>CM072092.1:47957370-48349870 GCA_036850905.1 Luffa acutangula | reverse complement strand
ATCCTTAAATCAAACTCAACCTCCATTTCCAATTCCAAATTCTCATACGAGTTAACAGCAATTATTATAGCATATAATAGCTAGTCATGTAAAAATTCGGAAACAAGAGAAGTCGTATGGACCTGTTCTTCGCTAATTAACATCTGGAGTCTCTCCTTAAGCAAGGGGCCATGGCGACCACCACTCCGCGGATTAATGAAAACGACCATCGGCGACTCCGGAGGCTCTTCTTTAGTCTCCGGATCAGTCTCCGGAACAAAGGTAGAGCCGGCGATAGAACTGGCACCAGGCAACCGGCTCTCTCCGGCGCGGGGGTCCTGCAGCCGAATGGAATCTCGCATAGCAAACCGAAGATATTGCGGCATCCGGAGTTGCTTCCGCAACTCCTCCTTGTCAATCCGCAACCCCGTCAATCCACATCCCTTGAATGACTCGATCATCGAAGATCGAGACGCGATTCGAGTTGTTGAATCGCCTCCGCCTCTCGACGTTGGCGAGTCCATCACTTCCTGTCTCTCTCTGTCTCTCTTTCTTCCGCAGAATCTCGAAGTGTTGGATTATTGGAGTCGTGTGTTTTTCTGGATAAATATAAACCAGAACTGGAGGATCGAGTGAAGAATCAAATCAAATGCATTCCGGCGAAGTCACAAGAGAGAGAGAGAGATGAAAGGGAAGAATGATTCGGAGTTTGATTGGTGGGATTTTATTATAAATATAATGACCATTGCCGGCGGAACCTCCGGCGGGATTTACAAATTTCCTTTTTCAAAAGTCCGGCCACGGATTCTGCAGACAGTTATACCCCTCTACATTTCGGTTATTTACTTTTATGTCCTCGAATCGTCGCCGTGTAGTAGACGCGGCTTTGATTCTTCTTTGAGCTTTTTTTCGTTTTTTTTGTTTTGGATTTTGGAATTGAAGGTAGGAATTTGGTTTTTTTTTTTTTTTTTTCCTTAAAAGATAATAATTCATAATGAGTTAAATTCATTAGTTTCTTTTAAGGCTAAATTATTAAAAAAAAATATATATCTAGGGATTTGTTTCAAAAATGCTCCTGAATTTTGAAAAATGTTTCAAAAATACCCTAACCATTAATTTTTGGATGAAAACCGTTAGAATTTAGGGTTTAAAAATTTACGGTGGGAGGAGGAAAAAATAATAAGCATTTTTCAATAAGGGTATTTTTTAATTTTTTTTAAAGTTCAAAGGTGTTTTTTAAACTGAAACTTTAACGGTTTCCATCCAAAAATTAACGGCAAGGGTATTTTTGAAACATTCTTCAAATTTCAGGGGTATTTTTGAAATTTTTCAAAAGTTCATGGACATTTTTTAAACAAACCTCATAGTTCAGCGGTATTTTTTTTATAATTTAGCCTTTTTTTTAATTACAAATTTAGTTCTCGAACCTTCACGTTTGTGTCTATTTAGTCCAATCTCTACCGAGTTTTTGAATTTTCAATTCTATATCTAATATTCCCTGAATTATTAAAAAAAAAAAAACCGTCTAATAAGTTCTTAAAATTTCAATTTTCTATTCAACAAGTCTTTGAATTTTTCAATTTTCTACCTGATAGCTTCTTAACTTGTTTAACATTTTTTTTTTAATTCACAGACCTACCCAACCATAAATTGAAAGTCCAGGGTTTCATTAGACATGAAATTGAATTTTATATCTAATAAAAATCAATTCATTTTTTAAAATTTCAAATACACCAGGAACCAATTAGACACTAAATTTAAAATTTAGAAACCTATTAGACATTTTTACGGTTTAGAAACTTATTAGACTTTATCTTTTAGTCCAAATTCAATTTTTGTTTGATGTTGATTTTTTATCAACTTTCTAAATTATGTGTAGCTCAAGTTAGCTAAAACAAAAAACAGTGAGTTTTAAGAGATTTATTACATGGTTTGTTTTATTCATTGATTTGCTGGTAACTCGATCATGTGTATTAATTTGTTTAGGTTAATTTTTTTTTTCTCTTTATGAAATTAGTGGATTTTGGGGTTTTTTAAATTTTTTTTTATTTTTTGAAATAATTGAATGAAACCAAATGAAGAAGGAAAAAAAACCCTTGAATTATAGAAATATAAGGATCGATAAATTCAGAAGCAATTTGAATAATATTTTTATGAGAATTGGTCGATTTCCAAATTCTGTTCAAAACTGAATATTCTAAATAATTTCGAGATTTTATTTTCCTCATATTTATTTACAATCCATTATATTCAAGTCAATTTAAAATATATTGCATTCAAGAATTGTTTTGTCCAAATTTTCTAATTTTCCAAAAGCTATTTTGTCTTTATGACAATTATTTGATTAAGAATTTCTTTATTTTTGACCTGTTGGTTAACTTAAAGCCTTTAACAAACAAACAAAAAAAAATTATTAAGCGCATTTGTTGCCTCAAATCAAACGTTGAAAATAAATCATCACAACTTTGAAACAAAATGTGTTGGAACTTTTTTAATTAAAAGACATTGAGATGAACAACTTAGTCAAATGATTTAGCTAAGTTGTATGTTATACTCACATTAAATTGTGTTTCGATCTAAAATGAATTAAAGAATTATAATTATTCTTTAAGACTTAGTAAATGATAGTATAAGTGAGTATGATAATTGGCATGAACTACCTTCAACTAAGAAGTCATAATTAGGGTTTAAGCTAGATTTAAGCACCAACCATCCTTTCAAAGTCAAGTTTTAACTTTTTTTTTTTTTTTTTTTTTGAGAAAAGTCAAGTTTTAACTTTGAACTTCATATTAACAATTTTTAATTTAAATATAAAAGAATCTATATTTAATCTTCATTAAATTAATTTGTCTCCCACTTTGGATAGTGGTGGTTCTCTTTTTTCCTTTTTTTTTTTTTTTTGGGGGGGGGGGGGGGGGAGATAAGTGGTTGGTCTTGTTATTTTTAATTATCATGAAATGTCTTGTCACACATTTTAATCATTTTATTCCTTTGAAATTCCATGAGATAACATGGTGGAAACATATATACATACATATATACATATATATGATAATAGCACAAAATAATATGGTATAATATTTTCTAATAATTTTTTTTCTTTCTTGATAATGTTAAACCTAAATACAAATCATGGCTTAAAACTTAAGTAATTATATGAGGAGTGTGTTATAAAATAACTCATGGTAACTTATCCAAATAACTAACAAAGTATTAAACCAACGATAAAACATTTAGGGCGTGTTTGGGGGCCCAATTTCGGAAGCCCGTGTTTCCAAAACCCACCGATTTTAAAAAAATCGTGTTTGGGCCTCTGGTTTGGGAAACGGGTGATTAGGTTTCCCAAACCCCTGTTTTCCTTTCATTTCTGCGACGCTCTCTTCCTCTCCGCTTTCGGTAACACAATGCTCTTCTCTCTCCGGTTTCCTTCGTTCTTCCGATTTTCTCTCTCGCCCGATGGTTTCTAACCTCATTTCTTCCTTCCTTCTTCATATGTTCTTGTCGTCTCTCCTTCTCCTCTCTTCTGGGTTGGCAAATCTGAAGGTTAGGTGAGGTTGTTCGTCTTTTTTTTTCTTTGTTTTATTTTTCCGCCATGTGACAGTGTTCTTCATATTTTTTTTCCGATCTGACCTCTGATTTGTGTTCTTTCTTCACTTTTTGTTCGGATCTGAACATCATTCGCCCGTCTGATGATGTTTTCGGGTCTTTGATGAACTACATGTGATCTCCGTCATCGTGAATCTCGGTTGAAATTTGTTTCCTCCTTGTCCCTTATTTCTGATCTACGACTGGGTAATTTTTTTTTCCGCCATGTGACGGTGTTCTTCATTTTTTTTTTCCGATCTGATCTCGGATTTGTGTTCTTTCTTCATGTTTTGTTCGGATCTGAATATCATACTCCCGTCCAATGATGTGTTGGGGTCTTGGATGAACTGTGTACCTATGACTTAATTTAATAATTTTTTGTTAACTGTAATATAGTCAACCCGTTCTCAATTTTTTGTAGAGGGTTGATCGTCTAGTTCCTGATATATATGAAACAATGTACGTACTATCCCAATTTACTATCCCAATTTCTCACATAATAGAATGGTCATGTTCATTACCCAATCTTAGAACAATCGTGTAGCATTGAAAAGTACAAACAGAAAAAAGAAAAAAAGAAGAAGAAAAAACCAATCAAAATCATAAAAACGGAGTTTGAAACTAAGTTCAGTAGAAATGTAGAAAATGCAACATGTGTGCAAAGAAATTTGGTAAATGATATTTTTTTTTCCCAATTTTAAATGTTTGATCAGGATTGTGTATTAAATTCTTATATTCACAATTAATGGAAAAAACATTCTAAATGGTTGATTTTAGAACAATTGTTTAATATTAAACAAGAATAAGAAACAATAAAAAAAAATCATTCTTATTCAACAAAGGGTCTCAACCTCCAAAACTACGTTAAGAACAAATATAGGAAATGCAACAAGTGTGCAAAAAATTGGAAGAAGGGAAATTGATTATAATTTTCTTCTTTAATAATCAATTTCGTGATGAAAATTGGGTTTTACAATCCCATATTTACAATTAATGGAAACAAGTTATAAATTTTGTAATTGCATAAGAATTGTGTAACATGAATTAAAAAAAATCAACGAAAAAGGAAAAAAAAAAAAAACAGAAACTCAGACTTCAGAAATCAACACCCCAAACACAGACTTTCTAAACTCAGACTTCTGAAATCAGCACTCCAAACACAGACTTTCCAAACTCAGACTTCATAAACCAGCACCCCAAACACAGACTTCCCAACTCAGACTTCTGAAATCAGCACCCTAAACATAGACTTCCAAAACCCACAAATTTCCAAAACCACCCTATTTCCTAAACCCCCACTTCCAAAACCCAAACCCTTGCTCCAAACACGCCCTTAACTTATTAACTAACGAACTAACTTCCTGTCCAACGACTAGTTTAAATGCTAACCCTTTATTAACTAACCTACAATGTCTAAAAAAACAAAAAAAACAAAAACAAAAACAATGTAATGCGTTAAATCGGTATAAGTTTGTCATTTCTTCAAAATTTTGGTTGGTTTTTCACTTCTATGATCTCATCATATGTGTCTTTACTCTATGCACTCTCATGCTTTATTCACATCACATCGTTTGAATCGAACGTGTGGATCTGAAGAGAAATTATTTGATGAGGCCAGTAGAATGAAGCTGGTAAAGTACCTCGATTTTGTATCCAACGATTATTAGGAGCTAACAAATTAAAAGATTTGCATTTGCTAGTTTTTAAAAGAAGCCGTCTAAATAATTTGTCCAATATAAAAAGCTCACTAGGATCACTTATTGATAATCTCACTTTGCTAAATATCATATTCTTTACCTATTAGAATGTTAATGGTTGAAAATATAGTTTCAATCTTTAAAATATTGATGTCGATGAAAATGTCAAGATCTTAATTTTATAGAAAAATATCGATAAAATGTCGATGTTGATGAATATTTTTTTTAAAAAAAATCATAGAAATTAATAAATTTAAAAGTATTTAAAATAAATAAATATTTTTATACTTTAAAATAAGTTTAAAATGTTTATTAATATATAATGTTAAGTGCATTTTGTTGATAATATTTTTATAATAATGAAAATATCTTTTCGATGTGGAGCTCATGAACATGTGAATTGTTGATGGTCAAATTTGGTCGGGAGGAACTCACCTGACCTTCACGTGCCACCAACGATAAATTTGTTTATGAGGGGGGAAGACGTGACCTGCAAGACAGAAAACCTGCACACCGATGTGGTGCTAGCCACATCGCCTCTGATGCTTAAGTCAGCCAGCAGAACGATGTGAAGTAAGAAAGTAAGAGCAGAATCAGAGAATAGAGAATAGAGTTCGGGTTTAGAGTTCAGATCTTCTCTTTAGTGGCGAAGAGGGGTATAAATACATGTTCCATGCTCCTAGGGTTTTTAGGAATTTGGGAGCGTTTCGGGACGAACCAGGCGGAACCGGGACGGCTAGAGGCCGTAGGGACGAAGTAGAGGCAAACGAACTCGGCCCACATAAGCGGGCCGAGTGGTCGGGCCAAGTTGGCCCGCCCCGTTGGTCTGGTCTTCCTTGAATTAAAATATTTTCTAATTAATATTTAGAAATAATATTGAATGAAAAATGGAAAATTAAATATAAGTTACTTTAAAAAAAATAAATAAAGAAAAATATTTGTTAAAAAAAAAGATAGCGAAAGAAAAAGATAGGGGCAAAATAGGAAAAGAAAAACTATTTTCCACGCTGTCTCAATCATTTAATAAACTAATATGAAAACATTGATCAAGTCAAAAAATAGTTTTAAACTGAAACAGATTATTAAAATTCTCGAATTTAATGAATGTTCGAAGAATAAGGCATAAAAAAATAAAATAAAATAAAAGTGGAACTAATACCCATTGGCCCATTTGTTGTTGAGTTTCTTTCTTCGGACTTACCAAAAGAGGAAGAAAAATATTACTTCTCAAAAATATATATATATATTAGGTATTGGCGGGAGGGCAGAATTGGTAATTAAAAGAAATGGTTGACTCAGTCAGTTTTGGAGGGCCCACAAGAAAACAATGGGTGGATAAGAGTGGGACCCACCAAATCACTTGCAACGAATCATATTGCTGGCTGCGAAGGCAAACAAACAAAGTCCAACACCGTGTAGTAGGCACAACGACAGCGTTTTTCTTCTTCTTGTGGCAAGACGAAAATACGAGGTTATTCTTTATCTTTACAACGTTGACAAGAATCGAATATTTAATCTTGTCATAATTGATTTTTTTTTTTTGAAAAAAAAAATTGTATTACAAGTTTAATTCTTGAACTTTCATATTTGTGTTTGATAGGTCTCTCTCTAATATAAAATTGAATTTTGTGTTTAATACAATATTTGTTGTTGTCAAAATTCGAACAGAGAGAACTCACCCGACCTTCATGCGACAGTAATCGTAAAATTTATTTGAGGGGGAAGACGTGACCTGTAAAACATGAAAACATACCCACCAGTGTGGTGCCTTGACACACTGATTCCATGCTTAAATCAACAAGGAGAAAGACGAGATATGACAAACAAAGAACAAGAGGTAGAAAAGAGAATTCAGAAGCTAGGGTTTTGAATCATTTCTCCAAGGTTGAAGAATGGTTTATATACCTTGACTCGTTTTTAGGGTTTCTACTTGTTTAAAGACAAATTCGGATTGAACCGAGCTAGGCAAAGACTTCAGGAACCGAGTATGAGGAAAGAGACTCGATGACCCACACATGTGTGGGCCAAGGATCGACATCGGCCTAAGGGATTGGGTCGAGCCTGCCCTTCAACCTTTTTCTCTACTTTGGGGTTTGATTCTGAGTCAAATTCTTGAGTTAAGTGTCGTGGTGTCATGCTTATTTCCTTGATTTTCGAGATAGTCCAGAATCACCTATAACAATATTAAACGTTCCATCTTTTATCCAATAAAATTCGAGAAAGTTAAAAGATGTCAATATGTTAGTTGTTTATAAAACAAGAAATTGAAAGTTCAAGGACTTGTTTGACATTAAATCGAAATTTTATGGATTTATTATACATTTTTTTAAAAAAAAAAGTTTAGATACCTATTAAACATAACATTGGAAGTTCGTATTAGACATTTTTTTGGAGTTCAGAGACTTATTTGATACAAGCCTACAAGTTTTGAGATTTAACTTGTAATTTAACAAAAAAAAAAAAGAAAAAAAATGTTAAATTACAAGTTTAGTCATGGTACTTTTAAGTTTATGTTTAATAGATATATGAAAAGTGTCTGATATATCTCTAAAATTTAAAGTGTCCAATATATCTAACATTTTTTTATATTTTTTAAAATTCATGGACTAATTAGACATAAAAATGAAAGTTTGGAATCCTAATAAATGCAAATTTCAATTTTATATCTAATAGATTCGTTAATTTTATTTTTTTTTAATATATCAGGGTCCTATCAATCATAGAATTGGACGTTTAGAAATCTTTTCCTACAAGACTTAAAATTAAAAGTTTAGGTCTCATTTGATAACTATTTGATTTTTATTTTTTATTTTTAAATTGACAATTTACAAACACTACATCCACTCATGGACTCTTTTTATTTTGTCGTTGACTTTTTACCAATGTTTCAAAAATAGGATTTTTTTTTTATATATATAATGTAGTTAAAAAAAAAATAGAGGAGATTTAAAACTAATTCCAAATTTAGGGTAGATAAATCATGTACGTGAGTCATGAGTTTGCTAAACGTGGTCCATGGATACGATTTTCCATGTGAATTGCTGCCCGTGGTCACGATTACAGGCAATGTACGTGATTTAGCGTAGGTGGTACACCACGTCACCTGGCACGGGTGACACATCTACGCTATGAAACTCGTGTACCACGTATGCGAGTTTTTTTCTTTTCTCTCTCACATCGACACCCTCGGGTTTTCTTCTCTCTAGAGTCTTTAGTTCGTTAGTCGTGCCGCCGTCGTTGTTTCGCCAGCAACCTCACCGCTCCACCATGCCATTGTTGCAGGTTAGTTTTTTTTTTTTTTTTTCATTTCAGGTAAGTTAGCTTGTGGTAGATTTTTGTTGTTTTGGAGATTGTTTTGGAAGGATTAATAAAGTTTACATGGTTTTATACAGATTTTGGATTGCGTTGAGTGTTTTTAGACTGTTTTAGATGGTTTTACCTTGATTTCGAAGTGAAATACACATGTATTGTTGCAACTGATTTTAGGCTGAAATATAAAAGGGTTATTTTGACTAACATAGGTTTGATTTGATCTATTGTTGCAACTGATTTTAGGCTGAAAATTTATAGATCTTTTAAATGAGGGAAATCCTTATAAATTACTAGATACACATGTATTTTTTTTTTAAGATAATCAAACAAATTCTTTCAATGAAAAATGGCTAAACCGTATTTTAATCTATGAAAAATTATTCTTCCAACGATGCCCGTTCCACCCCTAATTTCACGGTGAAATTAAACTATTTAAAAATCACACTCTTCCTTGATTTACGAAATCTAGTTGTCTTACTATATTTTCCAAATTTCAATTCCAAATTATGAATTTATCTTTTAAATCCCTAACACTACTAGAAAATTTATTTTTACCGACACGATTTTTCTCACGCTTTTAAAAACGTTGGGTGAAGGACCCTCAGCCAACGCGAGAACTACCCGTTGACATCTCTATCGACGTCGATAGAGGCCTTCTCTCTCGACGTCGTTTATATCGACGTCGAGAGAGGTAAGACTTCTACTGACGCGCTTAGACGACGTCGACAGAGAGTAATTTAAAAGTTCGCTGTCAATTTTTTTGCCCTCCAAACTCGGACTTCTCCTGACGATATTTTCGAATGGCGTCTATAGAAGTGGTTAAAATAACGTCAGCAGATAGTCATTTAAAAACTCAAACTTCTCACGACTCCGTTTTCAAATGGCGTCAGCAGAAATCACTATTGTTGACGCGGTTAAAATGGCGTTGATAGAGGTGTCTTCTGTCAACACATTTAAAAAGACGTAGGCAGAGGTTTATTAAAAATCTCTCATCATTTTTTTTCTTCCTCATTTCAACCCATTGCATTTTTAAAAGTGACATGGTTTGATCCTCAATGCTTGAATTTGATGTTTAACCGATCCCTAAAGTTTGAAATTAGTTTTCAAATTGTCCTTAAGTAAAGTTGAGCACTAGTTGAGAATGATGACATATAGTTCATATAGTTGAGATGTGCAATGATTATATTTGATTGATATCTATTTTTTAAATGAACACTCACAAACTAATAATTAGAAATCAATTTGAAACTTCAAGATCATTTAGCCATCAAAGATCGAACATATAACTTTTGAAATCTCGGAACCAAAAATAAAAAAATGTTAACTTGAAAAAAAAAACTAACTTTAAATCACATGAAGGACCAAAAGTGTATATTACGTTTTTTTTTTTTAACGACCAAACCATGGAAATTGCAATAGAAAATTCAACCCTTTTGAGTCAAATTTGTAAAGCCAAGTTGTTTGTCAAAATAAAAGGAACAAAAAACAAAAGGAGAAAAATGAAGATGACGACAGTGTAATAAATAACCTTAGTGGTCTTTAATCAAAAGGACACTCAATTTTTCAAACATTAAACGCTGTGTCCATTGGAATATTTCACGAACAAAACTTCCCTGCATACCGGTATGTAGGGATCTCCCTACATACCCCATTAAAATCTTGACAACTAAGAAAGAGAAAGGGAGAAAATGAGAAAATTTGAGAAATTTTTTTTATCTCTCCTAGTTGTCAACATTTTAATGGTGGTATGCAGGGAGATCCCTACATACCGGTATGTAGGGAAGTTTTTTCCATATTTCACTGTCAATTTTTTTTTTTGTTTTTGTTTTTTTAGGAGAGGGATATTTCACTGTCATAAATAATAAATAAATGGGAGTTCAAATGTTATATATGTTTAGAACTTAGAAGAGCTTTTGACATGACACCTCCCCGAGGGGTGGATTGACCTAAATAATATATTATATGTTCAATAAATTATTTTATAAAAATGTATACTTTAATTAAAATTATTGATAGTGAAAATGTGAATAAATAAACAAATTATTTGTGATACAACTTAAAATTTCTTTCTTACAAACTTTTGGTTTTTTCTTTTTTTTTTTTACCCAACATATGGGATGAGTGAGAAATTTGAACCACGGACCTCTTGATCCTTAGTAGAAGTTTTATGTTAGTTGAACTATGCTCATGTGTTGACTCCTAAAAAACACTTGATTGAGAAGTAGGATAGACTCACAAATTTTATATGACTCACAAATTTTCAATTTACAGTTAATACTTAATTGCCTCAAGTTTTCTTACGAGCTACCAATGAGACCTAATAGACCTGCAGATTAGAAGTTCCAACGATATGAGATTAATTGGTTAAACTCATTAACCAATTAATCAATTTTCGTTAACTATGGGCACATTCCACTAAAGACCCACAGATGCACTCTTCTCACTGCAAACATAATTATGTATCCATGGATATAGACCAATAACAGCAAGTTAGTCCTTCACGAGTGTTCGTACCTCCAGCTAGGTCAAATCATCGTTTTACCTCTAGGTTACCTCTACCTCCTTAAGTACCAGTGCTTCTCTAATGAACAACCTGTTTGTGGTTCAACCATCAAACAGAAACCCCTCTCGGGCCAGTGAGAGAGTAGGACCCTTTGTTCAAGACTCGGAGACACCACTTAATGAAACACTCATCTACTTCCCTAAAGTCGAAAATGAGTGAATTCCTTCTTGTGTGATTATGTTTCCAGCTCCCCACTCGGTCTTGTCCCCAAAATGATAGGTTTATTGAGTTGGCGTACTGGCCACTCTCACCCATACAAATCAAAGGACAATCCCTCGTGAATAGGAGACCATTACCCACTCAGGATTGAGACTAAGTTGCCTAGGTCATCCTAGTGAAATAGAAACCTAACTAGTTAACGGTGTTACAACTAGTGGTTATTATTTCGCGGTCGGGTCTTATGCAAACACATTGCATAGGATACCCCCATTCCCATGTCCCCTACATGAACGCGTTGGATCATTGTGTTTGTATCAAATACAAAGTGGGTCATATCCATAGTGTCACCAGGATAAGGTATCCAACCTTATCTCTATACTATAGACCCTTCAGGCTGTATCTTGAACAATGATCTTTATATCTCTCCACATACAGTTCAAGACTTATCCTACAACCTAGGATGTTTAGTTTATTGGATTAGGGTTATTTAGACAAGAAATACATAATATAGACAATAACTCTTTATTGAAAAAACATCAAATAATATTTTATTTATGTTCGGTCAATTGTTACATTAACTATCTATGAGTTTTAGGGCATAAAACCCAACATATTCGTTGTGTGAACTCTATTTCTTTCTCCTTTAATGTGAATGGGGAGCGAGTAGGGCATGTTATCCTGTCTCGTGGGCTCCGCCAAGGAGACCCCTTGTCACTTTACTTGGTCATTTTGTGTGCTGAGGGTTAATCCTGCCTGTTACAAGGGGCAGAAAGGAAAGGTCTAATATCAGGTTTGCGGATTGCTCGTGGGAGCCCTCCCATCTCTCATTTATTTTTTGCTGATGACGCGCTTCTTTTCTTTAAGGCAAAGGCAACAGAAGCCCGAGTTGTCCATGAGCTATTGACTATATATGAGCAAACTTCAAGTCAGACTATTAACTTTGATAAGTCTGTTATTGCATTCAGTTCAAATATAGGGGGAGTGGTGCAACAATATTTGAGTCAAATTTTGGTGTGGCTCGGTCTCTGTCATCAGCAATATTTGGGTCTGCCTTCCTTTATGCCTCACAATTGTTCAGGTACGTTGAGTTTTTTGAAGGATCGGTTGTGGAAGAGGCTTCAGGTCTGGAAGGGTAAGTTTTTCTCTGTTGGGGGAAAAGAGGTTCTAATAAAGACAGTTGTCCAGGCGATCCCGTACTATACGATGAACTGCTTTCGACTCTCGCGGGGCTTGATTCATGAGTTGCACCAGATAATGATCCAATTTTGGTCGCAAGGATTGAAGGAGGATCGATCTATTCACTGGGTGAGATGGGAGGATTTGTGCTTCCCTAAGTGCTTAGGCGGCTTGGGATTCCAAAATCTCGGCTTGGGATTCCACTGAAGAAGGGATCCGATTTCACGAGGCAACCGTTTATCTAGCGTAGCTTATTGTTTTGGACGTGATTTATTGTGTAAGGGGTTGAATTGGCGAATTGGTGATGGAACCTCAGTTGGGTTTTATGGTTATAATCGGTTGCCTCGTGACTTCTCCTTCCAAGTTTAGTCAATATTGTCTCTACCTTTAGATTCCAAGGTTAGCTACCTTTTTTAACATTAGGTGATTGGGATGTTGTTAAACTTTAGTCGCACTTTTCCTTGGATGAAGCTCGGCTAATCGCTAGTATTCCTCGTGGGTATGCAGTTGTGGGGTATCAACGAATCTAGCACTTTGAGAAATCGGGTCTGTTTTCTGTCAAGAGTGGATATCGGTTAGCTCAGCAAGGGGATATTCTCAGTCGCCAATCTTCTTCGAACTCTGATTGGTCAGAACCGCCTCGAATCACCTTGTAATCGGTCAGAACCACCTCGAACCGCTCAGAACCAGCCCGAACCGTGTTAGAATCGCCCACACCTAACCAAATAGCTCAAACCGGTCCAACCATTCTCGAACCGGACCGATCCGAACTCTGAACCGCAAAACACAGCACGCGCACGAAATTAAAAAAAATTGACCTCGGCCAGCCTCGAAATCGCATCCTCACTAAAGCTAGACAAGCGCGCAAACCACCTGCTCCAACATGCTGGGTTCGACCGTTTATGAACGCGAAAAATAAATATATATATATCTTCCTTTTTTTTTTCGCAACCGATTGGAAACCATGCCGCACGATTCGCTAGCGTCGAGACGCTGAAGGCACAGCGTCCCGACGCTGACCCGAAAAATCTCCGTTTCGCGTTCGTTCTACAGCGTCGCGACTCTAATGAGTAGGGTCGCGACGCTACGCCTTTGGACAGCATTCTGTCCTTCGATTCAGCAGCAGTTCTTCTCCGATTTCAACCCCGATTCGAACACCGATCAACAAATTGATCCTAAATTTCTAGACACGGACTTACAATATTCGATTTACAATAATTTTGCCCCAAAAACATGGGCCCTTACATGATCAAATCATACAAAAATTGTAAATCTAATGCCAAAACACCTAAACAATCTTTAAGCAAACCAAACATTCATAATGCAAATCGATCCCACCAAAAACCAACGCAAATTTTGTAAAACAAAATTAAGCATACGATCGGCTCTGATACCAATTGAAGGATTTGGAATTCCCAATTCCGTTACAGCGGAAGCAATTGGACCATTCGTAGTTAATTTTGTTTCTACTAAAATACCAATGCATTGACAAAAGGTTAAGCGTTGAGAAACATACCTTCGTTGACGACTCTGAATTCTTCAAGAACGCCTTTCTTGATTGCTCCGCAACAACGAAGAACACCACCATTTGATCTTCACCGCTATAACTCTGAGATTAGGAACGTAGTTGTGGGACTACCTAATCTTGAATGGGAAAAACTCGAGAGAGAAAATTCTCCCTAGAGTTCTTGAGTTGAGAGAATATGAGAGGGCCTTATGGTGGCCATATGTTGTGGTACCTAAACCCTAGGGTTAGTGTTCTATTTATAGGAGAAAGACCATGAATAAAATATTCATTTAAAATCAATTATTTCCATAACTGATTTAATCTTTTCCATTAATCAATTCCATGACCAATCAATTCCATAATTGATTAATCTTTTCCATAAATGATTGATCACTTCCATAAGTGATTAATCATTTCCATAATTGATTAATTTCCAATTAATTAATTCTTTAATTAATTAATCACCAATTAAATATCATATATTTAATTTTAGACCTTTTATTAGTTAATTAATTAATTACCCAATTAAATATCATATATTTAATTTCAGGCCTTCAATTAATTAATTCCATAATATGAATCAAATTCATATTAAAATTTGAACTCTTTCAAATTCCCTTATATCCTATAAATTTAATATGAATCAAATTCATATTAATATTTGAACTCCTTCAAATATTTATTTCTCTCATAGACTATAGTTTAATTAAATCTCATTTAATTTAAACTAAATTGAATAATTAATTAATTCATAATTAATTAATTCATCTTCTAATTAAATACCATATATTTAATTAGACATATATTTGAACTTTTTCAAATATATCAATCTCTCAATATAATAAAGTTTAATCTCAAATTAGACTTTATATTTTAATGCATCACTATACATTATATTAAATTGTATCTCATACAATTAACTTAATTCCCAATATGAATTTGAACTATTCAAATTCTCTCAAGATATATTTGTTCCTAATTACTCTTTACGAGCTAGCAGGGGGACCTAATGGACCTACAGATCAGAAGCTCCAATGATATGAGGTTAACTGATTAAACTCATTAATCAAGTTAACCAATTCATTAACTGTGGGTCATTCCACTAAAGACCCACAGCTGAACTCTTCTCACTGTAGAACATTTCTGTGTCCATGGATGTAGACCTATGCCGGTAAGTCAATCCTTCACGAGTGTTCGTAACCACGGTTGTGTCAAATTACCGTTTTACCCCTGTGTTACATCTGTCTCCTTAAGTACCAGCGCTCCTCTAATGAACAACCTGTTTATGGTCCAACCATTAAACAGAAAGTCCCCCTCGGGCCAGTGAGAGGGCGGGATCCCTTTGTTCAAGTCCTGGAGTCACCACTTAAGGGAACACTCATCTACTTCTCCTAGAAGTGGGAAGGAGTGAATTCCATCTTGTGTTGTCATGTCCCCAACCCCACACTCGGTCTTGTCCCCAAGAAGGTAGGCTTATTGAGTCGGCGAGCAGGCCACTCTCACCCATACTAATCAAAGGACAACCCCTCGTGAGAAGGAGTTCATGACACACTCAGGATTAAGTCTGAGTTACCTAGTTCATCCTATTGAAACAGTAACCTAACTAGTTAACGGTGTTACATCTAGTGGTTTACTATTTCGTGGTCTAGTCCTATGCAAACTCATTGCATAGGATACCCCCGCTCGCATGTCTCCTACATGGACGCCTTGGATTAATACGTCTGTATCGAATACAAAGCGGGCCGTATCACATAGTGTTACCAGGATAAGGTACCCAGCCTTATCCTTGTACTATAGACCTTTTAGGTTGTTACTTGAACACCAATCCCTGTATGTCCCCACATACTAGTTCAAGTCACATGTAAACAACCTTGGATCTTAGTTTATTGGATTTGGGTCAAATTGTGCAATATTTAACAATAACACTTTATTGTAGAAACTCAATTACACTTTATTGAAACAAGTATACAATTTGTTTACATTCACTATCTACGAGTTTTAGGGCATAAAACCCAACAAACTCCCACTTGAACTAAAACTCTAGTTTAGTGGGATGTACAATAATCTATACAGCATTGGGTGTATAAATACATGTATAAAACATATACAATGTACAAATACAATAAACTAGGGCATCACTATACCCATTACATAATGGTATCACTATACCCATTACATTTCTCCCACTTGCCCTAGATTACACCTTTGTACATATCTCGTAGATCTAGACCTTCTAGATGACCCTCAAACACTTTAGCCGAGAGAGTCTTTGTAAATGAATCAGCAATATTTCATTCAATGTAATGTGTCTACTTGTCTTAGGTTGCAATGTTCTTTTGAATTTGCCACAACACCACTATATCACTATAAAGTGTGATGGGCAAGTTCACACATTTGGAACACATTCCAAATCAATCAAGAACTTTCTAAGACAAAGTTGGCCAATTATAAATTTTTAGGGCCAAATGTCCATTTGATCAATTAATTAAAAATAAATTATTTTGATCAGATTAATTGATTTGACCAATTAATTAAAGAAAATAATTAATTGGATCAAATTTGAGTCTTTTAAATATTTGGGTCATATGGTTTTGGGTCAAATATAAACCAAACCGACGACTACATAGTTGAGCCCAAAACTAATAAAGCTCAAGCCCAAGTTGTTAAGCCCAAAAGCCATCAGGGCTCATCCAGCGAGAACTCTATAAATAGAGAGGTTCTCCTCCATGTCAATGGGTCAGAAATTCTACACTCTCACAAAGACAAGAGTTCAGAGTTTCAAAGCTCTCAAGCAAAACCATAGAATTAAGAGAGACTCCACCAAGTCTGAAGACCGAAGACTTTCTGCAATTTATAAGTTCAAGTGTTGAACACTTCTTGAAGACCAAACACTCTTCAAGACTTCAACACTCCTTGAAGATCAAAAACTCTTCAGGACATCAACACTTCTTGAAGACCCAACACTCTTCAAGACTTCAACACTCCTTGAAGATCAAAGACTCTTCAGAACATCAACACTTCTTGAAGACCCAACACTTTTCAAGACTTCAACACTCCTTGAAGATCAAAGATTCTTCAGGACATCAACACTTCTGGAAGACTGAAAACTTCTTTAAGTCTGGAAGACTTCAAGCTCCAAGAATCCATTGAAGCTTCAGACTTGAGATCAAGCGTTCCAGCCCTCGAGTGAAACACATTCACACACAAGAGAGAGAATCAGAGGATTAAAGTTAGAGATTGTACACCCACACGCATATTTCATAAATACAAATATATTGTTTATTCCACGTGTCTCCATCTTTGAAGTTACGTGTGAACAGAACCATTAAACAAATATAATACTGATATATCTAATATATTACTTCTCAAATTATGAATTACTCAAAATAAAAAGTCAATGACAATTCTAGCATAATTTACATAAACTATTAAAAAATGATACTAAAAAAATATATCTAATGTAGAAAAATTAAAATATTCACACATCATTAAGTTGACTAAACTAGTATTTTAATATTGTTCAAAAAAAAAAAAAAACTAGTATTTTAATATTTTTCAAAAAAACAAAAAAAAACTAGTATTTTAATAAAATATAATAATAATAAATAACAAAAAATTCATTGAGTATTTATATAAAGTGTTTTAACAGACTTAATTATCAAAAGAGAAAATATTTCTTCCTCAAACTTTCTTTCACGATTCATTTCTTCTGACCAATTTATGAGGCTGCGATAGAAAATAAAAAAAAAAAAAACAAAAATAAAAAAGTTAAGTGTATATTTATATTTATATAAAGTCAAGTATTGACTTTATCCAAATTAAAAAAGAAAAAGGAAAAAAAAGGAAAGAGATTTCTTCTTCAAACTTGCTTTGATTATTCATTTTTCCTATGACCAAATTATGGAATTTGCAATAGAAAATTTAATCCTTTTCAGTCAAATTTGTAAAGCCACGTTGTTTTGTCAAAGTGAAAGGAATAATAACGAAAGAAAGAAAATTAAGAACAATAATAATTGTAAAAGAAAATGAAGATCACAGTAATAGAAAACTTTAGGGCCCGTTTGGTTTAAGGTTTTATAGATGTCTGGGAATATAATAACGAAAAAACCGCTGAAAAAACCGTTGAAAGGAATAATAACGAAAGAAAGAAAATTAAGAACAATAATAATTGTAAAAGAAAATGAAGATCACAGTAATAGAAAACTTTAGGGCCCGTTTGGTTTAAGGTTTTATAGATGTCTGGGAATACATGATGCCTGTGAATAAGATTGTTGGGAATCAAAGATAACTGTGTTTGGTTGTGCATGGGAATGTCATCAGGATTTTATGATAACAAATTATGTCTGTATTTCTTTTTTAGAATTAATCAGGTAAACTTTATGTAATTTTAATAAATTAATCAATAAAATAATCAAAATTAATTCAAACTATATTAATAAAAATTAATGAAATAATAATCATGAAATAATTTTAATGGGATAAACTATGTTAATTTAACAAATTAATTTTTAATAAATATCTTTAACTAGAATAATTTAATATATTGTATCCATAAAAATTAATTAGATAAATATTTAATAATGATATGATTATTTATTTATTATAAGGAAATCCAAAAAAGTAATTAATTGATTATAAATAATCGATAAGTAATTAATTATAATTATTGAAAAATGAATTTTTATACTAAATTCATTTAAATGATTTTAATTCAATAATTAAATATATTTTTGATAATATTAACTAATTAATTATAATTTTAGTAAATATGTAATTACATCCCTCTAATAAACTTGGACTAAGTATTTGTTTAAAAGTCCTAGAAAAAGTATTTGTTTTAAAAAAAATTGAAATTCTTGACAAATTATATTTTAATCTAATTAAATAATTTATTATATTATTTTTAATTTAGTATCCATTAGTTAATTAATTAACTATATTCAAAATAAAATTGCATATAAAAATAAAAAAGAAGAGATGAGAAAAGAGAAAACTCATGCTTTTGCAAGGGCATAGAAAGCCCTTGCTTATGGGCATAAATGATGCATGAGAATGCGTTATTTCCTGGGCCCACCACAGAAATCTTGAAACAAACAAGGGTATTAGAAACTCTTGCTCATTCCCATCTCCAAAAACCTTGTACCAAACGGGCCCTTAGTAGTCAGGACAAAAATCTTTTAACATATGGGATGGGATTTTTTTTTATTTTTTATTTTTTAAACTAAACGATATGGGTTGGGAATTCGGACTCGGGATTTGTCATAAACACATACAGTTGAACTATGCTCTTGTTCAAATTTTATGTTTGAAATCCAAAAAGAAAACCTAAATAATATATTATATATATGTTGATTGATATTGAGAATGGAGATATAGGATATTTGACTATGTTCGATAAATCATATATGTATACCTTACGAATATAAATAACTCTGCCAAAGTGTTAAGCAGTAATTAATATGTCGCTTCAACCACGAGGGTAGAGGTTTGAATCCCCCTACCCTAAATGTTATTGAACTAAAAATAAAAAAAATAATAAAAAGAAAAATAACTCTAATTTTTTTTTAGTTAAACAACATGTGACGATGGTTGAAAACTTGGCTTAAAACTATATTCATGTTGATAAACTCTAAAAAAAAAAAGCAAGGAGTATTTCAAATTTTGCATTATTTAGATAAAGTAGTAAAGGGAAAAAAGAGACAATTTTTATCTTTGAACTTGACATGATGTGTCAATTTTTACAGTAAACTTTCAACGATGTAACCTTAGACTTATACATGTGTTGTAATTTCTATCATATATATATATATATATTCTGCTTGTTGATGGTCAAATTTGGTAAGGAGAAACTCACCTGACTTTCACGTGCCACCAACGGTAAATTTGTTTGAGAGCGGGGGAAGACGTGGCCTGCAAAACTGTAAACTTGCACACCGGTGTAGTGCTAGCCACACCGACTCCGATGCTTAAGTCAGAAAACAGACGTAGGAGGGCTAGAAAGTAAGAGAAGAGAGTAGAGAGTTCGGGTTCCCTTCTTCAACGGCGAAGAGGGGTATAAATGGTTGCTCATCCTCCTAGGATTTTTAGGGATTCAGAGGTGTTTTAGGTCAAACCAAGCGGAACCGGGGCGGCCAAAGGCGGTAGGGACCAAATGGAGTCGGACGGGCTCGGCCCGCGCGAGCGGGCCGAGCAGGGGGTCGGGCTCGGTCTTTGCCCGTCCCACTTGCCGGTTTCGCCTCTTGGGTCCATCTCCCAGCCTGATTTCTCCCCGGTTGTCTTCGTCAGCTCCTTGTACATGGGGGTGGTCCAAAATTACCTATAACACTGCTTATAATTCATCCTCTAATTTTAATAGTGAGTAAGAAAAGCCTTCCAAGATTCTCTAATTCTTTTTTTAAAATAAATGTATAAATTTAACTTGCCTGTGACTTTGCTTTCTAAGAAACACTTGATTGAGAAGTAGGGAAAAATACAAAATTTTATGTTAGAGCTCAAATTCAATTAAGTTTATTTTCTTACCGTTACAATTTTTATCTTACATATTATTTTTAAAAAACTTCTTTATTATTAGTTTAAAAAAATTAATAAATTAAATCTAAAATTGAATAATTAAGTACTTCATGTTTTTAATATTTTGATAAATTCAAAAAAGAAAATATGGTATACAAATTAAATTTATATGAGATAAAGAATATCGACCTTATCTTTTTAACCATCATGAGTTAAGTAAGACTTTTTTTTTTTTGACAATATATGGAAGTGGGAATTCAAACCACAGACTTTGTGGTTATCAATACAACTTTATGTCAGTTGAGCTATGTTCTTGTTGGCGAGTTAAGTAAGACTATTAGAATAATAAATAGCTTAGAGGGAATAAGGTCAATCAATATGTAGCCACCTATCTAAGACATTATAACTTTGATCAAAAACCGAAAACCAACCAAAAACTAATATGATGTCACTTTGTTCTGTTGAGATTAAAGGTTCCAATTTTCTTCACCCATACATTTATTGAACTAAGAAACATGTTTATCATTCCATTTATCTATATGCAATTATTCTCTCTCTCTCTCTGATATTTTTAATATGTAAAATAGAAGGGGGAGAAAAATGAAGCACTTTTATATTAATATCTTCTTGTTCTCTAATAATTTTAAATTTAAAAAAAAATCACGAGAACTATTTTTAAAATAAAATATTTAAAAATATTTATTTTATTTAAATTTTCACTATTTATTATCATTTTATAAGTCAATAATATAATTTTATTCATATTTTTGAAAACTTAAAAAAAAGAAATAAAAACAGAAATAAAAAGAAAATCAAATTCTATTGTTTTGAAAATTTATATATAATTTACCATTGTTTAATAAAATGAGAAATAAGAAACTTGAATTATCATGCTCTTATGTTTTTAAAAGATGGAAAACAATAAACATAAACACTACCAAACTATTCATATACATAAAAAAAATGTACGAATATTTTTTTGGAAAACATGTATGGTGGGGGATTTATTCTCTAATTTCTTGGTAAAAAAATACAAACTTTATGTCAGATGTGAGTTATGCTCTTGTTGACAAAAATGTATGAGTTTATGACTCATCAACGTAAATCAATATATAGGTTAAATAATGGTTGGCCAAAATTATAGTTAATCAATATCTAAATTACTCGCTAATTTTATTATTTAAGTTATCGATCACTTATTAATTATATGATTTCATGAGGTTTATGTTTATGATTATTTTGCAAGTACTTTAAAGAATAAAAAAACACATATTTACAAATTTATATATATTTTTTTAAAAAAAGAATACCTACCAATAAAATTAAAACAATACAATGGCTTCCTACAAAAATTTCATTGACTCTACTTTCTAATGACTAATATTGGGCCTTGTAACTAGGGCTGCATTACCAACAGGCTAAAATGTGGCCCAAAAAGATTGAAACCACCAATGAAAATATACAATTGAATTCATATATATGCACTTTTTATTATCAATATTTATTTAATATTGCCTCATGGTAATTAGTTGTTTCAAATTTAATTTTTTATCATATTATTTTTTTAATTTAAAAAAAAAAGTCCTACTCCTCCAAATCATTCTGTAGCACAGTTAAGATAGTTGTGTGACAGCAAAAGTTTTGAAAATTGAAGAGACATCATGAATTTAATGATCATGCTAAATTATTGAGAATTTTTTAATGTTATATATTATGTAATATGATTTTTTTTTATAAAAAATTACAAGATAAATAAGAGAAACGACAGTGGAAACTGTCAAAGCGAACACATTTCAACAAACAAAAAACCAAATGGTTATCAAACGGGACCTAAAATAACAAAATCTATAATTATAGATACGGAAATTCAAACTAAAATTTTAAGGCTCTTTCATGACATTATCCTTCCTCACTGTTTCTCTCACATACTCCCATTGGGATTTTAGGGTTCGTGATCTAGACAGTTTTTTTATGATCAACAATCGTTCTTGAAAACGACATCGATTTTGCTCAATCCTCCCGACAAACTTGAGAGGAGAAAGCACATGTTCAAGTGTCTCGTATAGTTGCCCAACTCAGGAACGTACGTGAAGTGTGAGATGCATTAACATAATCATATTATATTCAAGTCATTTACAAACAATACGTGGTATGTGGAAATTGCTAGTGATCTTATGCCAACGAACTAGAGGATGTGCAAAGCTTACAGAAGGGTTCTCCTTGATACCCATAGTTCGCTTGCAGTAGTTAGGATCATGATGGGTGGGTTTGAATTTTGATATTGCAATTCAGCACATTTCTTCTTTGTCTTGGGTTTTCTACATTTTGAATGATGAGTATTATTTTCAATTTTGCTTGAGAAGAAAAGCATTTGGGCACAATTGTTTCTTGATGTAGTATTTAGTATTGTTAAAATCAACAAATTGATCAGGGTGATCATAGTGTTACTATTATAATTTGATGTCTATAAATATTACTTTGTATGTACGATATTATAATCAAATCATTCAAGAGTTTAAAGTGATTAATAACATTTCATGACAATGTAATTGTTATGATCACCCTAGTTCAATAATAAAAAAAAAATGTTCTTCTAGTACTATTAGTATTTAGTATTATAAAAGTTCATTTTTTAGGCTAACAAGGGTACTTAAGTATTGTTGAAATCTACAAAATTGTTCATACTTTAATAGTTCTCCTAAGATTACAGTAGTTGACAATGTTGGGAGTGTGACCAAAGTCTCACATTGGCTAGACAAGGGGGATGATCATGGGTATATAAGGGAGGAAAATATCTCCATTGGTATGAGGCCTTTTGGGTGGAACCAAAAACAAAACCATGAGAGCATATGCCCAAAAAGTGGACAATATCATACCATTGTAGAGATATGTGGAGTATCCGATTGTCCTTTATAAGTGGTATTAGAATCATGCCTCGGACGTAGCCGTGTTGGGGCAGAATCCTGGAGTGCTGAACAAAGAAGTTGTGTGACACTACTACAAAAACAGCTTTTAATGACAGACAGAAAAAAGGACTGGGAGCATTTAATGACGGACGAAAAACGCACGGATCTTTAATGACGGACCACACAAAAAAACGCGATTTCTTTTTTTAAAAAAGCGATTCACCTTTAAATGACCGCCGTTAAAAGTGAACCACTTTACCCTTTTTTAGAGGCCAATTTCTCTCTCCCCGAGCTCTGAGACATCCTTCACGCTCTCATCCCTTTCTAACCCTAAAATCAAATTCTTCTCTCTCAATCCTTCTTCCCTTCGCCTTCTTTCCAATCACATTTCCATTTCCTCTTTCGTTCTTCGTTCTGATAGGGTTTCTCCACCCTTCCCCTCTCGCTTCATTAGAAATGTCGTCGTCTCGTCCGATTTCGACCAGGAGGAAGAAACCCTTGACGCTGATGGAGACGACTCGAAGTAATGAGCCATTTTTATATCTCCGTTCCTTTTGTATTTTTCTTGAAGCTTCTGCGGTTCATCTTTGTAGTACATAACTACAACAGTAGCTCGTTGCGAATGCCATCTCTCCGCTTCTGAATGTTAACCATGGAAGACGATTTCGAGTTCTGTGACAAAGTCCCGCCGCCCGTCAATCGCATGGTATCCTTTCGTGATGTCTGTTAATGTAACTGCTCCTTTATTTTTTTTCCCTCGAGGTTTTAATCTGGACATGGTTCTGTGTGTTTATTTTGATGATGTACCTATAATTATCGAGGTTTTTTGTTCGGATTTGATCTCATTTTTCTAATTTCGTTCTTGAGGTCTGATTGTCTGTGCAATCGACAGTAGCAAGTAATGCAGGTAAATTTTTTAAGGATCTGCTCTTCGAGTTCCCTTATAAACTGCATTTGGTAAATGAATGTTTCGTTTCTTCTTGCTGGGTAATTCTTAGTTTTTAGGTGGAATGTCTTCTATGCTTGTTCATAATTTGGAATCGAATATCTTTCTTCTGTAAAATGGCGTTGTTTTTTCAAAGTTAATGGATGATGAGGATGTGCATGTGATCAGTGCGTTCTTTGGAGGGAGGAAAAGATTTCAAAAACTGCACACCTTTTTGCAATTTCATCAAAGTGGACAGGATTTGAAATTATAGGATGCTACATGAATTTGTTAATTTGATCCTATATGTATAACCGAACTTAGAATTGGAGGATGGTTTAATTGTTCCTTTTTAGTTAACAAGAATAATTGTCCTGATCTGTTTAATATTGTTAGAGGATGTTCCATGCATCTTTGATGTGGAAAAATCTTTGAGTATGTTGTGGATATTCTTCGTTTCTAAGTGGAATCATCATGGAAAAGACTTTTATTCCAATACATTCAGAATTCAGAAATAGGACCTGTCTTCTATTATGGTCCCCTCAATTTTGGCAAATAGCACTTATATCTACATGAGAGGTCAGTCTAGTCTTCAACCTCTGTCCAAAAGATCTCCTTTGTTCAATGTCCCACTTCAAAAATACCCATTATTCTGTTTTGTATCATTGTTGGATGACCTTTTGACATGTGTGGAATGAGGATATTATCTATTGTTGTAGTTTTGTTTCACTATGTTAACAATTTGAATTACTTTGGCCGTATTTGATACTGATGCTACATTTGAATGGAAGATTCTGAAGGTTAGTTCATTGATTCTCTGATCAGCTTCTATAACTCTGAAAAAATGACATGGTGAAATAGTAGATTCTTGATATAGCTTTTGCACGTTGTTTTGAACTTCTTACATGTTATGTACACCACATTTTTTCCTTTTTGTGCTGAAGACTGAAATTCAACATGAATGTCAATGTTCTCCCTTGACCTTTTATTATATTTTTTCTTTTTGGCTTACTATTTTCCATCTGCCATGTACCAAAATTTATTTTTAGAACATTCTTCCAGTAATTCATTTGGCTGGTTGTTAGTTATATGGTCTTTGAGGTTATTACTTATCAAAGTTGTTTGTTAACAAAAAAGGTAAGTCACTATCTAATGTTTGGTCACTTCTCTCTCTTAATGATATTGATTTTGTTAGAATCTTTTTGGGTTTGGTTTTATTAACAGGTGCTATTTGGCTGTGTTCTTTATGGAATGATTTTTTACCTCTTTGTTTTGATTATAGGTGAGTTTTGACTGTATTGATGGGGTTTGTGATTCCATTTGAATCGTCATTCTTGAATACTAGGAAAAAAAAATGTACACAGCTCTGATACCAACTTTTTCATGTTACTGTAGGGATATTTACAAATCACAGACATCATTCTTTGTTTCATATGACATAGTATGGGGCTATATCAGTATATATGCCATGGACCCTTGCCTTAATTACATGTATATTGTATGTTTAATGCCATTGACATTTCTTTTCCCCTTTCTTGATTTTTTTGTGCTTTCAACGATAGGAGGAATAGAATTACTGACTACTATTTTGGAAAAAAGCTTTGTGGAGATGGAGGACATAAGTTGTGTCTCCCATCTCTTCTTAAGAAAATGGAGCAAACAACGTCCTGGAGCTGGCCTGCTGCTTTATTAAAAAATGGAGCAAACAACACGCTTCACGTGTGTGTTTCTTTTTTAAATCAGCTTATACAATTTTTCTTTACCTTCTACTATGTTTTAATATTTTCAACCTATTTTATGCCTAGAAATTAATGAATTCAAGCGTGAAGGGTTTGGATGTGGGAACTGCAGAAGGGCAACTGACAAATTTACTAAGTAAGTACATGTGTAAGTTTTTGGATGTTGTTGTATGCGTGGTTGGTGGAAATTTTTTTCCCTTTGTAAAGTGTAAACTCTTGGATGCTAAGAGGCTAGTTTGTTTGACAAACAATTTAAAATTGATTCAACCCTTTAAGGATTGTTTGTGTGCTTTTATAATTTTCTTATTACCTCTCAAATGTTGTTCAGAGTTTAAACTTGTTGCAAATATTTCTATTTTTTCTTTGTTTTTGTTTTAAACTAATAAAATAAAATGATATCAATTTACTGCTTCATGATTTCTTACAAGATTTGTACCCAACAAAATAGCCTTTGCTAATTGGGTCCTCTAGTCCCTAGTGGAATCTAAGTTAATATTGTTGAAAAAAGTAACTTAGATTCTTTCTTTGATTTTCAAGCATTAAACTCCTAAAACTTGTAATTTTGTTTATTATAGCAGTTTTAGTGATCAAAATACCCTATTACTTAGATGACCCAAACACTGGGGTGCGTATGTTTGAAAGTGCTGAAATTGTGGAGTACCTTCAAGCAACTTATGCTCTTTAGCAAGCATGCTTGCAAGTCATTTTTGAGGTCTATCTCTTATTCTCCCATTCTCTTTCACACGGGAAACACATAATTTGTTCCAATTCATCTAAGTTCCTAATATTTCTATGACATCAGTTTTTTTTGGGGGGGGGGGTAAATTACAAGTTTATTACTTGATATGTTGTGAGACCGGTCTTGTTGTGAACCTGAAGTGTTGTGAGACTGCAGTCGGGTGATTTTTTTTCATATAGAAGTGTGTTTCTCTTGTTTAACAGGTTTAAAAATTTTTGGGTTAGTCATATGTTTGTAGTTATGCCGTCGAAATTTCTAGAGCAATTGGTTTGAATTAGGATAAATGCTTTAGTAATGTCTCTAAAGGGGTTAAACTTGATATCTTGAAGTTTGTAAGCTTTTGGAGTTTATTTGGTTTTCTCACAATTTTTTCTGATACTCATCGAGATTGGTTTTTTTTTTTTGTGTGTATTTTATTGTTAACTAAATTTGATTTTATTAGGTTCTTCGAGTTGTTGGACATATGTTTGTTATGTGAGTTCTTGTTTTGGCGTTGTATCGAACCTAATTACAATTTGTTTTTCTTAGGTTCTTCAAGTTTGATGTAAGAGCAAGATTATGGTGACAAGACTGAAAGCGACATGTACGATAATTTTTGTTTTTTAGTGTAGGTGTAGACTTTAAATCATAGGTGTTTAGTTTAGTAATTTTGAGGCTTTTAAGTGTAAGTGTTTGTAATTTTATTTTTATATCAAACTTATATGAATAAAAATTGTATGAACAAATTTGGTTCATTGGCCTATTGGAATGAAATTTGACAAATATTTGATTTCTATACAATTTTGCATATTTAAAATTAAGATTACTTTCTTTAACAAATGAAGAAAATATTGTTGGTTTCCATCGGGCAACCAACAAATTTTTTTATTAAATTATGAACAAAATAATGACGGGCAATGCCTGTCATAAAAAATTACATTTAATGACGGACATTTGGTTCGCTAAAACTCTTTTAATGACGGACTTTTCATGACGGACGACTTTTAATGACGGACAATGCCCGTCATTAAAGATCTAGTTGGTTGGAAAATACCCTTTAATGACGAACTTTTGATGACGGACGGCTTTTCATGACAGGCACTAACCGTCATGAAAAACGTCCGTCATTGTAACTTGTTATGACGGACAGTTTTTTATGACGGGCATTGCCCGTCATTAAAAGTCGTCCGTCATAACAAGTTATGACGACACTCGTATAGACGACGGACGCGTGCCCGTCATTAAAAGTGATTTTTGTAGTAGTGTGAGCCTTGAAACAGTGGTACTTTCTTCGAGGGGAGGATTATTATATTGTTGGGAGTGCGACCACAAGTATCTCTATTGGTATGAGACCTTTTGGGTAGAACCAAAAACAAAACCATGAGGACAATATCATACCCTATAGACATACTTTTTTTTATCTAAGATATTACAAATCAAATCGTCTTTGGAACAGTCATGAGTTTTAAAACGTCAGTTATTTACGAAGTGACTCTAGAACGTGCATTGACAATATAATAGCTTTTCTATAAATTTGTCACATTTTCTGACTGTTTTCAAATTTCTAATTTATCCTTCTTATACATATTTTCACATATACTCTCTTTCATATGGATAAAAATTTGATTGATTCCATTTTTATAATAATTTTGTTTCTTAAATTTTTATCAAATATTTTAGATTAATTAAACATAACTAGATGCAATTTAAATCATATAAACTTTTAAATAATTATCTTATAATAAATTATAAATTAAATATTAATATGACAATGATTGAAATAATAAGTCTATGGTCATTATAATTAAATCCCAACAATTTAATTAGTATTAATATACCAAACATGACCTAGTTTTTTCTAAATTAAAATTGAAATTTGCCAAACACCATTTTACTTCATTTCAAAGCTATTTTTCTAAAAGCAAAGTTATCCGTAATTATTTTAAAAGCCAATGCAATCTCAAACAAAGTCTAAATCTATATCTAACAAATTCGTTTCACTAATAAGGTCCCTAGAGATTCTTTTTCCAAGGGTTTCAAGGGAACGTTTGTGAAGAAGAGAAGATAGAAAGAAACAAGAAGAGAAGAAAAATACAAAAGCTTTTCGAATGAAAAAAAAATTAGTTTAATGCTTCAAATATCTATTAATATGTTTGAATTATAATACGTCAACTCGAACAAAACTGCCAACATATGAACATAGCTCAACTAGCATAAGACGTGTACTAATGACCAAAAG
This sequence comes from Luffa acutangula, assembly GCA_036850905.1. Taxonomy (NCBI): domain Eukaryota; kingdom Viridiplantae; phylum Streptophyta; class Magnoliopsida; order Cucurbitales; family Cucurbitaceae; genus Luffa; species Luffa acutangula. The sequence continues at coordinate 48,320,855 of CM072092.1, read as the reverse complement.
GTCTTTGGTTCGAATCTTCCTATCCCACATGTTGTCAAAAAAAAAAAAAGTTGAACAAAACTCAATTGATCAATAAATTACTCACATTATAACAATTGGACAAGGTATTTGGTGAGGCTCCTGAACTTCTCTTAAGATCTCCGGCTTGTTTGAGTGTTTGGGGAAGATGGGTGGAGGAGGTTATAAGCCTTTCTTGAGCTTGTAGGGGCTGCTTTAGGGCTTTGCACTTACACGCGTGTGAGGTTTTCTGAATCCTTGCCATTTTATTAAATATAGCTCTATGCTTGATTGGTTTTATCAGGGTGCAGGTTGGGGTGTCCAGACAGGTCTCTCTGGTGTGTGGAGTGAGTTATTGTGTGTTTATTTCTTGTGCTAATGTGTTGTATTTGGTTTGTGATCTCTCAGGCCTAGCGAGCGATGATGGGGGCTGTCTTGAGGTGAAATAGTGCAGGAGGAAGCGGAGCTGATTGCTAGTCTAGGTGTATGATGGTTATTGTGTAATGGGTTTGTTAGTGGTGTAACAGTTTAGTCCATCTGATTGCCTGCTTAGGGTGTTGGACCGTATTTAGATTTTGTAGATTTACAGTTCATTTGAAATGAAATTATAATCGTGTGACCATTGTTAATTTCTTTTTGATTAATTAATCTCAAATATTACTGTCTACCAATTTCAAATCCTATAACTACTTTTGAAAAATGTGTAAACTTTTTAATCTTTTAAGTTTGTTGTTTGGACACTTGCATATATGGCAACAAACTCCATTAATAGCAAATCTAACATAAAGATTAAGAATTTGCAGATATGAAAAAGAAAAAAAAAGAAAAGAAAAGAAAAAAAATACTGGTCCAAACCACTTGCTAAAAAGACAAATGGACCATTTAAGTTTAACTCACGTTTATAAGTGATAGATGTCAATCACTAATTAACGTTTATGATTGATTGACATCTATCGATGATAAACATTAATTCACCAATTAAGTATATCTCAATAGTCAACATGAGCATAATTCAACTAACATAAAACTTGTATTAGTGACAAAGAGGTATGTGGTTCGAATCCTCCCACTCTCACATGTTGTCAAAAAAATAAAAGAAGTATATCTCATTAAATGGTCATTAGTACAAGGCTTATTCTAGTTGAGTTATGTTGATGTTCGCCATTAATAACTAAATTTACTACTATTTTAGAATGGAATTAGGTAGAATTGTCTAGATAGGTGCACAAAAAATTTTAAAAATGGTCATACTGTAAATTATCTTAGAAATTCCAAATGAATGCATTTATGTTTTATTAACAAAGGCAACGAAACAAATCAGGTTGTCAAATGCCTGAAGGCTTTTTCCAAGCTAACAGACCAGGAAATCAACTATGGGAAGTCTGGTATCTGTTTGAGCCCAAATGTGAGTGAGCAAATGAGGCAAAGTATAGTGTTGACGCTGGGAGTTAAGCTTGTCCCCTTTCATGATCGCTATCTAGGCATTCCAGCTGTTATGTCAGGGAGCAAGAGTTTGTCGTTGAAATATGTGAAGGACCGGTTGTGGGCTAATCTCCATAAGTGGAAGCATTCTTCTTTCTCTGTTGGGGGAAGGGAGGTTCTTATTAAACCTGTGTTGCAAGGTGTGCCTACCTATTCGATGTCATGCTTCCGTTTGCCAAAGGGTCTTGTTCGAGATTGTAACAGCATCTTAGCCAAGTTCTGATGGGGAGGAGATGATGAAGGTAGAAAGATTCATTGGGCTTCGGGGAGAAAGGTATGTGTTTCAAAATTTAATGGAGGGTTGGGTTTTAGGGATCTTGAGTTGTTTAACAAAGCCCTTTTGGCGAAACAAGGGTGGAGGTTGTTGGAGAGTCCTGAGTCATTGGTAGGGAGGGTGTTGAGAGGTAAATACTTCCATGGGGCCTCTTTTTTGGAGGCTAAACAAAAGAGAGGGGAATCCTTTGTTTGGAGGAGTCTGTTGTGGGGAAGATCTTTATTGAAGGAAGGGCTTCGGTGGAGAATTGGTGATGGGAGGTCTGTTTACATTTTGAGGGATAACTGGCTTCCAAGGGAGTCAACGTTGAAAGTCATCCAGAGGGGTGAGATTGATCCTGAGGCGAGGGTGGAAAGTTTGTTGGGTCTTGATGGGGCGTGGGATGACGTAGTTGTGAATGATTTGTTTGGAGAGATGGATTCGAAGGTTATCCTGGGGATCCCTAGACCGCGGCAGATGGGGGGTGATAAGCTTATATGGCACTATGAGAAGGATGAGCATTATACAGTTCGTAGTGGGTATTGGTTGGCCTGTCAACTAAAGGAGACTGCCTCCTGCTCGAGTCCTGAGCTAGTGAAGGCGTGGTGGAGATTTGTGTGGAGTAGGCAGATCCCATCCAAGATCAAGTTTTTCTGTTTGCGGCTTTTTCATGAGTTTCTCCCAACAATGAGCAATTTACAGAAGAGGGGTATGGAGGTCTCTGGGATCTGCCCGAGATGTAGAAGAAGGGAGGAGTTGACCTATCATGCTGTTTGGGGTTGTAAAGGGGTGAAGAAGCAGTGGAGGTTATCACCGTTTGCCTCCATTTTAGAGTTCCAACCTATAGAGTGTGCTGCCGATTTTTTGTGGTGGTGCAAGGACAAGCTACCACCAACAAGCTTTGATGAGTTTTTGGGGTTGTGCTGGTGGATATGGAACCGTAGGAATAAGGAAGTTCATTCGAAGAATGAGGAGGGGTTGGCTGAGGGAGAATGATGGTGTTGGGTGGCTGATTATTTGGCCCATTTTAGGACATTCTAAGGGAGAAGAGTTGTGGGGGGGGGGGGGGTCAGATTGAGAAGGCATCTTGGCCTCCTCCAAAATTCCCTAATTATAAGCTAAATTCAGATGAAGCGACAGACAGATGTTCCCAGAAAAGCAGTATTAGTGCGATAATCCGGAATGAGAAGGGAGAGATTATGCTTACCGTTCTGAAGGAGGTCCATCATGTGACTGACGTTGATTCAGTTGAAGCCATGGCCATTAGAGACGACTTAGTTGCTGCGCAGGAGGTGGGTTTCGGAAGGCTGGAAGTTGAAACGGATTCAGCTCGTGTGGCGGTGTTGATTAGCTCCGAGAGGGTGGATCTGTCGGAGGTGGGTGAGATTGTTCAAGAAATTCGCCAGATCTTGAAATCTTTCTCGGTTGTATCGGTCAAGTGGTGCCGGAGAGACGAACAGTTTGGCCCAGCGGCGGCAAAGCTGGTGCTGGAACAGGGGGTTGTCGGATTCTGGATCGAGGAAGTGCCGACGCAGCTGCTCGATGAGTATAGGAAGGAGTTTCTGGACAGATGCCCTGTTTTGTCGAGGAGCATGCCTGTTTAGTTTTCCTTGATGTTTTCCTGTTCAAAAAAAAAAAAAAAAAACAAAGGCAACGAAACTATTTAATTACGTTGAACTTGAGAGATATTTTTTGAATTTTTGATGATTTATTTTAGGTTAAGTTACATGTTTAGTCCTTGAACTTTCAGGGTTGTGTCAATTTTAGCTCCTGAACTTTAAAAAGTTTCAAATAGGTCATTGAACTTTCAATTCTTTTTTTTTCCAATAGGTCCCCAAACTTTTAAAAAGCATATAATAGGTCCTTAAACTTTCTCTTTTATGTCCAAGGTCCCTCAACTTTTAGTTTTGTATCTAATAAGTCCTTGACCTATTCAATATTTTTAAAAATTCACAAGTCAAATAAATACAAAATTGGAAGTTTAGAGTCTCAATAGACATAAAATATATTTAATTTTATATATAGTAGATTGATTAATTTTTAAAAATCTCGAATATGTCAGAGACCTATTAGACACAAATTGCAAGTTCTTAGACCTACTAGACATTTTTAAAGTTTAAGGAGCTATTAAAAACAAACTTAAAAGTTCAGGGACCTATTAGGCACTTTTTAAAGTTCAAGGACTTAATTAATACGACTCTGAAAGTTTAGGGACTAAACTTGTAATAAAACATTTATCTTACCATCAAACTTCACTAAGTATAACTATTTATACCATAATTTTTGTTTGACTTTTATATCCTATAGTTCCATAGTAAGATCTAAGATGCATGATAAACATGAGACGACGATATTCACACACTTTTAGAAAAAGATGAAGAAAATTTAAATTGAAAGACTTTTAAAGTGAGTTTCTAGAAATTTTTTCAAAAAAAAAAAAAAAAAAAAAGTGAGTTTCTAGAAATCCAAGAATTTCACATGGTGTAACCACAATATTTTGTTTTCTCCATTGATAGATATTTTGACTTTACCCTTCTAATAAATTTAGTTTTTCTAAAATATAGGTCAAGAAATTTTTGTTTAGATAGTGCAAAAGAATGACTTTAAAACCTTACTTAAGGTAGCTTTTTTCTTTTTCTTTTTTTGAGAATTAGGGTTTATGTAGTTCAATAAAATTAGTAAATTTGTATATTGATCATAGATTCTAATATACAAATTATATTTATATATAATTGATAGATTCTAATGTACATATTATGTTTTTATATTAGTACTAGATTGCAATATACACAATATACATGTTCATGTGATAGATAACTAAAGGCACCCATTTCTTATTAGACTAAAATTTCTACAAATTTTATATTTTTACATATTTTGTATTATCCATACACCATAGCTTAGGAATTTTTTCATAGCTAAAAAGCCCTAAGAAAATTAAGACTTAGAACAACTCTATGAAACTTGAAAAAAAAAAAGAACGAACTATATGTAATACGTACGATAAATATTTGAAAATTAATAATCTGTCCAACGCAACTATCCACCATTTTCAAATCTTAATAACTAACTTTAAAAACAATTTCGAGTGACATCAATGTCAAAAATAATGGAAAAACAAAAACAAAATTGTCCTGGAAAACTACCTTCGTGTTTCAGTTCAACAATATTCGGAGGCAGAGATATCTTGGTTGACGTTACTGCTGGACTATGCTCACACTTTAACAAAGAAAAAATATATATATATTTGAGTTAAAAAGAAATAGAAAAAGAAGCTCTAAGGGTAAATTTGAAAATGAGCCTCTAATGTAGATTAAATGTGTAAACTTTTAATCTTTTTAAGTTTGTTGTCTGGACCCTTGCAAATATGGCAACAAAGTCAATGAGTAGCAAATCAAACAAAAAAGTTAAGAATTTGCAGATATAGTAAACTTCAACCCATTGGTCCAAACCCACTTGCTAAAATGACAAATTTGATCATTTAACTTTTTTTTTTTTTTTTTTTGAGAAGAATTTGATCATTTATTATTATTTTTTTTAGAAGAATTTGATCATTTAACTTCAACTCACCTTACAAATGTCAAACACAAATTAGCGTTATCACTAATTTGGCAACTATTGGTGATATCATTAATCACCAATGGAGGACATCTCAAAAAAATATTAAAATGTGTAATCAGTCAATTTATTTAGATTTATTAGCGAAAAATCATTGATAGACTTAAAATCATGAAATACTAAATTGTTCTTAACAATGATAATTAGTAAGTTTATGATTCGTAAAAGTAATTACGATGTAGCTTGAGAAGTACTCGGGGTTTATATATATAACTAGATAGAATTAACAAAATTTGTTCTTCTATCTCCATCTCAAATTTAGTAATCAATGGTGTGAAATAAAGGTCAAATTAGAGATAAATGTCATTGTCAAACAACATGGGTCAAAAAAATTTATTTGAATAATGCGAAGGAATGATTTACGATAATTTTACTTCACGTTTCTTTCTTTAATCGATAGGTTTATAATTTGTAGAAGCAATCACACTACGTAGCTCAAGAAGTAGAGTTTTATATATATAGTGCAATAAAATTAACAAATCGTTCTTTCTATCTACAGGATCGTCATTTAGCATGTGTAGGTTGTGACTCATCATAAGACCCAAAATTCAGTGCCCCAAATTGAAAAAGTTGTTTTCATTTCTCTCTCCTCGTCAAGAAAAACTCTTCCAAATGATTCTTTTGTCAATTCTCATGCTAAGTTAAATAAAAACTTTTTAATCTAGTTCCAAGGATGACACTTATTAAATAAAAAATATATACTATTATATAATTGCTTGGTGACATTTTTTTAGTTTCACATATTTTGTTTTATTTCTTTTTTTTTTTTTTTTTGTAAAAACAATAGTATAATACAATGAATTTTGATATTTTAAAATTTTGTCTTTGCTATAAAATATTTTAAGACGTTATTTTGAAAAGTATAAGGACCATTTCAATTGGGACGAACCTGTCTATCTCCACCTCTAATTCAATTAACAGACATAAAATATCTCCACCTCTAATCCTCAATCAATGGTGTGAAATAAAGGTCAAATTAGAAACAAAATCCGATCGTCAAAAGTTTGAATGAGTATTGCCGAAAAAAGAAGTCGAATTAGACAAAAACAACATGAAAATGTGATTCATAACACAAAGAAAGAGAGAAGAGAAAAGTAAAAACAAAAACAAAAAAACCTTTGCATTCAAATAGGCCAACTTGGATTCGGCGCCGATTCTCTCAAGAACTTGCATTGCATTGAATTGGATGTCAATATCTCAATTAAATCATCAAACTTTTTTGCATTGAATTATCGACCATAACTTTTTATATTGTGTGATTCCTTATGGACCCATAAGAGAGTGTGGAAAGCAAGAAAAACAAAACCCCAAAAAGTTTGAAACTTTCAAAGCCACAAGAAACGTTTTCGAAAGCCGTAGGGCTGATGGCTTCGTGTCAAACAGATTCCAACTCAAACATTTGTGTCGTTTTAATTGACTAGGTAAATGAATAAAGGTTGCTTCGCCTTTGACTGTCCGAAAATTCTAGTTAATGAAAAATAATGTACTGTTTTTCTTTTATTTTTGTGTCTTATTTGAAAAAGGGGAAAATAGTTTGTGTTTTTTGTGGTAAAGACTGAGAAGCCATGAGCTATTGTTTAGTACATAATGTAGACGTAAGAAAACTTTGAATGGCCCGTTTGGATAGTGGATATTATTTGATTGGTATCGATGTGTTAAAAATTTGAGAGTTAAATGTCTAGATAATAAATGTACATATGTTTGAATATATGTAGAATAATATATATTATCTTGGAGGTAAATGTGTCACACTCCGTCCTAGATTACCCTAGCGAACCTAGGACGAGTTGTGGACAATAGATTTTGTTGTACACTCGAGGTTTATTGGTCATCATAACTCGTCCTAGGTTTGGTAAGGTAATCTAGAATGTGGTGTAACAAAATGTTTCTCTTTGTTTTGTAGGTTTTGCTCATGGAAAGAACCGTTTAAGCTATCAAATTTATTTAGAATATTGGAAAAAATACACTTTTGGTCTCTGGGATTTGGGTTAGGTTTCATTTTGGTCATTGAGTTTTCAAACTCAACAATTTAGCCCTGAGGTTTGGTTTTAGTTTCATTTTGGTCCCTCCATCCATTTTTCCGTTAAAAGTTAATAGTTTGCTAACATGACACTGTTTTTTATTTAAAAATAAAAAATAAATAAAAATAATAAAATAGTTTTTTTTATTTTTATTTCTCTCTCTCATCCTCCTTCTCCTTCTTCTCCTCCACCCTCTTCTTCTTCTTCCAATCGCTGGTGACCGCCTCCCACCGGCCACCAACGCCACCACCACGACCGTCTCGCCGAATTTTTTTTTTTCCCTCTTCCTTTCTTCTTCTTTCTTTCTTCTCTTTTCCCTTCTTTCTTTCTTTCTTTCTTTTTTTTTTTGAAAATCCTCTTTCCCTTCTTTCTTTTCTTTCTTCTTCTTCTCCTCTTTTTTAAAAAAAGATTAGTGAAAAGAGGGGAAGAATAAGAAAGAAAAGAAAGAAGGGAAAGAAGAAAAAAGGAAGAGGAAAAAAATTTTTCGGCAAGCGGCGGTCGGCGATGACTGCCGGTAGCGGTGATGGTTGCCAAGTTAGTTTAGGATTTAATGTGTGGAGAAGAAGAAGATGGGAAGAGGATGGATGAAGAAAAGAAAAGAAAAAAGAAGAGAAAATAATAAAAAAAAATAAATAATATTTAATATATTATTTTATTTTAAAATTAATAATTTTTTTAATAAAAACTAATGTCATGCCAGTCATCTGTTAGTATTTGAAGAAAAATTGTCGGAGGGACTAAAATAGTAATGAAATCTAAACCTCAGAGACTAAATTGTTGAGTTCGAAAACTCAGGGACCAAAATGAAACCTAAACCCAAATCTTAGGGACTAAAAATGTATTTTTTCCTAGAATATTTATACTAGCTGATTATACCTTAAAGTAATTAAAATTAATTTAGACATTAATTAGAAACTAATTCATCAGTAATATTTCTCTCTCCTTCCCCCAATTCATTTCTCAAAGAATAAAAGTCTCATCTCTAAGAAGGATAATGAAATTAATCTCATAGTTCATGAGATATTTTTATTACCTTGGATAACTTTTATTAAAAAAAAAAAAAGTAAACATTCATAAAACAAACCTAGATTAATTTTGTATGACGACCTCGCTAAAATCCATCCCAAAATCTTTGAAACAAACAACCTCTAATAACATTGAATACGAACAAAGATGAACTAAACCACAACGATTGCAATCTCACTTTTAAAACCACAAAACCCATAAAGAATACGAATAAAAGATCAAACGCATCTCAATCCATCAATTTAAAGTTCCGTGCCTAATATGACTATATAACATATATAGCGTACTCAAAACAGAAGTTTCGAAGTTCAAACCCGCTTTCCGACCAAAAGTAGAAAGAGGGTAGCTTTAAAGTAAATGAATAAAGGGGGAATGGGTTGACTGTGAATATATTTTGTAAGAAAGAGAATTCTAATGTAATGAATGTGAAAAAGAGAAAGAGGGAATCTAATGAATGAGAATGAGTAAAATGTAATGTGTTTTTAGTGTGTGTGTTGTTTGGAAAAGAGTTGAAGGGATTCAGAAAATAGTAGATGGGGAACCTTTTAACAAAAATGTGTGGCATATTTTCAGCTTTTTTGGATAATGCTGATGCAAAAAGATGCATGCTTCTAACTTTTAAAACTTTCTTTCTCGTCGCATACACACAAAATAGATTCCTCCTTTTTAGGGTTGTTAAAATTTAGTGGAGTTGTTGCAGAATTTAATACACTTTTTTTCTACTTTTGCCTCCCCCAAAGTGATAGAGAGAGAGAATAATGCATTATAAAAGGTTCGGGATGAGACTCGATAAGACACCAGTTATATTGTTCTAAACGTCGATGGTTGAATCTCTCACCTTGATAACTGTTGAACTAAAAAAAAAAAAACGTTGAGAGAGTTTTTGAGAACAATGTATTGGAAATATGGAAATTTGAGAGACTCGAACTTTCTGTAAAAAAAAAATCAGTTACTAAAGCTCCGTTTGATAACCATTTGGTTTTTTAAAATTTTGCTTGTTTTCTCCCAATTTCTTCACGATGGTTTTCATTTTTGTTAAGGACACGTTTGTATTCCTAGTCAAATTTCAAAAACAAAAACAAATTTTTGAAAACTGTTTTTTTCTAGTTTTCAAAACTTGATCATGAAAGCATGAGAAGAAGTTAAGTAAGATAACAAAACAAAGAAATATATGGATGTAGTGTTTGTAAGTTTAATCTTCAAAAACCAAAAGCCAAAAACTAAGGTCTCGTTTGATAACCATTTGGTTTTTGAAAATTAAGCTTATACACACATACTTCCACCTATAAGTTTCTTGGTTTTAATTAGTATAAATCTTCTACCTTGTTTTCAAAAACCAAGTCCAATTTTGAAAAAAAAAAAGTAGTTTTCAAAAACTTGTTTTTGTTTTTAAAATTTGGCTAAGAATTCAAATGCAACCTTAACTAGAATGAAAGCCATGGTAGGAAATTTAGGAGAAAAAAACAAACATAATTTTCAAAAACCAAATGGTTATCAAACGGGGGCTAAATGATTACTAAACACAACCCAATGTTTTAATTTACCAAATGCGATGAATTGCAACTTTTCAACCTATAAAACAAAGTTGCTAATGCATGTATATGCAAATTGAACTATACTAATTAGCTGTTATTGATCAATTGCGTTGTGTTTAAGTGTTATTGATATCTTAATATCAGTTGAGTCATGCATAGACACGTGAGTTATTTTAAATCCTTCGAGTATCGAGTAATTTCATGTTATTTTATATGATGTTATTATATTAAAGTTAGGTAAAATAAAAAACTTATGAGGGATAAATATAAAAGCTATGAACTTTAAACCCCATGGACTTCAATGATTGCTCAAAAGATACAATAAAAATAAAAACAACGTTAAAAGAAAGGGACAAAGAGAGAGAGAAGAAGAAGAAGTCTATTAGTTAAAAGAAAAAGGGATAAAAACGACTGCTCAGTAACTTTTTTCTACGTTAGAATCTGAGTAAAAATATAAAATCACCTTTTACTCTGTAAAAAAAAAAAAAAAAAAAAAAAAAAAAAGACTTTTCTGCATGCTTACACGTGGGGTTGGCAGAAAAGAGAAAATAAAAAAGAAATAAAACAAAAGAAAGAGGAAGGAAGCAAAGAGGTTTGGATATGAATGAAGATGAAGCAAAAAAGCTGTTGAAAAGTTTGTATTATTATTACATGTACTTGTGATCATCAAACAACAATTATGGACCATACCTTCATCATGCCTCCCCATGTTATAATCCTTACTTCAAAATGTCTTTTTGTTTTATTTAACGTTAAATTACAAATTTAGTCCATGAACTTTGGTTTGTGTTGATTTACTTGGTTCCTGAATTTTCAAAATTACAAATGGAGTCCTTGAACTTTTGAATTTGTTAAAATTCACGAATCTACTCGACATAAAAAGTGAAATTTTAGACCCCGTTTGATAACCATTTGGTTTTGGTTTTTGGTTTTTGAAAATTAAGTCTATAAACACTACTTCCCCTTATAAGTTTCTTTGTTTTGTTATCTACTTTATTTCCATGTTTTTAAAAACTAACTCAAGTTTTGAAAAAAAAAAAATAATAATAATAATAGATTTCAAAAACTTGTTTTTATTTTTAAAATTTGGCTAAGAAGTCAAATGTGTCATTAACAAAGATGTCATCATGGTAAGGAAATTGGAAGAAAACAAGCATAATTTTTAAAAACAAAAAACCAAAAATCAAATGGTTATCAAACGAGACCTAAGAGTTCCATCAGACATACAATTTAAATTTATATCTAATGGGTCAATTAATTTTTAAAAATTTTGAATTTTTCATTGACTTATCAGAAACAAAACTGAAAGTCAAGAAAATTATTAGACACAAAACTGAAAGTTTAAGAACCTATTAGACAAATTTAAAAGTTTGGGAACCAAATAGACACCAACCTTAAAACTATGTAACTACATTTATAATTTAACCTTTTTTAAGAATTATCCTCTTTTTATTCTTAAATTTGGATGTCTATTTTACTCTCTAAGTTTTTAAAAACAATCATCTTGGTTTCGTTTGTTATTTTTGTATTAATAGTTTAATATGTGTCTTAATATCCTGATGAAAAAAAAATGAATTGTTGTTTCTACATGATATATATACTAACACTCCTTTAATATTTCCAAGAGCTTCTCTGCGTCTCTTATTTGTGCTTAAATTTTTTCCATTATACTAGAAATCATATAAAAACTTGTTATAATTAGATTTTTTAGATTGTTTCATCCATAGTATTGTGTCGAATATCTTTTTTGACTATGTGGGAGTGATTCCACTATTATTAGTGAATAATAATTATTAATGAGCAATAATAGTATAATTCTTTTATATTCATAGGCCAACAAGAACATAACTTAATTGACATAAAGTTGTGCTAATGATCGAGAGATCTGTTGTAACGACCCCACTTCTCATTACTACTTCCTAGGGTCGTTACCACATGAATGCCTATTTACTTTTAGGGAAAAAAAAACTTATTTTAAAAGAAACATTAACACAAAATATACGACATTTTAGATAAAAGAAGCCTTTCAGCCTGAGATCCCAAATAAAACAAGAAACCTTGTAAAAACTTCATTAAAACAAATGTTTCCTAAGGAAAACACTGAGACATTTTTAACCTTAAGAACCACCATTTACAAAACTAACTAAAAGCAAAATGAGAAGCTAGACTATGCGGAAGTCATGATCACATATTTTCCATGGCTCGTCAGTAGCAATCCACCACGCGTTCTGTATGTCCTTGCTCGAACCTGAAAGGAAACATTTTGAAATAAGTGAGTATTAAAAATACTCAGTAAGTAACACTACTATTGGGAGGAGATTTACAAGCATTACATGGATAACTTGAGGTTAGTTGCTGCTAAGGGCCTAATGGTCATTTCATTTCATTTCGTTTCATCTATCATGACGTACGGGGTTATTTCATTTCATTTCATTTCATCTATCATGACGTACGAGTCATTTCATTTCATCTATCATGATGTACGGGTCACGTGGACAATTAACCAGCCTGTCACATGCTTACCAACTCACTGGAGGTGCACAAGTGGGAATCGTGGGAGATCGCTACTCCTACTGATGGTAGAAGGCACCCAGTCAGTAGAGTCGTCAAGCCTCACCCATCAAGGCACCTATGTGTGCATAGCACTCTAACTACCAACTCACTGGTGGGGGGTCCATGGATTTTTAGTCGGGACTTTACTTCCACAGATAATAGATGACACCTAGTCTGCGAAGCCAAGTCCCGTCCATTTAGCTCCTCATCTCAGTTTATAAACATCTCAATCCTAGGTGTTTAATTGCCACGGTCCCTACTAGGATAAGTAGCCTATCCTCATTTCGTACTAGGGCCCCTATTAGCAAGTTTAACTTGCAACTTAACCATCAAGTTTCTTTCCCATAAAGGTTTCTGAAGGCTAATCTAACATGTTCTAACTACCTCGCCTTTCATCTCATTCAAGCATAATTATCGTAACCAACATCCAAAACACTAAGTAGAAAATGCACATATTTTAAACAACCAACAACCAATATTAGCACATCGTAGTCCAAACGATACCACGAAACTTAGCCTCGTTATTCCCTGTAATGCTACCGAAAATTCGGCAGCATAACGACATACGTATAGTTGTTCCCAAATTTCTTATCACCTGTAAACAAGAGAATACGCTTCAATATTCAAAACTACCCAACTACAAACTTCCACCGCACTTCCAAACAATAGAATAGACTCCGAACTTCCACAAAACAAAGCGAGTCAGGTCTCGCATCCACAACCCAACCATATAGAACATCCTATCTTATCCAACATAGAGCATTCAGAGCATTCAAGGTTTACCCAAGAAGAATATTCTACACTTACCAACACAAAACATTCAGAGCATTCAATATAGACGAACACACGCATAACCATAAGATTTAATATCGCCAGAACACACAATATCCAACATTCCATATTCCAACCATACATAACCGATGTCTCCCGCTCTGTACTATTCAAAGCATGTAACAATTCATAATAAATAGCTTAGCCTAGCTAAGGCTTTCCAAGTAGTAAGGTTACTTACATAGTGAATAATATACTTGATTTAAGCACCAACCAACTAATTCAATGCGACACCGTTCACGCCACAAGCAACTCAAATCTAAAAATCACAAGAAAGATCTAAAAATTAGGGGCATCAAATTCTCATAATTTTCTTTAGATCCAACTTAAAATAAGGAGGCCAAGACTCACTAAAAATAGATCGATGCTTGCTGTCCGGGCTCTAAATTTCGCTCCAAATCGACAAATCTGCCTTCAAATACTATGGGTACCTTAAAATCAACAACTAAAGTCAATGAGTATTTGATTACACACCATAACCAACCCAAATTCATCTTAGAAACTCTTACCCACTACTAGAAATATTCAAGTCCACTGGAAATCAAATATCCATTGTCTGAAACGTTGAAAATCAAAAGAAGAACTTGCTAAACAAGTTCTAAACATTAGTGGATATATGATTAAACACTAAAATCAAACCGAAAAGCTTTCAGTCTCACTTACCCAAAGCCAAAACTGCTGGAAAATTGTAAAAACGACCCAAAAACGTTGTTGTTCGCACCACTTGCACAACGCGACGACGACGATGACAGAGCAGACGGCGGCGAGCGTGAATGGAGGGCGGCGTGACTGTCGAAGACCTTGCAGCGGGAGAAAAAGAGTGAGACCGAGAGAGAGAGCCACACGGGAGAGAAATCTGAGAGGGAGAACTCACTAACAGCTCGCGACGATTAACGACGACGAGAGAACGGCGGAACGGCGGTAATGTGCGACGGACGGCGACGGCTCGTGTGCTGCTGCAGTCGAGAGAGAGAGGCTGTGAGAGTGGGAGCGTGAGAGAGGGAGAGAGAGCGTGAGAGGGAGAGAGGGCCGAGAGGGAGAAAGAGGGAGAGAGGGCCGAGAGGGAGAAAGAGAGAGTGTGTGAGAGGGAGAGATTTTTTTTTTGTCTTTACCGAAATTTTGGGGGAAAAAGTTTCCCCCTTTTCCTTTTTTTTTTTTTGGGTTGTTACTTCTGTGGTTCGAACCTCTCACCCAACTCACATACTGTAAAAAAAAAATCTTTTATATTTATAGGGATAGGGGCATAATTCACATGGATATGATAAGTCTCAACACATGCACGAAATATCCAAATATATATATATAAACATGTGGGGTTGGAGGATTTAAACATCTTAATTAGTCGAGGATATAAACTTTTATGCCAGTTGAACTATGTCCATAATGACATCGACATGGCTATATAGATAATATAAAAATTTGGGCCATCTCATAGGACGAATATTTTTTTTTTGAAAAAAATCATAGGACGAATATTAATTGAAAAAATAGTATGTTTGAAAAAAATATTAAAAAATAATATGCTAGTTGAACTATGTTTTTTTTTTTTTTTTTTTTTTTTTTGAACAAAGTTGAACTATGTTCGATCTTGATGGCATCGACATGGCTATATAGATAATATATATATATGTGTTTGTGTATTTTTTTTTAATAATATTATTTTATTATATTAACGGCAAATTTAGCCTAATTTGTATAACTTACTAAAATAATTAGGTAAAAATGGTTACAAATAGGATATAAATCAGAATATGGTAAATAAGTGATTAAAGTGTGTCAGGACAAAATATTAAAAAGAAATCAATATAAAAATTTATTCAGTGATCTTTATTGTTATAAAATTTATAAGCCAAGCCAAGAAAGTTGGCGCTTGGAATCACTTCCAGTCGTGGTTGGAATAATAGCTCACAAAATCCAACTTCATCCATATATAAATTAATAAATATGTGTTGACCTGACCACGTTACCATACTCGTCTTAAATTATTTTCAAGAGTGAAGACTGTTCCCACAAACCAACACGAAGGTCCTTTTAGGATGCGGAGGACCAGGAGGTCACCCAACATAGAACTTCTCCAAGCCAAGCACGCTTAACTTCAAAGTTCCTATGATTGAGCCACCGAAAAGGAAGATGCACCTTGTTGGTATAGGTAGTATCTATCAATTCTTTTAAGCTTATCTAGACCATACTTTCATGTCCTCAGGATCCCTCTCATTCGAATGTGGCCTCGGTTCATTCATGTACCCCTCCTAACTCGGGTGTTACATGCCCACCAGCTTCCACCTTGGTTCTGTAACGCCCCAGGCCCAGGATTCGGAATATTCCGAATCCTGGGCTTGGGGCGTTACAGATGGTATCAGAGCAGAACCTCTCCCAGTAGGATTTTTTCGGGGACGAACCAAGGTGGAAGCTGGTGGGCATGTGACACCCGAAGTTAGGAGGGGTACATGAATGATCTGTGCACCTTCCTTTTCGGTGGCTCAATCATAGGAACTTTGAAGTTAAGCGTGTTTAGCTTGGAGAAGTTCTATGTTGGGTGACCTCCTAGGAATTTTCCTAGGGAGCATGTGAGTGAGGACAAAGCATGCTAAAAGGACCCCGTGTTGGTTTGTGAGGATAGTCTTCACTCTTGGAAGCAGTTTAAGATGAGTATGGTAACGTGGCCAGGTCGCAGGGGAATGTTGGGGCCTTAAGTGCCGAATCCGGATTCCAAATCCTGGACCTGGGGCGTTACACCATTATTTAAATTAATAAATTATTTATACATTTTTTAAAAGTGCTATATTAGTAAATAATTTTCAGAAAATATATATTTATAGTTAATTTCAAGAAAAATATATAAATATATAATTAAATTAAGCTACCCAATAAAAATTCCAGAAAAAAAAAAATCTTAAAAACATACATAGGAAAATATGCTAAAAGTGGATTAACATTTGTTTAAAACAAAACTTGATACATATACAATAATTTTTTTATTAAAAAATACAGGCTATATAAAACTTTGGGTCATGTCATAGGACAAATATTAATTGAAAAAATAGTAGAAAGAACCAAACTGACTATTTTATAAAGTTCATCAATCAAAATTATATTTATATATTCTTTTACCTTTTAAATAATAGGTGTCCGTTATTTGATAATATTATATTATTATGTTTCTATTTTTCAAGTTTTTATTATATTTAAATTTTTTACCCATTTCATAAAAATATTATCTTTAATTTTTAGAAATAAGTTAGTTAAAATCAAAATTTTCAAAAGGTGAATAAATTATCAAATATGTTATTATTTTTTTTAGTAGAGTAAATGTGAGGTAGAAAATTTAAACCTAATCTATAAAAAAAAAAAAAGTACAAGTATATTAATCACTCAGCTAGTAGTATGTTTGACATCCATTATGTTATTAGTAAATTAAGAAGGCTGACATTTTTTTTTTTTTTTTTTGAAATGGCTGACATTTTAGTTTTATTTCTTCTTTATAATTATCAATGTTAATAGAATTGCTACTTCTTTATTATTTTTAATATATAATATATAAAATAAATTGAACTTACATTTAAATTTTGTTACTTAGCTATCATTTTAAAATTTCATCATTAAATCTAGGCCTGATTAATTATGAATAAGTTTTAGAAGAATATGATGAAAAATACTAAACTTGACTTTTGTTATAACACTTTTTAGTCTAAAGGGTGTGACTTTTTTGTTTTTTTTGTTTTTTTTTTTTTTGACAACATGTGGAGATGGGGGGACTCAAACCACAAACCTTTTGGTCGTTTGTACAAGAATTATGTCGGTTGAATTATGCTCATGTTGACAATTTTGTTCTTCTTGAGGGTGAGTTGAATTAATTAGAATAAGCTTAGGTCACTTACAATTTTTCAAAAAAAAAAAAAAAAAAAAAAAAAAGCTTATGTCACTTAGAAAAAATCATGGAAGAGTTGCTTAATAATCTTTTTATTTCTTAAACTAAATATATATCATTTGGTGTATAAAATGGATTTGATATGTTCTTTAATTAAATACATTGCACATAAATCACTCTACTTTATCTAGTTGTTCATATCATATGTCTCTCACATCTTACCAAATAAACTAATATTTATTTAATTAATAAGTATGTGGCACTATCATTTTATGTATTTAATATAGAGTTTGACATTTACAAAAACAAGGTAAAATTTTTAAATTAGAATGATACCAGATCCAATAATATTAGATAAATTAAAATGTCAACATCAGTATAGTTCAACAATACACATCTTTAACTTAAATTTTTTTAAAAAAAAATTAACTCGTCTACTATTTTCCTTGAGATTTGAGATACAAATTATTCTCCACCTTTTGTTGTAATAAAAAAGGCAATTTGAAATCTCTGACTAATTATCCTAATAATTATGATCTAATTAATATAATTATATCAAGAATATTTATTTGTCTCTTGTGGTTGCCATTCTTGTTCTTGGATTCAAATGAACCATGCAAATAATCTTTAATTATTTTAGAGGTTGAGTTGATTAAACTTTAATTTTTAATGAATTGAGAGGAATAAACATATACATGGGGGAGAGTATGCAACTACATTATTTTATTTTTAAAAAGTTGAAATAAATTATAGTCTTTGGTTGAATTTGATGTCAGCCAAAGCTTTAAAAGGCATTATAATTTAAAGTGCCTCCAACCTAATTTTTGTTAAGTAATTAAAACAACTAATATTAACATATCTTTCATAAAATAATACTCGGGATTTGTTATATTTATAATAAAATGAAAAGTTTGCTAATGGAAAAGATAAACTTTACATTACATTACATTTAAAATTTTAAAAATTATATATAAATTAATTTAAAACGTCATGGAACTAACCTGAGAATCAACTAGTTAAAGGCATTATATTTATCATCACCAAAATGTCAGAGATTTAAATCTTCATTCTTTTGACTTAAAAAAAAATAATAAAAAAAAAAACGTAAAAAAAAAAAAGGCACCGCAATTGTATGTTGCGAGTTAGAGAAGAAAAAAAAAATGGAGGACCACTTAAATTTTATTTTGTCCTTTCATAAATTATAGATGTCCATGTTAGCAAACTAATACACGTATTTAAAGTCGTATCATCCACATGTCAAATAGCTGACGGAAAATTATGACAAGAACCAAATAATTATTTTTATACCGTTCAATAACTAAAATAAAACATTTAAAAATTCAGTAGGAGAAAGATGAAATATAAATCCAAATATTTTTTTTTTTTTTGAAAATATATAGGATGGGGCGTGGAGGTTAAACCACAAACTTGTCATTAGTACAACTTTATACTGGTTGAATTATGCTCTTGTTGGCATAAATCCAAATATCATTAATATTTTAGGGGGAAAATAAATTCATTTTTCAACATTTCTTTTTTCTTGTCATCTACTCTTTAAAAACATTTTTCAATGGTAGTAAAATAAGTTTGAGTGGATATTAAAAAATGTGAAAAAAAAAAAGGGTTGATGGAGATATGTTAATGGGGTTTGATGGTGTGTGATAAGTTTTTTTTTTTTTTTTTTTTTTTTTTTTTTTTTTTTTTTTTTTTTTTTTTTTTTTTTTTGACATGGGTGATTGTAAAGGGTTGAGCATTGATATATGAGAATCTTTAATCACATGGTGATTGTCTAATTGATTGATATCAAAATCAATCCTATGAAAGATTATGATATTCTAATGAGACCATTCCTTTTTATATAAAGTGGACACCACAACTACCAACCATATTACTTATTTTTTTCATTCTAATCTTATTCATGAAAAAAAAAAAACACTTTTTATAAATCACATCTTGATTTCAATCATGTAATAGCTAAGATATTTCAACTCGTGCAAGCGACAAACTACCTTACAATACTGATATTGTCTTCTTAACTTACAATAGAAATCTACTAATTACTATTCAACAAACTGTTTGACATTTTTAGTGCATTTTAAACTTTCTTATGAGAAAATTCATACGTTAACACGATGCCTAATATATGAACCATCCATTCAAAATATGGAAGAAATTACAAAATATAAAATTATGTGTACAAAATTTTACTCTCATATCATATTAAATCACTACAGATAGACTTGTTCAGTATTTTGTCAAAGTGAGCATAGCTCAGCAGTAATTGACATGTACTCTCGACCAAGACGTCAGAGGTTCGAATCTCCCACTCCAAAATGTTGATGAACTCAAAAAAAATATATATATTTTTTGAATCTTATTTTTTTTTTAATATAAATCATTAAAGCCATTTAGATAAGAAGTTTGAAAATTGAGGGTATCTTATAACCTCATTATTCTCTACATTAATGGACAAAGCTGTGTGATGAGCAGCCTAGAACTATTTAGTCTCATGAGTCAATGCTTAATTAATTGTGAGGCCCATGTTTTTTTTTTTTTTTTTTTTGAAATAATAATTAAATCAATGGTGATTTAGTATGGTAGGATTAGGGAGTTCTTATTGGCCAAACAAGAGATATTTAAACATTAAGAGTCAAACAAATGCTTTAACTAATGAGTAATTCAAGCCAATTAATATTATATACTCCAAATTGATGATATGCAAGAAAAAGTTGTTGAAAGTTTTGAATAATTCTAAGGAATATACTCAATATGTTATATACAGTTTAGGTTTCTTATTTTGACCTAATACATTTGTGGCATTATTTTACTATTGGATTACAATTTCAAGCCTTAGCTTCTCATTTTTAGAAACTAGTTAAAAGACACGTGCATTAAAAATTTTCAGAACATAAATTTTATAGTGAAATTTAAACGCTGAATGAATATTTTTCTAAATATTTTATTTATAATTTTTCTTGTAAATTAAAACTCTTATCTTGTATTTGATAAGGATTTTGTTTTGTTTTGTTTTTTTTTTTTTTTTTGTTTGTTTGTTTGTTTGTTTTTTTTTTTTGTCTAAATTAAACTTGTATATTAAGTATTTACTTTTTGTTTTGTCTTTTCCTTTTATGAAAATATATTTTAAGGTTTAGCCAAATTTCATAAAAAAAAAAAAGAAAAAGACTATTTTTTTATAAAAAAATTCTAAGTTTTTTAGATTTATAATTTAAATATTGATATAAAATGGATCATAACATAGAAGAAGTTAATAGTGAATAAAATAGTTTTTTAACGGGCCAGTTGCAAAGATGACAAGTTGGACCAAATTATTAGCAAATATAGTACAATTGTAAACTAATTGTAAATATAGCAAAATTAGTTGTTAGATTCTATCTGTGTCTATCACTGATAGACTCATATTATTCAAAGTATATCAGTGTTTATCGCTGATAGACTTCGATTATCAAAGTTTATCGATGATAGTCACTGATAGATTTTGATTAACCAGAGTTTATCACCGATAGACACTGATTAATCAGAATCTATCAGTCTACTGATAGACTCTGGTTAATCAGAGTCTGTCGCTGATGTTATGGGTAATTTTGGACCACCCCGATGTACAAGGAGCTGACAAAGACAACCGAGCAGAAATCGGACTGGAGGATGGACCCGGGCGGCGAAACGGGCCAGTGGATCAGGCCAAGACCGAAGGGGTCGGGCTTAACCCGACCCCATGCTCGGCCCGCTTGCGAGGGCCGAGTCCCTCCGACTCCGTTCGGTCCCTGCAGCTTCTAGCCGCACCGGTTCCGCTTGGTTTGTCTCGAAACGCCTCCGAATTCCTAAAAATCCTAGGAGCATGAGCATGAATTTATACCCCTCTTTGCCACTGAAGAAGGGGACCCGAACTCTATTCTCGACTCTCTCTCTTGCTCTCTAGCCCTCCTACTTCTGTTTTATGACTTAAGCATCAGAGGCGGTGTATCTAGCACCACACCGGTGTGCAGGTTTTCCGTTTTACAGGTCACGTCTTCCCCCTCATCTACAAATTTACCGTTGGTGGCACGTGAAGGTCAGGTGACTTTCCTCTGACCAAATTTGACCATCAACAGCTGATAAACTCTGATAATCGAAGTCTATTAGATAGATTCTAATTAACCAGAGTCTATTAGTGTCTATCAGTGATATACTCTGATAGATTTTGCTATA
Organism: Luffa acutangula; assembly: GCA_036850905.1. Lineage (NCBI taxonomy): Eukaryota > Viridiplantae > Streptophyta > Magnoliopsida > Cucurbitales > Cucurbitaceae > Luffa > Luffa acutangula. The sequence goes on along the minus strand of CM072092.1, from coordinate 48,299,465 downwards.
TTTGCAATTTTTTTACATTGTGCTATATATTGCTATTAATTTGGTCCAATTTTCCACCCATTGCAAATTCTCTTTTTTAACATAAAAAAATAGAAGTTAAATGGTTTATCAAACACACGTCAAAAAAAAAGTTTATCAAACAACATTTTATTTTTAAAATACTTCATTATCAAGGGTGTGTTTGGTTTAACTTTTCAAGTGTTTAATTTTGAAAAAAAAAAATCATTTTGAAAAAATTTCTAGTGTTTGGCAACCACTAAAACTGACTTATTAGAAAATGAGATTGAGAAATAAACCATTTTGAGAGAAACACTTGAAACCAACTTCTTTAAAAAGAGTTTTTAAGTATACAATAACTTGTGTATAAAAACACTTATGAGGAAATGTAACCAAACATATGAGTATTTAAATTCTAAACAATTTTTATACAAAATGTTTTTTAAAAAATGCATTCTTGGAAAACATTTAAATTAAAATGTATTCCAAACGGACCCTAAATATAAGAGTGGAAAGTTGAACGCCAGACTTCTTAATGTGTGTGTGTGTATATATATATATATATATGCTCAAATTGACTTATTTAATAGTATCTTAATTTCTTGTTTTTCATTATTGTTATTATTATTGTTTTACCTTTCAAACATCCAAAAAGGATAGCCAAAAGTAAGCACAACGGTAATTGACATAGCCAAAAGTAAGCATAGCTCAACGGTAATTGACATATACCATCAACCAAGAGGTTTGAGAGGTTCGAACCCCCCACTACCAAATGTTGATGAACTCAAAAAAGAAAAAATATGATTAAGTGTCCCCTTAAGATGGTGATGGATCGGATCCCAATTTTTTTCTTTGGATCGAATACCCGTTTGGATTTTATGAGCTCTAATATCATATTAAATAACATGGGCTTCCATCTCAAACGACCCAATTGGCAATGAGTGGGGTGACCCTTCTAACATATAAATTGTGAGGTCTCCACTAATCTTTTCAATGTGGGATCCTCAACATGTCCCCTCAAGAGTTGACATGTACTATTTCCTTTGAGATTTTGATGTTCAAATCTCCAAACCCCCACATTTGTTGAAGGGTGTGGGATTGAACCTCTAACCTCTTGATTAGGTTACAAACTTTATGTCAATTGAGTCATGCTCTTGTTGGCTATAATATATATTTTTTATACAAAATTGATAGGAGACTTTAGAGAAAAATCACATTAGAGTTGGATTTTTGTTGAAATTTGTGAACTTTGAGATATTTATTCAATAGCTGATTTTATGCATTGGTTGAGCTTAATATTGTACTTGACTTGATTTTTCTTGAAATTATAAGATGTGAGAGATTCTTACACTTTTTTAAAAAAACAATTAGTTTATGAATTAAAAGTTAAACATGTAAAATTTGTTGCATTGGTTTGATGTTAAGAAGATTTCTAGTACTACTATACTCCTTCCCTTCATAATTTGTCACGTTATTAAAGGGTATATTAATTTATTTTAAGGGACTCACACAATCCTTAAATACTACTATTGTGGCAATCAATGAGTGGAGGTAGTATGAAAAAATTTCCATAGTAAGGTAGTACTAGAATTTCTTCGAGATGATATTTTGAGTTATTATTTTTTTTTTTTACTTAAAAAAACATTTAGGAGGGAAGACTCGAAGATCTGACCTTTTGATTGATGGTACATGTCAATTACCGTTGACCTAGGATTTAGTATAATAAAATTGAGAGTTTCAAAGGAAATTTGATACACCTATCCATGGAGAGTAAAAGTTAATATATTTTTTTTCTTTTTACTAATAATATATGTAATAATATTGAAAAGTTAATTTAAAAAAAAAAAAAACATTTCAAATTATGTTATTTTAAAAATTCACTTTTTTTTTAAAAAAAATAAAACTTTCTTTTCGAAAATTTAAAGTTGTAGAAAAACAATAAACGAGAGATAGATAGATAAAAAAAAATTTTAAAAAAAAAACCTTGAAATACAAGACAAGAAAGAAGAATATTCCTTAGAAAAAAAAGAATGAAAGAAAGAAGAATATTATCAACAAATATGAAATATATAATTAACTTGAATATATGGTATATATTTTAAATAATTAACTTGAATACTTGTAAATAAAATTTTGAAACACCATAAATAATGAGGGTCAGTATCAGAATATTGTACTTTCTTTTAAGAAGATTTAGGGTGAGATTTGAACTACAAATCTCTTGGTCATTAGTATGGTGTTGGTTATATTATGTCTCTTTAGAACATGGAAATATTAGGTATTGAATGTCTCACCAACTAAAATATTCTATTCAAATTAAAGGGATGATAACCAAACAGGCTATTTATGGGTGTAGTTGAAATGGTGTCTTTATTCAAATTTAAATGCAATTGCTACCATTCAAGACCTTAGGTCCTCTTGGCATTAAAAACTAATTGAAAACTAGTCATTTTTAAATTAATAAAAAGTAAATTCACTATCAATTTTTAAAATCAATCTGTGTATATATGTATTATTTTTCTTTGTTGAGTTCAACAACATTTGTAGTGGCCAACAAGAGCATAGCTCAACTGACATAAAGTCATATTGATAATCATTGGTTCAAATCCCCCTCCCCACATATTATCAAAAAAAAAAAAAAAACATTTGTAGTGGGGGGATTCGCACCTCCGACCTCTTGATCAATAGTGCATGTTAATTACCATTGAGATATGCTCACTTTGACTTTTAAAATCATATATATTTTTTTGCAGAGGCGGACTTTTAAAACGGCTTGGAACATTTCGAACGGTCTAATGGTGGAGAAGCTTGGACCTAATCTATTTTTATTCTCTTTACGTTCGGAATCTGATCAAGCTCGTGTGTTGCGTCAAGGACCTTGGCTTTTTGACAAGTTCCTTCTTGCCAAGCCAATTCCCATGGTGAAGCCTACTGCCATGGAGTTCAATTTTGCGACCTTTTGGGTACACTTTTGCGATCTTCCGATGGACCTGTATAATCGTTCGATGGCGGAAAGTCTAGGCAATGCGATCGGACAATTCCAGGACTATGATAATGGGGGCCATGGATATGGATGGAAGGAAAGCCTACGGGTCAAAATCACTCTGGATATTACGAAACCTTTTCGCCGAGGTATTAAGGTTCGGCATGATGAGCCTTTGGGGAGTGTCTGGACCCCAATCAAATACGAGAAACTCCCTGAAATATGTGGCTATTGTGGCAGAATCGGCCATGGGACAAAGCTCTGTACGTTCATTTATCTTGATGCAGGATCATCTTCGAGGCAGCTGGAATATGGAGTATGGATGGCCTTCACGGGCAGAGCAACGTCTGTTTTCCGGTCACCAAGCACGAGTCCTCTTAATAATAACCGATTGATGATGGAGGTGTCTCCAAGTCAGAATGGGTCTTCGCCGACAGCTCATGTAGTGGTTGCTGATCTACCTCCTGTGGACGGGCAAGCGGCACGCTCTTCTCCGTTAACCGGATCTGGGAGTCGGCAAATGGATATTTCACCGGCATATCTCACTGGCGGTTGACGTGGTTGTTCCGGCAGCTGTGCCCGTTACGGGGGGGGGGGAGGAGCTAATAAATCCCCAGCCTCTGAGCATTAATGCACCGGATTATTCAAAAGTAAAGAAGAAGTTGGAATATGAATTTAATGGTGAGTCTGTTACGCCAACGTCGCAATGGGGTGGGCGCGATTTTAATACAGATACCAAAGGAAAATCAATTGCTATCAATGAGGGGATATTTTTTTTTTCAACGGGTCAAGGATCTTCCAAACCACTGGTAGTTTCGCAATGATTTTTTTCCAGCACTAATTATGTTTCTGTTCCACGTGCGTCTGAACAGCCGGCCGGTTTATACTCTTTATCTGGCCGGTTTTCTGAACAGAACTGTGGCGAAAATTTTAAGGTTAGTGGCGGTACAGACGTGAAAAAGGGAGGATTGGGCTTCGCTTCTAACAAAGCCCATCGATGTTGTTGCAGATGATTCTGTCACTAAGAAGTATGCTTCCAAACTGGGCCTGGAATTAAAGGTTGGAAGCGACGTGCCCGCAAGCCTCCTACTGAATCTGCTAGTAGCGGCAATGTGGAGAATCAGAAAAAGAGACTGGGCGAGGGACAAGTGAGCGGCTCTCTAAAGCGTGCTCGAAAGGATGAGGATAATTTATCCATTGACAATGACACGACGGTGGAGGCTGTTGAACAGCCCCACCGAGAGCCATGAAAACGATGTGTTGGAATGTTCGTGGTTTGGGGAATCCACGAACCTTCTGTGCTGTTAGTGATGGTATACGTCACTTTAATCCTCACCTGCTTTTTTTGTCGGAAACTAAGTGTAGCGCTAACGCGCGTAATATTAATAAAATTAAGCTATCGTTGAATTATTCTGGTTGTTTTTCTGTGGATTGTGTTGGACGTAGTGGAGGTTTATGTCTTTTTTGGAAAAGTGATATGGATGTCACCATAAGATCTTTTTCTATGTTTCACATTGATGCATCGATCAAATGGGATTCCAAAATGTGGCGTTTCTCTAGCATATATGGCAACCCAAATACTAATCATAGACACCACACTTGGGATTTGCTTCGACGCTTATACAACCAGGATGAGTCTGCTTGGGTAGTGGGGGGAGATTTTAATGCTACCCTTCTTCAGGAGGAAAAAGAGGGTGGAAATCCAGTTTGCAATACCCAACTTCAAAGTTTTCGGTCTGCTTTGGATGATTGTGGATTGCAAGACCTGGATTATGTGGGTGATATGTTTACATGGTCCAACAGACAAGAGATTGTATTAATGAGAGACTGGACAGGTCCGTTGCAAATGAAGCTTTTATCCAACTTTTCCCTATTGGTTCTGTTATCCACCTGAATTGGGCTCAGTCGGACCACCGTCCTATTTTATTTAATGGAGAACATGGAGTTGTCTCACATGCAGTATCATCATCACGTAAGTTCCGTTTCGAGGAGGTTTGGACCCAATATCCAGATTGTAAAAATATTATTGCAGAGTTGGGTTGTTGGACAAGACAGGGGGAGAGTCATCAATGCCTTAAATCATGTTTATAGAAATTTCGATCTCGTCTTCAAAGATGGGGAAAAGGCACATTTGGCTCCATTAGACGAAACATTACTTTCCATCAGCGCATCCTGCAGGATCTTTATAGTAAACCACCACCGTGGAATTTTACTTAAATAAAAAAGGTGGAGGATCAACTAGATAAAGCTTTGGAGGAGGAAGAAATCTACTGGAAACAACGTTCACGAGAAAACTGGCTAAATTGGGGGGATAGGAATACTCGTTGGTTTCATAACCAGGCTTCTCAACGGAGGAAGAAGAATGAAATTCGTGAGATTCAAGAGTCCAGTGGTGTTTTGATCAAAGACAAAACCCAATTGGAGGAAGCATTTATATCTTACTACACTGAAATTTTCTCATCTTCTAATCCCACTTTAGCTTCAATAGACATTGCTTTGCAGGATTTGAAGGGGAAAGTGACACCATCCAAGAATGAAAATTTGCTTGCTCCATTTACAAGATGCGAGATTGAAAAACCCATCAATCAGATGCACCCGTCTAAGGCGCTAGGACCAGATGGTTTCCCTGCGCTATTCTACCAGCGCTTTTGGAATGAGGTAGGTGATATCACTGTTTTCAACTGTTTGGATATGCTCAAAATGGTTCGCTCTGTGAGACAGTGGAATGATACTCATATAGCTTTGATTCCTAAAGTTAAACATCCTAAGATGATATCTGAGTATAGACCAATTAGTTTGTGTAATGTCTCTTACAAAATTATTTCCAAGGTCTTGGTCAATCGTATGAAAGGGGTATTACAAGAGGTTATATCTGAAAATTAGTCTGCTTTTGTTCCTGGTCGGTCAATTTTTGATAACGTTATTATGGGGCATGAATGTCTACATTCTCTAAAGAATAAGCGGAAAGGGCGTAAGAGTTGGGTTGCTTTCAAGTTAGACATGAGCAAAGCATATGATCGGGTTGAGTGGGTTTTTTTGGAACGATTATTGTTAAAATTGGGTTTTCATCCTAATTGGGTCGAGTTGCTGATGGGATGTGTTCGGACCCCAAGGTACTCCATATTGATTAATGGAGTTCCTACGGGAGATATTATTCCTCAGGGGGCCTCCAACAAGGTGATCCTCTATCTCCGTATCTGTTTCTGTTGGTGTCAGAGGTTTTATCTTCCCTTATTTCTGGAGCAGAAGCAAAGGGTAATATTTCGAGTATTAAACCAGGAAAGTGGTGCCCGTCAATTTCTCACATTTTCTTTGCAGATGACAGCCTTGTTTTTTGTCAAGCCTCTATAGAACAAGTCTGGTGTTTGAGATCTATCATCGCCTCGTATGAAGCAGCTTCGGGTCAAAAGGTGAATATGGAAAAATCTATTTTATACTTCTCTCCTAATGTATCTCTTGAGTTCAGGACTGTCTTATCAAATTTGGTTTGCATGCCTATGGTTGAAAACCTCGGAAGATATTTGGGAGTTCCTTCGTCCTTTAGTAGGCGAAGGCAGGATTATTTTTAGAGTATTAAACAACGAGTTTGGCAGACGCTACAGTGTTGGAAAGGAAATTTTTTCTCCATAGGAGGCAGGGAAGTGTTGATTAAGAGCGTTGCTCAATCCATCCCAACGTATATGTAACGCCCGTAAATTGAGATTAATTTTAAAATTCCTAAGTTGGAATTAATTTGGAATTTAGAAGGGAATTTTCAAAAGTTAAAGATTTGAAAATCATTGGAAAAAAAAAGATTTACCTAGATCTTTTTGTTCCATGAAAGGAAAAGGATGAAAGGTGGCAATTTCGTAAATATTTTTGAGTTTAAGCCAAGCCTAAGTTTTATTTAAAGGATGCACGCAACCCTAGGACTAAAGCCCCATCTTTCTCTTTCTTCTTCCCCACATGAAACAAGCCACCATCTCTCTTTTTCTTCTTCCTTACCCAACCTGACCAACAGCCTCTCAAACCCCTTTCTCCGACGACGCTTCTCCTCCAGCGACAGGTTGTCTTCCCCGGCGTCAGCGAGCAAGCAGCGGCGGCGAGGGCAGTGGCGGTACGGTCAGCGTGCGGGTCAGTCTACGAGCAGCGGGCAGTGGGTCTCTTTGCGTATCTCCGACGAGGTAGTGTAGAGGATGCGTTTTTCTTCAAATTTCAATTCTTTTTGTTGGGTTTTAGCTAATTCCAGAAATGGGTAAGAGTTTTATGGTGGTTTCGAGGTTGTTTATTGAGTAAAATTAAATACTCATTGGTTTTGCCTTGTGATTTCAAGGTCGTTAGACTGTTGGTGATTCAATTGGAGGATCAGAGCGGATTTGAGACCCCGAACAGCAGGCGTTGTTCTGTTGTGTGGTTAAGGGCCTTGAAGTTAAAGAGTTAATTTAGTTTGTTCATAATATTAAGCCAAGGTAAGTGGACTTACTATTGAATCTTTTTTAATTGGGTGCGAATATTCGATTTTATAAAATTCTCGTGTTTATGAGTTGTTCTTGAGATTTATTGTGATTATTAAAAGTATGAGATTTGAGCATGATAATTAGTTATTTTAATTGTGTATGAGTTTATGAAAAGTTATTGAAAGCATGAAATTCATTATCATTGCTTGCTTTTGTTGGTGTTTAAATTTAAAATAATTGAGCTGGTGGTCTCTTGAAATTTCATTACAGGAATTAGTTTAAATTATTTATAAGTTTAATTTAGCGTACATGAAATTGATGTACGTTCGGAGATGCCTACACAGGGCTTAGGGACATGAAATTGATGTACCTAAGTTGAGGTTTGTGAAATTGACGACCTCGAGGTTTCGTGAAATTGACGACCTCCGTTGGAGACATATGAAATTGATGTGTCTAGGGTATGCATGAAATTGATGTATATCTTCTCTCTAATTTTTAAAGTTTAAAATTAAAGTTTAGAGCCACCAAAATTATAACCGTTGTTGATTTTTAAAATGTTTTCAAAACGTGACCCAACCTCAATAGTAGGGTCACTTACTGAGTATTTAAAATACTCATTCTTTTCAAAAAATATTTTTTTTCAGGTAAAGACAAGGACAAATAAAGGGCGATTGATGAGAATCCGATGGACAGCTTTGAGAGGACTGGAGTTCATATTTTATTTTCTTCAGCGTTAAGAACATTGTTTTAACTTTATTTGATTTGTAAATTTTGTTTCAAGAAAATTTCTAGAGGCCTTGTACATGTATGTTTTAGAAATTATTTAAGTTTATTTAAAACTTTTGAAATTAGGGATCCCGAATAAAAGTTTTCTTTTAAAGTTTTTACTTAAATTTAGTGTTTATATTTTAAAATATTTTTATTTAGAAAGTGCCTCCAAAGCATGCATTGTCGTAACGGCCCCTTAAAGGCTTATTAAGAAGTCGGGTCGTTACAGTATATCATGAGTTGCTTTCGTCTTCCGAAAACTCTCTGTGACGAGTTGCAGGCCATGATGGCAAGATTTTGGTGGGGATCTACAGAAACTCAGAGGAAGATGCATTGGAAACGTTGAGATAAATTGTGTTTACCAAAGGAGCAAGGTGGGTTAAATTTTCGTGATTTAGAAATTTTTAATAAAGCTCTCTTGGCCAAACAGGTGTGGAGGTTGTTTACAAACCCAAATTTATTGGTATCCAAGGTCATCAAGGGACGATATGCACATCACGTTTCACTATTACAGGCGCCGATTAAAAACAATTGCTCTGTTTTTTTGAGAGGTTTTGTGTGGGCCAGAGACCTTTTGCTGTTGGGTTTGCGAAAGCGAATTGGAAATGGTAATTCTACGCTTTTCTTTCAAGACCCATGGATTCCTAAGGCAACGACTTTTAAACCGATTGTACTACCTGAGATTGCAGCTCATGATATGGCCACAGTTTCTGAATTTATCACACCCTCAAGGGCGTGGGATTTGAGGAAACTTCAAATGGTTGTTATGAAGGAGGATGTGCAAATAATAGAAAAAATCCCAATTAGTGCCTCTAACGATGATGATGAGTGGATTTGGCATTATTGTTCGAATGGATTATATTCAGTGCGTAGTGGTTATAAAATTGCTATGGCAATGTCAATGGGGCAGGAAGCAGTTAGTTTTGACTATCAACAAGGTTGGTGGAAATTTCTATGGAAGTTGAAAGTTCCCCAAAAGATTAAATTATTCATTTGGAAAGCCTATCATGGATGCTTACCAACTAATTTTTGTCTTTGGAAAAGGGGCATAAACCTTTCTCCCATGTGTCACATATGTTACATGAAACGGGAGACCATCGATCATGCTTTATGTGGTTGTCAAAGATCTCGAAGAATTTGTGACAACATGATCCAAAGGGTAGATAGCAATATTCCAAATCATGACAATTTCACTGATCGAATTGTTTGTCTTGCAAATACCTTACCTGAGGCGGAGTTTGAAAAGGTGTGTATTTCGTTATGGTCTATTTGGAATGATAGAAACAGTGTTGTCAACAACATTCCAATAATGGAATGGCAGAAGCGATGCGAGTGGATTTTGGATGATTGGGCAGAAACGAGGCCCAGACCGTGCATGCCGACGGTAATCTTGCCATCCCGCTCTGAACCTCCTGTGATGGTTGAAGGATTGGTTCGGCTACACACTGATGCGGCAGTCAAGGGCGTAATGAACTGGATGGGATATTGGGGGGGGGGGGTAATCTTCGACTATGAAGGTAATATTCAAGGCGCAATGTAGTCATTTGAGTCGGCCACATATAATCCTTTAGCGGCGGAGGTTAATGCGATCCTTCAAGGTATTCATCGTCTCCAACGTATGTCATTTAATCGGGCACAAGTTTATTCTGATTCTATCAATGCTATTAACATGATTTGTGGTGATATTCACATCACTTCTTATGTCCATCATTGGATCTTAGAGATTCGTCGGCAAATTGCAAGCTTTGACATTTTATCTTTTCATTATGTGTCAAGACAAGCAAATAGGAAAGCAGATTTCCTAGCTAGGGAAGCGTTACGTACACAAAATTCTATGTTATGGCTAGGGAATTTTCCTTACCAGCTTTCATCGATGAGCAACAACGCTCATTGCAAATGTACTGACTCGTGTACTTATTGAGAGTGATATATATCCTTTTATCTCAAAAAAAAAAATGTTTAATAGGCCATTGACATATTCAAGATTTTTTTAAAATTAACCAATCTATTAGATATAAAATTGAATTTTATGTCGGTAAGGATCCTAAATTTCCAATTTTGTATCCAATAGGCTTGTGAATTTTTAAAAATATCGAACATAGGTTAAAGACTTATTAGACACCAAATTGAAAGTTGAGGACCTATTGGACACAAAATGAAACTTTAAGGACCTATTTGATACTTTTTAAAGTTTATGGACCTATTTGACACAAAAATGAAAACTCGAAAACCTATTTAACACTTTTTAACATTAATAAGTGACTAAACTTGTCATTCAACCTTTAAAAAAAAAAAGTCACAAACTGATCTATAATTCTAACTATTTTTTTTTTAAAGCCAAAGACACCATATAGGGTAGGTTTCTTGTTGTATGGCCATATTTAAAGCTCTTGTCTAGACTTTAAAAAACATATTTAATTAAAAACTTTTAACTTTATTTTGTCTGATTAAATCCATTATATTTTTAAATAGTGAATAAATTCACAAAAAGTTTTTCTACTTAGGGATTTTCTTCCCCTTTTGTGAATGTATCTAGAAAGTACTCATCTTTCTTAGATGCCTTTTTGATAATTTCTTCTCAGAAAAAGTTGAATGCTTGTGTGTAAAGAATCTTTATGAAATAATAACAATACAAATAATAGTGACTGACAAAAAAAAAAAAAAAAAAAACACAAATTTTCACACCTATCACCTATGAAGTGGAGAGAAAGTAGCCATCTTTATCAAATTTGTATTTTTCTTTGGGTTCTTTTTTTTTCTAAGTGGGATTTTCTATTGTTGGTAATTCACTAAGGATTCCAAAAAGTTTAAAAGGAAAGTGGATGCCATAATCTTTCAAACTAAGCTTAGCTTTTAAACATATTGGGATTTTGGGCATCTTCCAATAATACTACCTTGTGAAAAATGTCCCAACATTTCAAAATTGGTGGACTATGGCTTGTCTTTTTGAACCATGGAATCATATATTTTTAATTAATAATTTTGATCAAAGGTAGAATATGCAATTTTGATCAAATAATTTTGTATGTATGTATAGTTACCTTGAATATTTTTTTTTTCCAATTATGAGTCAATTAATTGATTTAATTCAATATTAATGTATGCAGTATTTTTTTCATTTGCTAATCATGTAATTTAGGGATGTAGATCAAAACATCATAATGTTGTCTCATTTAAATCTTTAAAATTAACAAAGCAGTTGAAAGCAACATCCTAACAATGTTTGATCGTACTTTGCTCTTAAAAGGGACGTTCTAAGAAGAAGTTGAGTTTAGCATTATAAAATTATGTATGTGTTATAAGAATATAACTAATTCGTATTAAATGTTGGGTGGAGAGAGGCATTTCCAAACCCTACCACATATGGACTAAAAATTATTGCATGATTGATTGTAATACCTATTTAAAAGATCAATCTTGTTTAAGAGATTCCAACCACTACCACGTATGGACTAATTAAATAATGATCCCGGTACTTCTCTAATTAAAAGGGAAAATAAGATCTCTAGTAAACTCTACTGGCACACATGCTACATAAATACCTACGTATCATTCGATTTCATATTGGAATGGTTTTTCTTCCTAAATCCATTCATTTTACATGGGCTATTGACCCAAAAAAAAAAAAAATATCGAATATCTATTATTTTGTAGTCATAATGAAGGAAAAGTTACCTTCTAAGGAACCGAACAAGAACTTCGTATGTACGTATGTATGTAGTATTGCATCTATGACTATTGGGATAGGCAATGAGAGAGAGGGGGGAAGAGGGATCGGAAAAAGCTTTTTGGTAAAGGGGATGTGGTACGATTAAACTTTTATTATAAAAGGGGAATCAATGGTCATATTTTGCTTGATTGGTGCTTCTCCTGCCCAATTCGAAAGCAACACCACTTTCCTTTATTCTAAAACTTAAAAAAGGAAAAAGAAAGATGTGTGAGAAACAAAAGGAAGTGAGAGAAAGAAAGAAAGAAAGAAAGAGATGGTAAGAAAAAGTCTTGTTGCTTTGATCACAAGAAGCTACCAAAACTTTTTAGAAATGAGATGTTTGTTTGCTTAAAGTTTGACCTTTGATGACATGATTATACTTCACATAAATATATATATATATATATAATTTATATTTGTATGTAACGTAAATAAAAGCTTTTCCTTTGGTGGGGCTTTTCTTGCACTACTTAAAAACACTTTCTTTTGATCCTCATAATATTCCATCAATTACCCTTTTCATCCATTTCAAATTTTCACTTTTGGCCAAAAGAAAGTTATTTCCATCTCTTTTTTTATCTTTTATTTTCTCCATTTATTTCTAACTTTACCCCAATTGAGAATTTTGATTTTTAGTGGATGATAACTCTAACTAAGTAAATAGAATGGTGTTTGACAGTTCATCATCCTCCTTAAAAGTTTGTTTGATAACTATTATATTATATTTTTTTATATATCATTTTTTCCTTGATTATTTAGATTTTTTTTTTTTTTTTTGGAAGCTTAGCTATTTAGATATGTTTGATAACCCAGCTTTGATTTAAATTGTGTTTGTTTTTTCCTAATTTCTTTAATGATCTCTATTTTTTTTTTAAAGAAACATTTGAATTCTTAACTAAATTTCAAAAACAAAAACAATTTTTTTAAAACAATTTTTTTTTAGTTTTCAAATTTTGGTTTACATTTTGAAAACATCCGTAAAAAGTAGATAACAAGCCCCACACACACACCCGTAAAAAGTAGATAACAAGCCCCACACACACACAATTTAAATATTAAATTGAGTGATGATTTAATATTTAAATTATAAGGATTAAATTAGTTCATTATAAATAAATGTATGAAGAGGACCAACATGCCAAAGAACTAAATACTCTCATAACTTTCTCGAGAGGCCATTAATATTTTTAAAAAGGCAAAAAAACAAAACAAAAGAATTTTTGCCCCAAATTTTTTGGGTATGTATTTTGGTATTATATTCATTTTGTGAATTATGGTTCACTCTACTAGCTATCATTGGTTGGATTTGGCAAGAATTGTTTAAAAAGACATAGGTTCTTTCTTAGTAGGGTACACATTTTTCCTCACCAAGGAACCATAAAAGTATCACCTTTTTGATAATCAATGTTAGAGAGAGATTGAAAAGTTCAAATTGAAAGATGTGATTCTAAAATATGAATTTATTTTACTAGTTCACTAATTTTAAATAATACTTTTCTTTAAAAAAAAAAAAAAAAAAAAAAAAGGTTTAAAGTGCTGATGTCACCCTAGTTTTGTTCAAAAGTGGAAGGAATTATTGTGCAGATCATAGCTAGAATGATAATCATTAAACTATTCAATATTTAATTTTTTTTCCCTAGTTTCTTTTTTCAGTTCAAAGTTTGGATTATTCTATTCCCTATTCATTAATACATGGCAGCAAATTTTGAATTTCATCCCTTTAAATTCTAAACAATTTTTTATACATAATGTTATTATATATTCATATGTTCGTAAATGTTTTTATACACAAGTTATTATATACTCAAAAACTCTTTTTAAAGAAGTCGATTGCAAGTGTTTCTCTCAAAATGGTTTATTTCTCAATCTCATTTTCTAATAAGTCATTTTTAGTGTTTGCCAAACACTAGAATTTTTTTTCAAAATTAAACACTTGAAAAGTTAAATCAAACACATTCTTAGTCGTTAATTTGAATATAGTTCAATTAATTAAAATAACATTATCTTACACTCGATTAAGATATTGGAAGTTCGAATATCTGATCCGTGTATTGTTGAATTTATAAAAAAGAAAAAATCTTAACTCAAAAATTAGTGAAAACAATGATTTTTAAAAATTTAATTGAACAATCACATAAAATTTAATAAAAAAATCGTCTAAAAGTTCATTCCAACTTCAAAATCAAACAATAAAAAATATTGACAAAAAGAAAGTTTATTTTATATAAATTCTCTCTTTTTTTTTTTTTTCTCTTTATATATTCTCTCCATAAAAGAAAATTGTCAATGGTATGAATTATGTGCAATCATATTAATCTGCATTTAGTCTAATACTAATCATTATTTATAAAAATAATTATTGGTTCAAAAAAAAAAAAAAACTAGAAATGGAACAAGGGAAGGCATATTTCCACCTAAATTTGCACCCCACCAACTCCAAAACTACACATCTACTACACACACGTCTCAAGATTTTGACTAATTCACCTTAATAATGACTTTTTAGCTCATAACCATGCATTAAAAAAATAATAATAATAAAAATTAAAAAAAAAAAAAAAAAACCACTTTATTCTTTTTTGGATGAAAAGTTATTGTTAATTAAAGTCTAAAAAAGATGCAAACATGGAAATGGAAAATTGAAGTGTTCACAAAAAATGATGATTCATTAGACTTTTGTTTCATATTCATAGGAATTTAAATGCATTATTATTTGTCAAGTTTGATTTTTTTTTTTTTTTTTGGTCTTCCAATATTTTTTACTTTTACCAAATGTCTTCCAATATATTTCTCAACAAATATTTGGTTTCATTCTTTAAACTGGTCTAATTTTGACTTAGTTTGGGATTGTTGTAGCTTTAAAAATAATTGTTGTCAATTGTACTTTTAGAAAAATCAGTTGTGATAAGAAGTAAATTAGTGTTTCGTAAATTTCAACTTTAAACTACAAGTAAGTTAGAGTGTTTGATAAATTGATACTAAATTGTTGTGTTTTAGCTAAAATTACTAAAATAGATATATCATTTCCATTGTTTTTATATTAATTTTTCATATTTAAAATGGTTAGAAGACAATTTTTAAAAAACTTTTATATGATTTCAGTTATAAAAATTAGGGGAAAATACCTTTTTGGTCCTTGAGTTTTGAGGAATATGTGCGTTTGGTCCCTAAGTTTTCAAAATAGAACTTTTTAGTCCATGAGTTTTGAGAAATATGTTTAAAAGGTCCCTAAGTTTTCAAAATAGACTTTTTTAGTCCCTAAGTTTTGAAAAATGTGTTCAAAAGGTTTCTAATATTATTTTTTTCATCTTTTTTAAATTAATACTTTTTAATTTTTTAATTTAAAAAATAATGCAAAAATATTAATTTAAAAGAGTGAAAAAATAATATTAAGGACCTTTTAAACTTATTTCTCGAAACTCAAAAACTAAAAAAAGTCCATTTTGAAAACTTATGTACCTTTTAAACCTATTTCTCAAAACTCAGGGACTAAAAAGGTCTATTTTGAAAACTCAATGACCAAACGCACATATTCCTCAAAACTTAGGGACCAAAAATTTAATTTTCCCTAAAAAATATATTCAAATTACACTAAATTATTTGATAAAATATTAGGAAAATTAATTTTTATATAAAGGAAAATATTGAATTAATTAATGGAACAAACAAAAATAAATAAATTGTTGATATAATTTGTTTCCTTAAACAATAAATATGAAACTTAAAACTTATTGATTGAATAATAAAATTGTTGGTTTATAATTGTGACTTGAAAGTAATGAAATATATATATATATATATATAACACATTTGTTTCAAGGAAAAAAAATATTGCCAAATTGTCAAATAGGAAAATAACCATATTAGAAATGCATCAACACATAACCTAACTAGGGAAGGAGTGAAAGTGATTATAGAAGAATTTTAATTGTTTTAGGTGTTTGATAAAACTGATTTTTTTATTTATTTCAAAAAAATAAAACTAAGAAGGATGTAATAGTAATTTTCAAAATCTCTTGATAGGGGTGGTAGATTATAGGGGAAGCTAATTTCAAAAGCACGTCTTCACCAGATTCTGCAAATAAAGGTAACCGAAAAGTGATTGTATTTAAATTAATAAAAAATTAGTTTTATCAAACACCTAAAATAGTTAAAATTCTTCCATAATCACTTTCACTCCTAAAATCAACCTCAAACACACCCTTGATCCTTATCATTCATTTTTTTTATTAATCAGCTTACAAAAATATAAACTCGTTTTGAAACTTGTGAACTAATTTGTAATGGCCCAGCCTCAGGATTCGAACCAAGATCCAGAATTCAGATCATGCACATTCTCTGTAACTTGGTCACAATCATCATACTTGTCTTAAACTGCTTTTAAAAGTGAAGATTGTTCCCTCAAACCAACATGAAGTTCTTTTAGCATGTTTTTTCCTCACTCGCATGCTTCTTAGGAAATTCCCTTTGAAGTTTCTACAATTGAGTCACCGAAAAAGGAGATGTACGTTCTTGATATAGATAGTTACTATCAATTTTTTTAAGCTTGTCTTGACCATACTTTCATATCCTTAGATCCCTCTCATTCAGATGTGGTTTCGGTTGATTCATGTACCTCTCTTATACTCGATCGTCACAAATTTTTCAACGTAGTATTTGTGTGTAGGTATATATTAGATAATGTAATTTTGGAAAAAAAATTATTTTATACCCCTAGGATTGAATTAATTAAAACCTGAAGCTAATAATTGTATGATATTTTGTTTTTTTTAGTTCAACAAACACTACCTAAAATCGTAAATCTTGACAAGTGAATCAATTTGGATTCTGATCCATCATAACTATTTCTACTAAAATTCATTTAAAATCAACCGAAAATTATCTAAATAACATTATTCTTCTTCCAAAATCTTATGCAAGTAGAAAGAAATGGTGTCCCTTTTAACTCTCTCTAAATAAATAGAGAAAAAGAAGAGAGAAGATAAAATACCACCCATGCATATTGGTATATAAAAGCTGCTAACACACTTTGTTTCCCACATTTTTTTTCTCTAATATTTCATTAATCTTTTATTTAAAGAAGTCTATACATGTGTAGGAATTTTACATTAACGATTTTCAAATATAACTTAAAGGTCTAAATTGATACACTTAAAAAAGTTATGATTTTAAATGATAAGAATTATTAGTTTAGGATTTCAATTAATCAACCAATAAAGTTTAGGAGTATAAACTGATATCTTTCCTTTAAAAATAACAAGAAAAAAAATTATATGTTCTTTAAAACTTTTTTTTTTTAATTATTTTTTTTTAGTTCTAAAGGTTTTGAAAGCTTAGTAATCAACCTATATTAAACTATAAGAATTTAAAAATGAAAATAAGATTTAAAGGTGAATATAATTACAAAAGGTTTTTTTTCAAAAATAAAAAAATAAAAAAAAAAAGACAAGAAGAAGAAAGGAAGGATTTTTTTTTATACAATATGAGATAGGAGGATTTTGAACCACAGACCTCGTGTTATCGGTACAACTTTATGCGGTTGAGCTATGTTCTTGTTAAACTTTATTATTTTCTAATTATAATAAGATTAAATTTTAAGAGTGTCAATGTATTTGTCTATCTTAAAAAAAATAAAAAATAAAAATAAAAAATAAAAATAAAACCTTCTTGAGACATGGAGTGAATCATTAAAATACGTAATGATTTTTTTTTTTGAAAAAAAATGAGATTATTTGATAAAATAATTATTTATGTACTACACATATATATAAAATTAGACATCACTTGGAGGGAAATGTATTAAATTTCCATCGACATGTCGACATTTCCATTATATCGTAAAAAAATTGATAAAATGTAAACAAAATAACAAAAGGTAATTAATGTGGAGATAATATTTGTCATAAGTATTTTGACTTATTTTAAAAGTGTAAAATATTTATTTGTTAATTTAAATTTTTTTTTTTGAATTTTTTGTTTTGAATATTTTTCTCGGAATATCCATCGACATCGACATTTTGTCGATATTTCCATCGAAATGTTTATTAAATCGAGACCTCGATATTTCCGTCGACGTGGACATTTTAACCCTTGGGGGGAAATCATTCAATACTTTTCTCATTCTATGTAATCTATGTAATATTTCACTTGGAATAATTTTTGGGAATTTTACTCAAAGCAAATGTCTTTTTGACTTTTGAAAATTTAACTAATGAAGCCACAAATCATACCCATAGCTTTAATATTTTATAGATTATTATCAATTATCTTTATTTTATTATTATTTTGGAAAAGAATAAATATTTTTATTCTTTAAAATAGAATCAGAATGTGGTGTCTTTATGATCCATTGATATTTTTTTAAAAGATATGAAAAGGATACATTCAACTTATTAAACTTATTTTGTTTTTCTTAAAAAAAAAATGGAGTTTTGAATAGAATGAGTGATGGAAATTTTTTTAAAAATAAAAAAATATATATATCTATAGAATCTATAAAAGATAGCATGTTACCCAGTTAAAAGAAAGGTGTGCTTGTACTGTGATATCTCTTATCTTCATCTTTTATAGTATTATCATTATTATTATTATTTGTTCTTCTTAGGAAAAATCCTTATAAATAACCAAGTATACATTGTATTTTTTAAAATTGGCCAAACAGATTTTTTCAATGAAAAATGGTTAAACCGTTTTTTAACCTATTTTCGTGAGAATTGTCTTTCCAATTATATATACCGAGTCAAGTTTTACGTTCACATCTATCTGATTTAATTTTTTTAAAAAAAAAATAGTTTATCATTACAGTATCTATCTTCTCTCGTATCTCTCAAAATTCAAATTAATATTTTATCTTTATTAAAAATGAAAGATTACATAGAAATTAGGTCTTCATTTTTAATTTTCTATTAGATTCTTAGATTTTTTGCTCTGTCGTTCATATCACCATTGAAAGGTTTATGGATCTACATCATAGGTATGTTAAATATTGTCTTTTGTATTTATCTATCATTATTTTCCTTCTTGTATCCTATTTTTCAACACAAAGTATTTTTTATTTTTTTTTCAAAGTCTTCAATGGTTTCCAAATGAAAGCTTTTGGAGGAAGAATAGAATGGAGAAAGATGCCAAAAGAAAATGGGAGGTTTCTCAAGAATTTCATTTGTAATGGTTGTAAGAAGATGAGAATGGGGAAAGACCGCACAAACAAAGAAAATGGGAAGAATCTCAAGGGTTTCAGTTTTTTTTTAAAAAAAACAAGGTGAATACTAAATCCCAATTTTCGAATTAAGTTGAACGAAAATAATTAGTAATAATTTCTTCTCGTTTTTAAGATGATTTGATGTTTACCATAGTAAATTATTTGCATGTTATTGTCTAATATATTAGTTTACTATATACACTGTCTTTGCATAATTTGTTTACTGACTACACTGTATTTGCATAATTTTTCTTTTTATGAACTTGAATGTTTTTATTGTTCCAATAACCATTTGTGAGTAATGATTGCTTCCCGTTTTCAAGATTGAAATTAGTTGCAAGTTTACTGAATACAATTTGAAGTTAGGTTATTGAATACCCATCGAGACAATATCTTGTAAGGGTTTGAAAAAGAAATTAAGGTTTTGTGTGTAAATGAATTTAGTAATTTAAATACACACAAGTTCACTGATTCAATCATTTTCGTGCACCCCTATTTTTAAGGTAAGAGTTAACAGATTTTTTTTCCAAAAAAACAAAAATCTACCTTTATTATGTTAATTCGTTGATTTTTGTTATCTTATTTGTTATGTTTGTTAAATTTGAATTTGATTTTCAATGGGTACAAGGGTAAACCCTAGATTCTCTCCTAAATTTAGGTTGTATTTGTATTGATAGTTCATTCCATTTATGTTGTATTTGAATTTATTGGCATTTAGATTTCGTTTAGGGGTATTTTCGTCCAGTCCATTGTAAAAAAACTACTAAAAATAGCAATTGACCATTTTTCAAATGGAAAAATCATATGGTCATTTTTCAAAATGACCAATTAAAAATAGTCATTTATCTAGTTGCCCCAAACTTAATTGATTAAAAAAACGTTTTGGTACCTCAACTTTCACGAATATTAACAATTTAATCCATAAATTTTTATTTTAATAATTTAATCTATATGCTTTCCATTTTATAACAATTTGGGCTCTGTTTGATAACCATTTAATTTTTGGTATTTTCTTTTTGAAAATTAAGCTTATAAACATTATTTTCACCTAAGTTTTTTTTGTTTTTTTGTTTTTTTGTTTTTATCTATCTTCCTCCCATGTTTTCAAAAACCAAGTCAAAATTTGAAAACTACAAGTAATCTTCAAAAACTTGTTTTTGTTTTTGGAATTTTTCTAGGAATTTAAACGTGTCCTTAACAGAAATGAAAAACATTGTAAGGAATTTGGGAGAAATCAAACATAATTTTCAAAAACCAAAAATCAAATGGTTAGCAAATGTGACCTTAATCATTGAATTTTAATATGTGACAATTTAGTCTCTATACATCACAATTTGTAATGATTTAGTTCCTATTGTGAAAAATATTGTTGAGATTTAATGGACTCTCTTAAATATGTAGATTGATAAACTAATTAGGACCTAAATATGTTTATAAACTACAAAGATTAAATCATTACATACTAAAAATCAAAACTTAATTTTAATAGGTTTTCCACGGTAGATATTAAATTGTTATAAATTTTAAAGATCAGGAACTAACTTGTTATAAACTATAATTTATCCACTAAATTGTTACTTTCATAAAAGTTTAGAGATCAAAAGTATTTTTAACCAATATAACATATTCCTTTAGAAAGAGAGTTTGTTGCATCAGCTACGGTATATTTTCAACTATCAACTTCCTTTTGTCACTTATTAAGGAAAAAAAATCTAATACTCACGCATTACATACTTCCTCCATTCACTTTTCTTTTTAATTAATTTAACAATATTTGGAGTGAGAATTTGAACTTTTGACCTTTTAACAAAGAATATGATGCCTTGACCGATTGAGATCATATGCTGAAGTTGGCCCAATCATTCATATGTAAACACATAGTTAATTGATATATTGTTTTATATTTGTAGATCCTACATTATATTGTTGAAATAACTACCCATAAATTGAGTATTATTGAATTTTTTCCTAGTAAGGTTATTAATTTTAATTTCTATAATATTAGATTTATCTTGATAGTCAAACTGACTGTTATTATATTTTGTTATTCAGTTTAATATTTGTTATTCAGTTGTGATATCCATGTGTATAAATACTTCATCTGTTGATAATGAATAACACACTGGGAGATAATTTTTCTCCATTTCTGCATATTAATATGGTATCAGAGCAAAGCCCTTCTTGTTGCTCATCTTCTCTCTGATTCTTTCCTCCCTTCTTTGTCCTTTCTCAGTGATGGACTCTACGGTTCCAGTTCAAGGTGCAACTTCTTCTCTTTCCACCGAAAACTCTCAAAGTTCGTATTATCTCCATCACACCGACACCTTCAATCTTGTTCTTGTATCGGAATTGCTCACTGATGACAATTATGTCACATGGAGTAGATCAATGTTGATGGCTCTAGCGATCAGAAACAAATTGGGATTTATTGATGGAAGCATCCCAAAACCCACTGAGAATTGCTTACGGCCTGGTCTCGAAACAATCTTATTGTCATATCATGGATTCTGAATTCTGTGTCCAAAGCGATAACTTCGAGCATCATCTTTACTAATTCCGTTGAAGCTATCTGGGTTGATTTAAAAAAAAAACGTTTTAAAAAACGCAACGGTCCAAAGATTTTCCATCTCAAACGAGGATTGGCTACCTTAAAGCAAGAACAAGAATCATTGACGTATTTTACAAAGCTTAAAGGTCTTTGGGATGAATATGCTTCTTATCGTCCAGGCTGCACTTGTGGGCTTTGCAACTGTGGAGGTATTAAATCAATTGAAAATTTTATTCAGTTTGAGTTACTTACTCTATTTCTTGATGGGATTCAGTGAAAAGTATGGTCATGCTCGATCGCAAATCCTGTTAATGGATCCTCCACCGACTGTTGCCAAAGCTTTTTCCCTAATTGCTCAAGAAGAAGAACAAAAATCAGAACCATTATTACCAACTCCTACAATCACTTTTGCTGTTGGTACTCCCAATGGTGATTCTTCTAAAGCTCCATCGCAAAATAATACATATCACCAGAGAGGAAATCGCCCGTTTTGCACTCATTGTAATATACAAGGACATATGTTGGATAAATGCTATAAGCTACACGGCTATCCTCCTAGCTATCGAAACAAAGGAATTCATCGTAACTCCAATGGCTTCTCGCAATCTACAAATCAAAATTCAAAGTCTACAGTACACTCTGTTTCTACAGATGCTGCCAATTCTAGTTCTTCTGAGGATCCTTTTACACAGTGTCATAATATGTTGAATATGCTTCAATCGAAGCTTACAGCCATCAAGACAGACACTGAAGCTCGATCCTGTTATTTAGCAGGTATTTGTTTTACTGTTTTAACTCATACTTAATGGATAATAGATTCAGGAGCATCGACGCACGTCTGTTTTTCTCAAGTTGTTTTCAATACATTAGAACCCATATCTACTGTTGTTATCTTGCCTGACAACACTCGTATACTGATTCATTATGCTGGAACTGTCACAGTTTGTGGGTCTATAGTTCTTAAACGAGTTTTGTGTGTGCCTGAGTTTAAGTACAACCTGTTGTTTATAAGTGCTTTAACCTCGGATGGTATATTTTGTGTACAATTTTCCACTGATTGTTGTATAATTCAGGAAAAGTCCACTTTGAGGATGATTGGCAAGGGTAATCTCAAAGACGAATTGTATATGTTGCAAACTGATTTTTGTGCTACTAATAAAACTCCTTGTTTAGAGGTTGTCAATGTTGTTTCACAGTCGTCAAAATCTCTGTGGCACTCCAGGCTTGGAAATCCTTCCTTTTCTAGACTTTCTGTTTTAAAGGATACTTTGTTAATAAATGATGCCGCTTGTTCTGACGTTATTTGTGAAGTATTCCCATTAGCTAAACAGAAACGTCTTCCTTTTGATAATAATAGATATGAATGTGTTTTTGACCTCATACATGCTGACATATGGGGACCCTTTGCTACTCCTTCACATGCTAGTCATCGTTATTTTCTCACTATTGTTGATGACTTTAGTAGATACACTTGGATATTCATGTTGAAAAGAAAGTTCGATGTATTGGATATTGTTCCCCAATTTTTCAAGCTTGTTGAAACACAGTTTAATAAAGTGGTCAAAGATTTTAGATCTGATAATACTCCTGAATTGTCATTTGAGGAGTTCTTTCGTAACAAAGGTGTAGTCCATCAATATTCATGTGTAGGAAGGCTTGAACAGAATTCTGTTGTGGAGAGAAAACATCAACATCTTTTAAATGTAGCGCGTGCACTATATTTTGAATCTCGGGTTCCTCTATCCTTTTGGAATGAATGTATATTAACAGCAGCAAATTTGATTAACCGAATACCTTCTCATACCTTAAATTGGAAGACTCCTTTTGAACTGCTTCATGAAAACTTGCTGATTATTCCATGTTAAGAGTTTTTGGTAGTCTATGTTTTGCTTCTACTTTACTAGCACATAGAACAAAATTTTCTCCTCGGGCTGTACCTGCAGTTTTTGTTGGCTACCCGCTTGGCATGAAAGCTTTCAAGCTTTTTGATATTGAAAAACAAGAGTTCTTTATATCTAGAGATGTCATTTTCCATGAGAGTATATTTCCATTCAACAAAGTAGTTGTTTCTAGTGAGCAAATTACAGATCATTTTTCCAATATTGTCTTACTTATTCCATTTAATATTGTTGTTCCAGATTTTTCTACTCCAGAACCCAACCAACTCACATAATTCCTCTTCCAGTCCTGAAACCATTTCACCTAGCTCACCAAATTCCAATCCCAACCAACAACTTCTCATACCCAATACATCAGAAGCAATCACGTCTCAACCTACACCAAATACTACTTCTGATATCATTTTACCAACTCGAAAATCTACTCGGCCTACCAAAATCCCTTCCTATCTCAAGGATTACCATTGTAACCTTCTTAACAATACTCCTTTATCTACCCCTCTCAAAACAAAATATCCTTTAGAAAATTACATCTCTTATGTCAAACTTTCTCCTTCTTATAGAACTTTTTCTCTCCAAATCTCCTCTCATTACGAGCCACAATTCTATCACCAAGCTTTGTCGTTTGCTCACTGGAAAGATGCTATGAAGGCTGAACTCAATGTCATGGAAACTAACAATACTTGGGATGTTGTTCATCTTCCATCCAATAAGCATACTATTGGCTGCAAATGGATTTATAAGGTAAAACATCGTGCTGATGGTTCAATTGAGAGATACAAGACACGCCTAGTTGCAAAAGGGTACACTCAACAAGAAGGATTAGATTTTATTGAGACCTTTTCTCCTCTAGCAAAGTTGGTCACAGTTCGTGTTTTATTCACCATGGCAATTTCTTTCAATTGACCTCTTGTTCAACTTGATGTGAACAATGTCTTTCTTCATGGAGATCTTTTCGAGGAGGTGTACATGGATTTACCACTTGGTTATGAACCTAAGGTGATCAATTCCACTGAAAAACGACTTGTTTGTCGATTAAATAAGTCTATATATGGTCTTAAACAGGCCTCTCGACAGTGGTTTGCTAAGTTCTCAGATACTCTTATTACTCTTGGATTTACACAGTCTAAGGCCGACTATTCCCTTTTTGTTAAAGGTACTGGAAATAATTTTTTGGCACTCTTTGTCTATGTTGATGATGTAATCATCACTGGAGCTAGTATGAATCTTGTTGAACGCTTGAAGCATCTTTTGAATGAGTGTTTTAAACTCAAAGATCTAGGCTCACTGAAATTTTTTCTTGGACTTGAGTTAGCTCGATCATCTCAAGGAATTTCTATTTCTCAACGACATTATACACTGCAGCTTCTTGAGGACACTAGACTACTTGGTGCCAAACCAGAATCTGTCCATTTAGACCATTTGTTGAAATTACAAAGTTCTGATGATAATTTGCTACTTGATCCTTCTGTTTATAGACGACTCATTGGTCGGTTGATATATTTGACCATATCTCGTCCTGATATTATGTACGTTGTTAATAAGCTTAGTCAGTTTGTTGCTAAGCCTTGCAAAATTCATCTTGATGTTGCACATCATCTCCTACGTTACTTAAAGCTTCACCAGGCCAAGGCGTTTTATTCACTCCAACCAAAAACTTTCAGCTTCGTGCCTTTGTGATTCAAATTGGGCGTCTTGCCTTGATACTAGGGCGTTCATCAACTGGTTTTTGTGTTTTTCTTGGTGACTCATTAATCTCATGGAAATCCAAAAAGCAAAGTATTATCTCACGGTCTTCTGTTGAAGCGGAACATAGGGCGCTGTCATTTGCTTCTTGTGAGTTGGTATGGTTGACATCACTTCTTTCTGATCTTAAAGTTCCAATTCTGAAGCCTGTGTTGTTGTTCTGTGATAATCAAGCAGCGATTCACATTGCCACTAATCCTATTTTTCATGAACGGACGAAACACATTGAGTTAGATTGTCACTTTGTTAGAGATAAAGTGGCTGGCGGATTTATCAAGTTAATGCCCATTAAGAGTCATCTGCAGCTTGTTGATGTCTTCACAAAGCCTCTTTCAGCCACCAAATTTTTCTCCATAATTTCCAAGTTGGGTTTGATTGATATTTACAGTCCAACTTGAAGGGGGTAATAGATTTATCTTGGTAGTCAAACTAACTGTTATTATATTTTTTTATTTAGTTTAATATTTGTTATTCAGTTGTGATATCCTTGTGTATAAATACTTCATCGGGAGATAATGAATAACACACTGGGAGATAATTTTTCTCCATTTCTGCATATTAATATATAACATGTCAATATTTTCATCAACATTTCTATATATATATAGTTGCTACATCAACATAGAGGTGAATCGACATTTCTATTATATTGTAAAAACTATTAAAGTATAAACAAAGCATTAATATTAAGAAATTTTAACCTTTTTTTCAAAATGAAGAAACACTTATTTGTTAAATTTAATACTTTTATGATTTATTTAAAAAAACACTTTTATGATTTTTTTTTCATGATTTTTAAGGAAATATTGATCGATATTGACATTTCAACACTTTAATAAAATTGAGATTTTGACATCAACGTTTAAAACCGTGTGCAACCTCATGAAGTTTCACTTTTTTGTCATACAAATTATTTTCTCAATGCATACGCATGTAATTATTTAATGAGAAATATTAACTTTATAATTGAAAATTTTAAAATCTAAAATACCGTCAAAAATATAAATTTAGGAGGTGTTTGGGACACTGAATAGGTTATAATAACCCCCTTTATTATAACCTATTCAGTGTTTGGGGCATCAACAAAAATAAATGTTGAGGTATGTTATTTTTACCCCCGATTATTTTATCCATTCTCTACAGTAACCATCATTCAACCCACCCGATTATTTTATCCCTTTTCTACAGTAACTCTCTCCTCTCTTCTTCCATGCGACTCTTTGACTTTTTCGACGACCGCCGGCTGCCGTCAGCCGGCGAAGTTTCCGGTGACTTTTCCGACGACTTTTACGGCCACTGATTTTTTTTTCCTTTTTTTTTCATATTTCTTCTCATTTTCATTTTCAAAAATATAAAAAAATGAAAATAAAGAAAAAAAAACATCGAAGGTTGCCAGAAAAGTCGTTGACAACATCGAAGGTTAACCAACTTTAAAAAAAAAAACATTCAAACGAAATTGTATTTACCACACTCAAAGTTTATTTCAAATGATTTTATTGATTAAAAAAAAACTAATATGATTTTTGAACTAAACATTTACAATTTTTATTTTGGCAATACTACAAGTTAACTAATATGATTTTTCCATATCAAATCCTAAACTTTTTTGTTTTGTTACAAAAAATAACTCTAAATCAAAGTGAAATCGTATATCATTAAAAAAAAAAACTAGAAAAAGAAAACAGTCCGTTTGAACCTTTGATTCATAATCCCATGTTAAAATAGATCCGCACTCCAAACACAGACTATTTTATCCCAGACTAAAATAATCTGCACCCCAAACACAAATTATTTTATCACAGACTATAATAATATGCACCCCAAACACATATTATTATACTCCCAGACTCTTATAATCCCCAGATTATTATAAGCACTAGATATTATAACCCATTGAGCGCTCCAAACAGCCTCTTGGTAACAAAGTTACTTACAAATTTAAATTATATAAATTTTATTTTCAAAAAAATATATATATAAATTTTTAAATAATTACCACATAGTGAATTTGATATTATATATCATTTTAAAAATAATTGAAACAATATGCTACTTTGGTCATTATAGTCAAATTACACTAATTTAGTATGAATTTACCAAACACTATAATATGTTTTTTCAAATGTAAAATTAAAATTTACCAAACACTATTTTTACTTCAGGTCACAACTAATTTTTCTAAAAGCACAGTTGCAAGCAATTATTTTTAAAACACAGCAATTCCAAACAAAGGCTTAGTATATGAATCAACTATTTAAATTCAAACAATATTTGGTTGCATCTTAGTATATAGGAATCTCCCTAAATACTACTACTAAAATCTCAATAATTAGTAAAAAAATCTTATTTTCTATCTTTCTTTTTTTTTAATTGTCTGTCAAGATTTAATGAAATATGTGGGGAGATTTCAGTAGTCAAGAATTATACTTTTTTTTTAGTTCATCAACCTTTAATGGTGAAAGTTCGAACCTCTGACCTCTTGATCAAGAAACATGTCAATTACCGTTAAACTATGCTCACTTTGGTGTCGAAGAATTATACTTCAAATTCTCTCTTCCACATTGTTGAATGGATTTTTTATTGGACCTAATGAATACAAACAAAATTCATCATTCATCATATTCCATTTTTTTGAAAAGAGTAAAGAAGAAATGTGGCATTTAAAACGACGATCCACGTTAGGTGTTAAGTTTGATGAAAAAGTTTATACTTTTTTTCTTTTTTGAAAAAGAGAAAGAAAAAAAAAGGAAAAAAAGAAAAGATTGGATGGTTAAAGAGGAAGAAGAGATGGAGAAAGGACTTAGTTGAAGTCTTTAAAAAACGCGTAAGTCCCAAGTCAAACTCACCAACGCGTGCGCTTTCAAAAAGCTATTTATAATCATCATCATTTTTTTTTTCCTTCTTTTCCTCTCTCTCTCATAGCTATGATTTTTTTTTTTTTTTTAATTTTAGGAGATTTGAAAACAAAAATGTTTATTTAATGAAATAAAATTCTTGTTATCATTATCCTAAAAAAAAAATAACCCTTTGTTTTCTAGAAGTAATAATTTAGACTATAAATTTTGACTAAATTATAAAAAATACCCCTAAATTATAGGGTTTGTTTAAAAAATGCATCTGAACTTCAAAAATACTTCTAAACTTTAAAAAATGTTTCAAAAATACTCTTGTCGTTAATTTTTTGATGGAAACCGTTAAAATTTTAGTTTAAAAAATACCTTTAAACTTCTAAAAAAATCTAAAAAAAAAAAAACCTTATTGAAAAATGCTTCTTCTTTTTTCCACCTCACACCGTAAATTCTAACGGTTTCCATCCAAAAATAAACGGCAAGGGTATTTTTGAAATATTTTTCAAAGTTCAGGGGTATTTTTGAAACAAACCTCATAGTTTAGGAGTATTTTTTATAATTTAGCCTAAAATTTAATAGGTAATGATTTAGTCTTTTTTTTAATTATTTAGCTAACAATACTTGATTGAATAGATACTTTCTTACACACCATTATTAAAATATTGACAACTAAAAAAGATAAAACAAATTCTCATTTTTTTGTAATGAGGTGTATTGGAAGATTTCTATATATCGTTATGTAATCAAGTACTATTCTTATTCAGCTCCTAAAAAATTTGAGGTTAGTCTCTGCTTACAGGTATTTCTTGTTTTCAATTTAGTCATTATTATTATTTAAAATGTTTTGATTTATTAACATTTTTTAGTTATACTACTTCTAGGGATATATGTTAAAATTGACTAATAATGAACTTAATTACATGACATGATATTTACTTGATAAATAGAAATTTATTAGACTAATTAGGTCATTCAAGTGATTGAAAAGTCAACTTGTTATGCAAACTTCTTAAAAAATTGGAGGATTTTGAAATCTTGTATCTTTGAGGTGATTTGATTCCTTCTTTAAATTATACCAACTCACTAACGATTCTACGAAAACAAGTTTAATCAGCCAATTTTAACATTAGAAATAGTATAATTGAAAAATATTAAAATGTAAAGGATCAAATTGAAAATTTTTAAATAATAGAAACTAAATTTGAAAAACACCCAAACATTAGTAACTAAAATATATATTTAGCCATGGTTGATTTAATTAATTCTTTTTTAAAATAGTGATTTAATAATCTTTGTAGTTTACAATCTCAATAGTAATTCTTTTGTTAAACTCTAATGGGGGTTTGACTTAGTAGTAACTTGGATATCTTATATGTGTAAAAATAAAGAGTTAGTGAAATCTACACAGTAAAACTTGGACTACTCTTTAATTAATTTCTCATGGTAAGAATTAAAAAATTACAAATTTGTAAATTTAGAAACTAAAGTGCAAATATATAATTCCTTACACCCTAAAATTTAGAAAATAAGTGGTAATATTTTACCTTTTCTTTTGAAATATTTTCCCAATTTTACTTTGCTTTTATCTAATAGATGTCATGTTAAAATTTAATTACCTTGTATTGAATTCAATCATGGAATCAGATTAATATTGGAAAAAAATGCCTAAAATCATAAGAAATTGAACCAACAAAATGCCTAAAATCCAGTCACATAAAAGTCCAAATAGGACCGTTTAGAATACATTTTAGTTTAAGTATTTTTCGAGAATCATTTTTCTTTTAAACATTTTGTATAAAAATTATTTAGAATTTAAACACTCATATGTTTGGTTACATTTCTTCGTAAGTGTATTTTATACACAAGTTATATATATGCAATAACTCTTTTTTTAAAAATTGCTTTCAAGTTTTTCTCTTAAAATAGTTTATTTTTCAATCTCATTTTTTAATAAGTCATTTTTAGTGGTTGTCAAACACTGGATTTTTTTTCAAAATTAAACACTTGAACAATTAAACCAAAGACACCCTAAATCTTACCATTTATTTATATATCAAGAGTTGAGTTCAATGAGAGTTATAACTTTTGAGAATAATATTTGGCTTCGTAAAGTATGCATTTTTGTTTTCAAAAGGTATAATATAACTTTGGATCAATTATTTGATTTGATCTCAAGTATGATATAAACTATATATGTTTTTTTCTTTTTTTGTAAGAATAATATTGATCATTTTTTTTTCTTTTGAAAGAATAACTATTGATCATTAAAACATAGAATAGAAAATTTATATTTACATTATCATTTCATGATTTTGACTTTGCCTTAATTTAGACGTTTTAGCATGCAAGTCAACTTTTTATTTTCATAATTTTCCTTTTTAAATAAAGAATCGCTCTTATTAGATTTTTAGAAAGGGAGAAAAGTGGAAAATCATTTTTACCTTTGTGCTTATTTCACCAAACCAATTTTAATCTTTTACTTTTTAATGTTATCAAACTTTATTTTTTTTTATTTATTTATTTATTTTTTTTTTTTTGCAATACGTGGGGAGGATGGATTCGAACTACATACCTTGTGGTTATCAATACAAGATTATGTCAGTCAAGCTAAGTTCTTGTTGGCATCAAACTTGAATTCTAGTCTTGAATGAGCGATAAAATTAACACTTCCTCAAGACTAAATTAAAAAGAAATGGTCTATTAACCAACTAATGAATCAGACAAAACTCAATCGAGATAATTTTCAAAATCAAGTAACATAAATGTCGAATGTAATTATAGAAATATCTAAACTTAGTCACGAAATCAAGCATGTAATTAAAAAGGTCTCTTAAACTCACTAGAAAGTGCCTAATCCTAGCTAAAAAGTACCCCTAAGGATAAAAAAGTTATACAAAAAAAATAGTTTCATATAGCACAAGAATGCTGAAAAGTAGTTGGTAATAAATAAATAAATAATATCAACCTAGCCTTGAGTATAATTTAATTTGTCAACGCATTATATCTTTTAAACTCAAAATAATAATAATATAAAATTTAATAACTAACATTAATTTTATCTTTAATTCCAATTTTAGAATGAATCTATCATCAAATCGAAAGTTTAAGAATTAAATTGTCTAGTCCAAGAAGATATATGAGTAAAAATTAATTTAGCTAAAAAGTTAAAAGCTTTTCATATGGGTCATCTTTAATTTTCCTACACAATTCAACCAATCTCCTTTTTTAATATTATAGGAGACATTTACATTATCAACTCAATTAATGCTCTTGTAAAGGAAAAAAAAAATCAATTAATGCTATAGTATTATTCTTTTACAATATAAAGTCTACCCTGACTTTAAAATGATCCACTATAAAGGTACACCTAATTAACAATAAATTATTTTTTGAAAAAGAAAAATTAGAGTGGTAATTGGGAAGCAATATGGAGTTTGGAATCCCCAAAAAAGTGTGATTATCATTAGTAAGCCTCATATTATTGTCCTTTAGTGAAATGCCCTTTTGATAAATTAATATTTAAATGAAGGAATGTAAGCATGATTGAGTTTAGATTATCAAAAAGAAAATAAAAAATAACATAAATGCTTGCCATTGGAGCATGTTCTTTTGCTTTGGTTTCTTTTGGGAAAGTTAAGTGTGGGTACCAATGCCCCCAATTGATCATATATAAATTGGAGTGTGGCTTGGGATAATGAGCCTTCAAAGATTACATAATCAACCATGGGAAATTAAATATATATATAATTAAAAAAAAATAAGAATTAAGTAGAGAAGCACATATAGGAAAAGCAAAGAATATATATATAGATGTATCTTTCCACATACCACATTAAAATCTTGACAACTAAGAGAAAAATGTAGAAAATGAGAGAAAAAAATTTCTCTCTCCTATTTGTCACATTTTAATGGTAGTGTACAAGGAGATACCTATATATCGATATGCAACCAAGTATTTTCCTGCAAGGATAGGAACACAAATTCTTCGACTTATTTTTTTTTTTTTTACTCAATTTTGGGGACAAGAAGGAGGATATATAGAATATATGTATACTTCCTAACTTTTTTTTAACTTAAATGTATATATACTTTTATATATTTAAATATTTATTAAATAAAAATTAAATTTAATTAAAAAAACATAAAATTTCTTGATTTAGAAAAGCTTATTGAAGTTTGATGTTTCAAGGAAGTGGCATATCCTCAACCCCACCTTACCTTCTTGTCGACTATAGCTAAATTTATAAAGATCTCTACGTACATAAATAAAGACAACATTGCTATTAATAAAACAGTTTTTCGAGTAGCCGACATAAACATAGTTCAATTGACCAAAACATTAATTATCCTCTGAAAGATCGAAATTTCAAATCCCTTACTTTTGTTCTTTTTTTCGTGTCGTTCATCAATATCAAGGAGTGTTGAGATTTGAATCTCTAATCTTTTGATCAAGTATATAATATTTTAACCAATCGAACTATGTTCAGATTAACATAATTTCAAACTGAATTAGAAAAAAAAATATTTTTCCAAATAGAACTCAAAAGTAAAACCATACAAATAGCATATCTGTAAAGTTTACGATATCACGCACTATTACAATGATATAAAGAGAGTCGATGTCGATGTCGATGTCGATGTCGTAATAATAGTGCATTGATTTAAACTAAAGAAGAAAAAAAAAAAAAAAAAAAAAAAAAAAAAAAAAAAAAAAAAAGATAATTTGAAAGATGAAATGAGAGAGTTTAAGGGGGAAGAGACGTAAGTGGTACGTAGTTGAGGGAATTGAAAATGAAAAGTTGAAAATGAAAAGTTGAAAATGAATGAAGAAGACCGACCGACCTACCCTTCCTAAAAAACTCAAAAAAAAAAAAATAATAAAATAAAATTACAAAAATTACAAAAATTATAAATTTTCTTTTAGAAAAAAAATTTAAAAGAGGCTTTGGCCATTTGCCTTTTCTCTTCCCTTCCTTTATTGCTCACTTTGCTTCTCACCTGTTTTGTTTTCCATGCATTTATTCCTCTCTACTTTAATTTTTCTTTCTCTCTCTCTTTAATATCATTAATTTATGTTATTGTTTGACATTCATTTTTTTGAGAAAAAGAAAAACCATTTTTATTCTCCCATGTTAGTTTACCGAGTCAAATTTAACTATAAATTGCCGACTTGAATGTATATGTCTTCGACTAAGAAGTCAGATATTTGAATATCTCGCTATTGCATATGTTATTAATAATTAACTCAAACATACTTGGGAGTAATTCTCAATTTTAGATCTTAATATTTTAAAATTATATTATTTTATTTTTAATATTTTAAAAATTCTCAATTAAATCATATTTGGTAAAAAAAAATTATTGAAATTTAGTTAAGAAATGTGATTGTAATAAATTTAGTTAAGAATTTACGGATATATCACTCGTATGCCATTTGACATGTGAGATTCAACTCGATCGTTCATAATCAAAGTTTGATCAACCCATCAACAAATCTTTTTTTTTTTTTAAAAGTGACATGTTCGTGTGTCTAAATATGTTTTTTCTTACATTTATGGGATGGAGGATTTGAATCTCTGACATCCTGATCAAGAGTACATGTTTTATGCTAGTTGAGCTATGTTTCATTTAAGCTGTGTGTCTAAATATATTAATTTAATGAGACATGTGCTTTTTGTTAACTAGTTTTAATAAAATAGTTATCTTAATGACTTAATTACATTAAGGATAAAATTTAGGTTTTAAAAGATTAAATAAATATATAAATAATCGATAAGTCATTAAATATCAAGACCTCTCTCTTTAGGTTAGAGGTTCGAATCTCATTGTTGAACTAAAAAAACATTTTTTTTTTTTTAACATCAACCTTTCATGCAAACAAGACAAATGGCTCAAAAGCAAGCATTACAATAGACAGGAACAAGGAGACCAAAATCTACACACCTTAAGGGACGTCCTTCCTCCTAGCCAAACACACCAGCCAGATAGAAATACTATCCCCTCCCGGAAGAGTGTGTACAGAGAGCTAAGCAGGCAACCAATGGAGATTTCATCTGGATTTAAGCTAGTTTTCCAAGCCTCCGTCATCTTGACTCCAATTTAGTTGTTAATTTGTTCAGTGCAAGCTTGTAGTCTTAGGCCTGTTGTGTGCATCAAAATATCACCAAAAAACAGTTTAAGACATCAACAAGGTAAGCAATTGAGCGGGGGATGGACGGTTTTCAATCACCTCCAATCTGAACATATGTCTTTGTTAGACTATAGATTTGTGAATTCTATTTCATTATTCTAAAAAAAATTATATTAGTTGGTAAAAGAACACATAAAACAAAGTCAAGATGTGTGGCAATAAAGTTTTCATTTAGGGGTCGTTTGGCCCCCTGTGTTGGTCATAATAGTGGGGGCTATTATATCTCACTCAGTGTTTAGGACATCAACAAAAATAAGGGGTAAAGTGGGTTTTTATTTCTGTGTTGCTACAGTAACCACCATTCAACCTACCCGATTATTCTATCCATTCTCTATAGTAACTTTCTCATCTCTTCTTCCACGTGACTCCTTGACTTTTTCGGCGACAGCCGGCCGATGACTTTTTCGGCGACCGCCTTCGACTTTCCAACCACTTTTTCGGTGATCACCGACGACTTTTTCGACGACCAATGTTTTTTCTTTTTCTTTTTTTCTTTTATCTTTCTTCTCATTTTCATTTCAAAAAATATATAAAAAAATAATAAAGAAAAGAGGTAGAAGAAAAGAAAGGAAAAAAGAGGGAAAAAAATCCGGTCGCTGAAAAATTTGTTGGTGGTCATTGGAAAAGTTGCCTACGTTAGGGTTAGAGGAAGAAGAAGATGATGAAGATTGAGGTTGAGGTTGAGGAAGAAGATGAAGATGTGATGAGGATTTAATGGAAATGGAGGAAGAAGATGAAGATGATGAATATGGAGAAGAAGATGAAGAAGAAGAAAAAAGAAAAAGAAAAAATAAATAATAATAAAATATTTTTATTTTAAAAAAAAAATTAATAAAAAAAATGCATGTCATGTCAACAATCTGTTAGGATTAAACGGAAAATTGGACAGAGGGACCAAAATTAAACGAAATCCAAACCTCAGGGGCTAAATTGTTGAGTTTGAAAACAAAGGGACCAAAATGAAACCTAACCCAAACCTCGGGGACCAAAAGTGTATTTTGGTTTTTGAACTAAGCACTTACAAATTTTTAGGGCAAATTTGTTCCTTACTTTTGACAACATCGAAGGTTAATGAGAGGGTTAACAACTTGAAGAAAGAAAGAAAAAAAAAAAGCATTCCTAACCATATTTTGTGCATATTCAACGATATTCATACAACCAAACAAGACCAGATTGTCAAAGAATAACATGACTTAAAACCCTCAGCTAATTTCTTAAGATTGATGAAACAAACATTTTTTATTGATATTTGCAAAATATAATATTTGACGTACAAAATTGTATGAGGAAGATTAAAAAAAACTAGAAAAAAATGGAACCTTTGATTTAGAAACTCATGTTAAACAGATTAACACTTAAACACAGACTATTTTAACCCATACTAAAATAATTTGCACCCAACACACAGACTATTTTATCGCAGACTAAAATAATCAACACCCAAACACATATTATTTAACTCCACATATTATTATAACTTCAAGAGTATAATAACCACTAACTATTATAACCAACTCAACTCCCCAAACAGTCCCTTAGTATTTTTTTTTTTTTTTTAAGAACAGTCCCTTAGTATTTATTAATGAAAGAGTAATTTCATAAATAATTATTTTCAAGTATCAATATTAATACTAGGGGCATTTGCATCAATAGCAAAAAATAAAATGGTAATTGCAAGCGTGTCTTCCATTTATTGGTTTTGCAGATATAGCAAAAAAAATTTGGCCCGCCCTAGACAATAACGTAAAAAGACTAAAATATCCTCAGCTCGTCGTCCACTGATATACCAAATATCTGGTATATTAAACCCTAAAAATATACTAGATATTTGGTATATCAATCAACTGATATACTAAATATATAGTATATCAGATGTATATTTCGTGAATATATCAACTGATATACGAAATATATAGTATATCAAATGTATATTTCGTGAATATAATATATTTTACACATGAGCTTTCATTAGTTTAGATATCTTTGATATACTACATTAATAAAGAATTAGATATATTAGCTTTATTTTGGGACAATATGTGTGGTAGAAGATTTAAACCTCTAACCTCTTGGTTGAATGTGTATATATCAGTGATTTTTTTTAATAACAAGCATATCATTGATGTATTTAACTATATATTTATTAATATTATTTGAGTAGTAAAAAAAAAAGTATATCAACGGTGTATCAACTTTCATAAAGACAAACATTTATTTTAGAAGAGACAAACATTTCATTTAAAATATGTAAATAATACAACATAATTCAATAAATAGAAAAGAAAATATAACAAATATAAGTAAAGAAAGTAACATATCAAGTACATCATTGGTATATCAAATATTATGTTTATCAAATCAAGTATATATTAGATATATCATTAGTATATTAGGTATATCATTGTATTCATTCGAGTATATCAAATTTGGTATACTTTATATTTCATATATCAGTAAATATAAAGTATATCAGATATACTACCAATATACCTATTGATATACCAACAAGGGTAAAATTGGAATAGTAAAAAAATCGGAAATCAGATTTTAAAAATTTTGCTATATTTGCAAACCTGAAAAATCATAGCTAAATTTGCAAATATCCTAATATTTTTTGCTACCCATTGCAATTCCCCTTAATACTATTACTTTCTTTTTTAACTTATGGACCAAGATAATCAAAATTGTATATTCTTTTTGCTTTCATTCTCTTTAATTTTCTTAAAGCTTGTATTGATAACCATAAAAAAATGGTCACAATTGATAAATTGGATCATACAATGGGACAAATGATTATTATTATATTTTTTTATTTATTTCTTCTCAAATTTAAAACTTAGTTTTCTTTCTCTTGCATTTGTAACAGGGGTTTAAATTGAATAATGTTTATTTTTTTGTGCCCTTCAAGCTGTCAATAAATTTAGCAAACAAATTATAATTTTGTTTTTAGAAAAAGAAATGGAATGTTACTTAGTCCATAAACTTTTTATTAAATAAAAATTGTGAGATGAAAGAGAAAAAAAAAAAAAAAACTTATTCTTGAAAACCAAGAAATGAGAAACAAAATAATTATTACCTTGATTTTTTTTTTCCATTTTTTTCCATTTGGGCCATATTAATTGAATAATTTAAAAGTTCTTCTAAAAAAAATTGAATAATTTAAAAGTAACATTGTGTGTGTTCTTCTTTTTGGAGATATGGGTGTGATTGAAAAGGTGACATGTGTGCACTTCAATTTGCTCAAGTCCCAATTGTGTTTTTGTTTGCTTCCCTAAAAATGAGGGCAATTCAATGTTTGAGATCTTTCTTTTTCATTTCAAATATATCATAAATATCACATTTTGGAGATAATAATTCATAAATTTCATCTTGTCAAAAAAAAAAAAAATCATAAATTTTATGAATCTAGAATTTCCACTATTTTGGTAATTCTTTTAGCAGCTATTTTTTCTTAACCTTTGATTAACTTTTTTTAAAAAATAAAATTAAATTAAATTCCAGTCAATAATAAATTATAGTTCAATCCATCATCTGTTATAAATTTATCAGCTTGAAATTATTAAAAAAAGAAAAAAAAAATCTACTATTTAAACTTTTTAACTGATTCAACAACTGATGACAATTTTAGATTAATTAAATCATTTGTCATTTTCCCTACATTTTTTAGGGCCATTTGGATTTTTTTTTTTTTTTTTTTTGGAACAATAGGGGCCATTTAGTTAATAAGTGAGATTTATGGTATATAGATTTTTTTTTATTATAGGGAATAAGTTTGTTGATACTATAGGATAC
The DNA here is from genome assembly GCA_036850905.1 of Luffa acutangula. Lineage (NCBI taxonomy): Eukaryota > Viridiplantae > Streptophyta > Magnoliopsida > Cucurbitales > Cucurbitaceae > Luffa > Luffa acutangula. The sequence goes on along the minus strand of CM072092.1, from coordinate 48,261,351 downwards.
ATAAAAGTTACTTTTACAAATTATAAAATCCTCCACAAATAAAATATAAATTACATGAAATAAAATTGTCAATTTGTGCATAGTTCAACTAGATTAAGATACTATATTCTCAGCCAAAAGGTCAAAGATTTGAATTTTTCACCTTTCTACACGTCAATAGCTAAAAAAAATATACAAACTACTTTTTTTGGTATATTTGTATACATAATCAAAAAATATATATGCTATGTAAATCTAGGTTCCAACCTATCATTATACAAACTCAAAGTTGTTAAAAATTTTAAACTAAAATCCCAATTATTTTATCGAAATTTTCATAAATCAATACCACTATATTTATTTATCTGGTAGAACTCTTTGAAATAAAGTGATACATGCAACATATTCTCTTTACGAGGAAACATGTGAAACTTTTTCATAGACTGTCACTTTATTTTGTCTAGTTGTCCACTTCATTCTACTATTTGTCTACCACATTTTTTTTAACTAAACTTCATTAAAAAAAAAAAAAAGAAATATTAGTACTAACGCCCTCTGAAATGAGGGAAACTAGAGGTCCAAAAAAACCGTCCTTCTTCCCGCGAGGAAGAAAGCCTCGGGCCCCAATTACAAAAGGATCTCTTTGCAAAACGAACAACACAGTTGGACTACTGAATTGTGAGACCTAAGGCAATGGTTGAATTCTGCCTTGCCCAACTCGACATTAAGGGAGGAGATGGCTTCAATCAAATTTGTCTACCACATCTTGACAACCAACTAACATTTAGTTCAATATAGACATATTGTATCCTCATTTATTTATGAATATCAACCATGGGAGTTATATAGACTACTCTTCAAGGTTCAAGAACGTAATTAATTTTTCTTTTTAATTCAAAGAATGAAAAATACACTATCATCAAAAATCAAATTTAACACATTTGTCATTAAAGAAAAAAAAGATAAATAACAAGTTTGGTTTCACTGATTTATTCAAACCTTAAAAATATCTCAACTATTACCATATCACCACATTTTTTTTATGTAGCAATTATGATTTGATGTTTTCTATTTAGCTAACTTTTTCAGTTTATTGAAAAAATTACAAGGAAAGAAGTAGTTTTTTTTTTTTTTTTCATGAATAGAAGACAATTTAGAACCATTTTGTTAGATTTAATCAAACTATAAAGATGAATATGAAAGAAAGCAAAAACTAAAAAAATCATATTGAAACAACATTGTTCAATCAATCAAAAGGACAAAGATTCGAATCTTCATTCTCATTAAAAAAAAAAAAAAAAAAAAAAAAACCTTTGAAATCATAGTATTTAAATTGAAATTATAACCAAATATTATAGAAACCAAAATTATTGTTTCAAGTAAAAAAAAATCCAAAACATATATAAATAGATAAGAGATAGAGACATGTAAAATTACTGAACGAGACCACCACGATATAATTGTCCCTAATAATCATCATATGCAGATTTAAAATCTACATGATTTTAATATAATCACCAAATACAAATTCAAAACAAGTTCAATAATTTCTCTCTAACATATCCAATAGTATAAAACTACTGATCACATCGTGACAACTTTAAAAAAAAAAATTGTTGTTTCAAGTAAAAGAAATCCAAAACATATACAAAATAGGTAGATATACGAGTAAAATTATCAAACAAGACCGCCACAATATAACTGTCCCTAATAAACATCAGATGTAGATTCAAAATCTATATGATCCTTGTTATAGGTAATTCTGACCGCTCTAGAATTCAAGGACTAAGTAGGACAACACAACATCGACCCAAAGACGGGACCAGAAGGTAGACTCGAAGGAGAGGTGGGCTGAATGGGTTGGGTCGGGGCTTGGCCCAATCCCGTGGGCCATGCTCGACCTCGGCCTAGCCGAGGCCGAGACCGATCACTTGGGCCCACTCGTGTGGGTCGAGAGTTTCTCTCCCTCCACTTGGTCGTCCCTGGTGTCTTGGCCATCCTGGTTCAACTTGGTTCAGCCTGAATCGTCTCCAAATGCCTAAAAACCCTAAGGCAGGATATATAAACTCTTCTTCGTCATGGAAGAAGGAATCCCGAAACTCATTCTCTGAACTCCCTCCTTTTCCTCTTACTCTCATTACTTTGCTTCCCATCTTTCTCCTTGTTGACTTAAGCATCGGAGGCGGTGTGACAAGCACCACACGAGTGTGCAAGTTTCTTCTGTCTTGCAGGCCACGTCTTCCCTCCTCTCAAACAAATTTATCATTGGTAACACGTGAATGTCAGGTGAGTTTTTGCTGTCCGGATTTTGGCATAAACAATCCTAATAATCACCAAATACAAAATCAAAACAAGTTTTATAATTTTTCCCTAACATATTCAACCGTACAAAACTACCGACCACATCGTGACTGGTTCCTCCAACAACATTTTTAGAGGGGGTGGGTACATTCAAATGTAAGAAAATTACTTCTCCAAAAAGAAAAAAGAGAGAAAAAAAAAAAGTAAGAAAAATGGGTAAGCCAAAAGTTAGAGAGAGATAATAATATGATTAAGAGAGAGAAAATAAAAAGAGGAAGTTAAAAAGAGATTGCAGGTATGAAAAGGCGAAACCCGTGCATTGCCTTTGCAGCGATTGCGTGTGAAAAGCTGAATATTGGTAGACACAAAAAAAAAAAAATTAAAATTAAAATTAAAAATCCTTCAAAAACCCAAATTTCAGCGCGTATACACCACGCCAATCCAGTACAAAACTCAAAGCAAAATAAAGCGCGTGAGATTAGGTCTTCTAATTATTATTACTCCCTTTAAAAAGAAAAAAAAAAAGAAATTATAAAGACAGTCAATCCAATTCAAAAAAAAAAAAAAAAACTTAATCCCCATTTTCTCTCTCTAAAAAAGGCAGTATCTGACCCTCTCCTCTTTCTCTCTCCATTATCTCTAATATATTGAGACAAAACTGGTTTAAAAAAGCTCCTCCCTTTACATTCAAGAATATATATATATTTTTTTTTTCTTTTTCATTTTCTTAAAAAAAAAATTATATAATTTTAATTTATTTTTATGACACCAAAAGAAGAGCTCTTTACTCTGCCCAAAAAGCATTTTCCAGAAATCCTTGCAACTGATTATATAGTACTTCCAACTCCCTCATTTTCCAGAAATTCTCTCTCTCATCTCTCTCTCTCTCTCTCTCTTTTAAAAAATCAAATTTTACTCACTTGGGTTTGTTTTATGCCCTCTCTAAAATGCTATTTCAAAAGATGAGACTTTTTTTTTCTTCTTCTTCTTCCTCTTCTTCTTCTTCTGTTTCTCATTCACATTGCTGTTCCTTAATTTCTTTTACTATTTCCAATTATTGCCCAGGAAATTTTGTCTAGGATATTTTGGGTTATTCCCTCCAGATGGATGCAGATAAAAAAGTTGAAGAAAGAGAAAAATGAAAATAAAAGAGAAGAGATGTTCTTGTGAATTAGGGGATCTCACCTTTCCTTTTCTCTCTGTTCAATTCTAACTTTCCCCCCTTTTTTTTCCTTTCTTCTTCTTCTTCTTCTTCTTCTTCTTCTTCTTCTTTTTACACTTGTTGTGATACCAAATAAGATACAGATAGATAGATTTTGATAGATTGGTGATAGATTGATAGATTGATAGATCCCTTGTTTATCAAACTACTCCAGCTTTAAGCTGAGCTTCTTATTTGATTTTCCCTTCTGGGAAATGGGAATTTGTCTATTTTTGCACTCAATTTCTGATTCTCATTGACCTTCTCCATCTGTGTTTTGTTCCTTCTTTCCAGTTCTATCGATTTCTTTCATTTTTGAGTGGAATTGGGATTTGGGTTTTGTTTTTTACCTATAAATGAGAGCTGGGTTGAGTACGATTCAGCAAACTCTTACGCCGGAGGCGGCGAGTGTGCTGAATCACTCCATCGCCGAAGCCGGTCGCCGGAATCACGGCCAAACCACGCCGCTTCATGTGGCGGCCACGCTTCTCTCCTCGCCAAATGGGTTTCTCCGCCAAGCCTGCATCAAATCGCACCCGAATTCCTCTCATCCCCTTCAGTGCAGAGCCCTCGAGCTCTGTTTTAGCGTCGCCCTCGAGCGGCTTCCCACGGCCCAGAGCGCCAGTCCCGGCGCCGAGCCGCCCATTTCCAACGCGCTTATGGCCGCCCTCAAGCGCGCCCAAGCCCACCAGCGCCGGGGCTGCCCCGAGCAACAGCAGCAGCCGCTCTTGGCCGTCAAAGTTGAGCTCGAACAGTTGATTATCTCGATTCTTGATGACCCTAGTGTGAGCCGTGTTATGAGGGAGGCTAGCTTTTCTAGCCCTGCTGTTAAGGCCACCATTGAACAGTCGTTAAATTCGTCGGCCCCGGCGAGTTCTTCGCCGATTGGGGGATTGGGGTTTCGACCTTCTCCGGCCGGACCGCCGAGGAATTTGTATTTGAATCCTCGGCTGCAGCAGCAGGGGAGCGTTGTCGCCCCACCCCTGCAGCAGAGGGGGGAGGAAGTCAGGAAGGTGTTCGATATATTGCTCCGGTCGAAGAAGCGAAATCCGGTGCTCGTCGGGGAGTCGGAACCAGAGGCTGTGGTGAAGGAATTGTTGAGGAGGATTGAAAATGGAGAATTGGGGGATGGGGCACTGTGTAATGTTCAGGTGATTCATTTGGAGAAAGAGATTTGTTCTTCTGATAGGTTGCAGATTGGTGCCAGGATCAAGGAATTGGGAGATTTGGTGGAGAGTAGAATGGAGAATTTGAATGCTGGTGGTGGTGTTATTATTGATATGGGGGATTTGAAATGGCTAGTTCAGCAGCAGCCTGCGCCCGGTGGTGGTTCGGGGTCAGGCACGGTGCAGCAGCAGATAGTTTCGGAAGGCGGGCGAGCTGCGGTGGCCGAGATGGGGAAGCTTCTTGCTAAGTATGGTGATGGTGGTGGTGGTGGTCGGCTTTGGTTGATTGGCACTGCAACTTGTGAGACATATTTAAGGTGTCAAGTCTATCATCCTTCCATGGAGAATGATTGGGACTTGCAGGCTGTGCCCATTGCTGCTCGAGCGCCTCTTCCCGGATTGTTTCCAAGGTATTCTTCGCATTCTTAGATCGATTTCGACCTGTTTATGGACAAATGGTTTATTCAAGTTATGCCAATGTTTTTTTCATACTCTGTTGCTTTGAATTATTTGGATGGGATGTTGATTGCTTGCTCTGATACTAGTTCCAATCTGATTTGATTGCATACATTTGGTTAGGTGGTTAGGAGTTGACCGATACGATTCGAATTCCCGAATTCGAAGATATTTAATTGTTCAATCTAATTAGGATGATACTTTTCCATTTCCCAGATTGAATTTGACTCTAGAATAGCTGAAATTCTCAGATTCTGTTGTTGGTTTATGATGAACTTTTTAGACTTAATCTGTGTCCTGTTTATTAGGCTTGGTACCACTGGGGTTCTTAATAGCCCGGTTGACTCGTTATCCTCGATCAAGGGATTTCCGACTGTGACCACCATTCCGATGCGACCGGTGATGCCCGAGAACGTCGATTCGTCTCGGAGAACAAGTTGTTGCTCTCAATGTATGCAGAATTACGAACGGGAGCTGGAAAAACTTGTGGCCAATGAGTTTGACAAACCATCTTCGGTACCTAAATCGGAAGGAACCAAAGCATCCGCTCTCCCTCCGTGGCTGCAGAATGCGAAGGTGGAAGATCAAAATTCGAAGAAACACGAAACGACCGAGGTAAATTCTGCAGCGATTCTTGGTTTACTTGTTTGAGTTGCTCTTTTTGAGAGTGGTAATCACCATTGGCAATGTGCAATTGTAAAATGAGCAATCTTTTCTGTTTCAGAACACGGATAAAGAACAGATGCGAAAGCAGAAGACTCAAGAACTACAGAAGAAATGGCACGATACATGCTTGCGTCTTCATCCTAATTTCCATAATCTAAACAAGTTCAGTTCCGAGAGGACGGTACCGATGTCTCTCCCTTTAACGGGCTTGTACAGTCCGAACTTGCTCGGACGTCAACCTTCTCAACCCAAGTTACAACTAAATAAAGCATTTGGTGAAACACTGCAACTGAAAACAAATCCACTTCTGGCCAGCAAACCATCTGATAAAGTTCTTTCGGTTTCGCGATCGGGTAGCCCTGTAAGGACAGAGTTGGCTCTTGGGCGAATGAACGAAGGTGAGAACTTGGCTGAGCAAACGCATAAAGAGCGCGTGAAGGACTTTCTCGGTTGCATATCTTCTGAACCCGAGAACAAAATCTGCGAACTGCGGAGCGGTAAATTTCTCAATGCGTCGGATATCGACTCGTACAAGAGGCTCTTCAAAGGTATGTTAGAGAAGGTATGGTGGCAGCAGGAAGCAGCATCTGCTTTGGCTACAAGTGTGACTCAGTTCAAATTGGGGAATGGAAAACGACGAGGTACCGTTCCGAAAGGAGACATGTGGCTCTTGTTCTTGGGTCCCGACCGAGTTGGAAAGAAGAAGATGGCAACTGCTCTTGCAGAGCTGGTATCTGGGTCCAATCCTGTAACCATTTGTCTTGGCACAAAACGGAGTGATAGAGAATCAGACATAAGTATCCGTGGTAGAACCGTGTTAGATAGAATATCGGAGGCCGTTAGAAGGAACCGATTTTCTGTCATTGTGCTCGACGATTTCGACGAATCAGATCTGCTGGTCCGTGGAAGCATAAAAAGAGCGATGGAGAGAGGTCGATTCACCGATTCGCACGGCCGTGAAATCAGTCTTGGTAATATCATCTTCATCCTTACAGCAAACTGGGTACCAGATGATATGAAACACTTGTCTAATGGGAATCCGCTTGAGGAAGAGAAGTTTGCTAGTTTAGGAAGAAGCTCTTGGCAGTTGAAGCTATCCCTTAGCGAGAAGGCAGTTAAACGTCGTGCCGAGTGGGTGCACGGTGAAGAGCGGTGTTTGAAACGCCGAGTAGAAACTGGTTCAGCCGTAGCATTTGATCTCAACGAAGCTGCAGATGCAGAGGATGAAAAGACAGACGGATCACTGAATTCCAGTGACGTAACAACCGATCACGAAACCGAGCACGGCCTCAACAACCGAGGACAGTTATCATTCGCAACTCCATCACCATCACGAGAGATGTTCAAGACAGTCGACGACGCAATCGTCTTCAAACCGGTGGACTTCGCCCCGATCAAGCACAACATCACAAGCTCCATCAACAAGAAGTTTTCATCCATTGTTGGAGAAAAGATCTCACTTGAACTACATGAGAATGCTCTTGAGAAGATCACAAGTGGGGTATGGCTTGGGAAGACGAATGTCGAAGAATGGACCGAGAAAGTTCTCGTTCCGAGCTTGAAAGAGCTCAAGGCTCGTCTTCCAAGTGCCGACGCCTTCGAGTCCATGGCGGTCAGGCTCGACTCCGATGACGGTTCAGGTTGCCGGGGCTCAGAAGATCAGCTGCCTTGTAGCATCAAGGTGGTTGTAGGGGACAAACTGTGAAATAGCACAGGTTCATTGCAGTTGGAATTTTGTAACTTTTGTTGGATAGAGATGTAAATATGCTTGAATGGAAGGGTAAAACCGTAAAAGAAAGAATCCAAAAAAAAAAAAAAAAATTAAAAGAGTTGGATATGAGGGAGGCTGAGATGGCTCAGGCTAAGTTTACTTTTTTTTTTTTCTTCTCCACTATTTTTTCTTAAATTATTTGATTTCTTTATGTTTACTACCTCTAAATTTATAGCAATTAAAGAATTATAGATATTATTTTATTGAATTAACAAGGTGGTTGATGGTTAATAGTTTTTCAGTATAGCTCAATTTTGATTTTTTTTTTTTTTTGATTTGGTCACAAAGGGTAAAGTTGTCATTTTGCTTCCAATTTTAATATAGGATACTTTTGATTTGATGGTCAATAATAATAATACACAATTGTTCTTATGCTTAAATTTAGAAATCATTATTATATTTTTCTTCTTTATTTCTTTTCCAATCATCATTTATTTTGACAAATGAAATATAGGTTGGACCATACATTTAGCCTACTTAAAACTTTAAATTTCAAAATTTTCAATTATATTATTTAGTTTTTGTACATGCTCCTATTTAGCTCTTGACTTTAACATTATTAGTAAATATATTGATGTGACATGTATATCAAATTAATTAAGTTCGATTAAGTTGGTTTGATGTGACATATCTATTTATTAGAGTAGAAAAAAGCAATTAAAAAGCTACTAAACTCAACTATGAATTTGCTTTAAAGGTTATGTAAGTTGAGAAGGCGACCTAATTATTGAAAGATAAGAAAATAAAGAATTTTAAAGTGGTTAGTGGTGCCAAGTCAACTAAATAGAAAAAGAAAAAAAAAAGGTTAATATCTCTAATTAAAATGTACTTTTGCTTTTAGTTGAGTCTCATTTAGAGACCAACTTTGAGAGTATTTTGTCGAACAAGTGATATTGACTCTCAAAGTAAAAAAGGCAAATAAAAAAAAAATGCAAGATTGAAAGTTTTTACACATGTGAGCAAGCAATTTGTGCAAGTAGATTTTACGTGCGAGGATAGAAATCGTGCATGTGAAGCGAATTATAAGTGCAAATCGTTTTCTATTCTCATTTTCATGTGTAAGTAAAAAGAGTTACTGGTGTTGATGGTCGATTTTGGCCAGAGGATCTCACCTGACCTTCACGTGCCACCAACGGTAAATTTGTAGTTGAGGGGGAAGACGTGGCCTGCAAGACAGTAAACCTGCACACCGGTGTGGTGCTCGCCACACCGGCTCCGATGCTTAAGTCAGCAAACAGAACGGTAGGGCGTGGAAAAGTATGAGCAAGAGCAGAAAACAGAGAATAGAGAATATAGCTTAGGGATGGAATTCGGGATCCCCTCTTCAGTGGCGAAGAGGGATATAAATACCTGTTCATCCTCCTAGCCTTTTTAGGGTTTCGGAGGCGTTTTAGGTCAAACCAGGCGAAACCGGGGCATCCAGAGGCGGTGGGGACCAGACGGGAGCAAACGGACTCGGCCCGCACGAGCGGGCCGAGGGTCGGCCTCGGCCATGGGCCGAGGCCGAGCAGGGGGTCGGGCCGAAAACCCGACCCCTTCGGTCTTGGCCCGTCCCATTTGCCGGTTTTGCCTCCTTGGTCCATCTTTCAGCCCGATTTCTCCCCGGTTGTCCTCGTCAGCTCCTTGTGTATCGGGGTGGTCCAAAATTGCCTATAACAACTGGTTTGTAAGGATTCTAGAAGCTTGCCATTTGAACAATGGGATAATAGAGCTTTGATTATCAAATAGATTCGATTCAAATCTGAGTTGAAACTCAGATAGAAGTCCGATTAGAGCCCACGTGAAGGAAAATTTGAAAGAACTCTACTTAAGGTGTTATAGGCAATTTTGGACCACCCGATGTACGAGGAGTTGACGAGGACAACCGGGGCAAAACCAGCAAATGGGACGGGCCAAGACCGAAGGGGTCGGGTTTTTGGCCCGACCCCCTGCTCGGCCCGCTCGCGCGGGTTGAGTCCGTTCGATGCCGTTTGGTCCCCACCGCCTTTGGCCGCCTCGGTTTCGCCTGGTTTGACCTAAAACGCCTCCGAATCCCTAAAAACCCTAGGAGGATGAGCAGGTATTTATATCCCTCTTCGCCACTGAAGAGGGGATCCTGAATTCTATCCATAAACACTATTCTATATTTTCTACTCTCTCCTCTTACTCTTACTTTTCCACTCCCTACCGTTTTGTTTGCTGACTTAAGCATCGGAGCCGGTGTGGCGAGCACCACACTGGTGTGCAGGTTTACTGTCTTGCAGGCCACGTCTTCCCCCTCATCTACAAATTTACCGTTGGTGGCACGTGAAGGTCAGGTGAGTTCCCCTGGCCAAAATCGACCGTCAACATAAGGTGTTGACATTTTGAGATTTTTAAGACGTTATTCTTGGTATGATGATAATCAGATTTTCTTTTTATGAACCTGTTTGAGTTTTCTCATAAAAACGAAAGTCTTAACTACTTTAATGGGTATGATAACTTTGGGTAAAGTTGTGTAGGACCATAAGTATACTCAGATTAGTCGTCACAATGATGTGTTTTTTAGACCAACTTAAAGACTTTTCTTGTTGATACCAAATAGATGATTTTTTCTATAATGTCTTAATTTGACTCACTAACATTTGAATTAATTGAAGAAGAAAAATTTTAAATTTAGTTAATTATTATATATATGGACAGTTAAATTAGAAAACATCAGATGATGTTGTTTCTTTTTTCCTTTTTTTTTCTTTTCTTTTTTTACTTTTAAAATAGTTTGCTAGAAACTATCATATTCAAAACAAGTTTCTCGTGTATATAAAGTCTTTGTTTTTTAAACAGATTTAATAGACAATTAAACTTTCAAAATTATGTCTATATAGATTTTATACTTTATATAAAAATATTTTGATATGCCTATAAATTTTTAATTTTGAGTCCAATAGTTTTTTTTTTTAGTTCAACATCAGGTAGAAAATTTCAACATCAGGTAGGAAATTTGAACCTTTGACATCTTGATTAAGGATATATGTGGAAAAATGTATAGTACTACATAGTACATACTCTTTTCATTCAACATTTGACACGTCATTTATTGAGTATTTAATAATATAATATTTTATTCCATGGATCTCATACCATTTTAAATAATTCTTTCATGGCAAACAAAGAATTGAGGTTTTCCATACTACTATGGTAGTTAAATTTCCCATGGTATATGTTTTTACCCATAGAGCTATGCTAAATTTTTTTTTTTTTTCCTATTGGTTATTATCATTAACTCTATTCGTTTTTAACCTTTACGCCACAAAATGTCTAAATAATTGTCCAAAATTAGTTCATCAAATAATCTTTTAATAATAACATCAACATTAAATTTAAATTTCAAAATATATAACCTAAAAGACACAACTTTGAAATTCCCAAGACCTATTAGAAATATTTAGAATATATAGACTAAATAGACATAACTCCTAAAAAGTCTAGAAACTAGACATAGAATTTAAACACTAATTCATAATTAAAAAAAATATAATAATGGTAAGTATTAAAATGTTTCTAATGCAAAGTTTTTGGACTAAAATAAAATGTTTTTAAAGGATCAAAACATAAACAAATGAAGAGACAGAAACACTATTTAGTATTTTTAGAAATAAAAAAAAAAAAAAAAAAAACACTATTTTCAAACCCTAACTTCCAATTTGTGGGCTAACTTTATCATTTTCAATATCTAATCCCCATGCATATATGATTGATGTGGAAGGGCAAGAAAATCTTGAGCCACAATTTTGAATAGGAAACACAACCCATAAAATGAAATGAAATGCATGTTCACCACCCAACCCACTTTATTAGACCAAAGAAAGAAAGAAAAATAATAATAAGAATAATAATAATAATAATGTCATTTCATTTCTCATGTTTTTCAAGTGAATATTGACAAAGTTATGTTTTGCATTATCTTTTTTTTTTTTTTTTTTTTTTTTGAAAAGTTATGTTTTGCATTATCAATTATATATGTTTCTAGATTTTTGATTTGACCCTCATTGATTGACATGCATGTGTTCTCATTTAATACCTACACTACTTTTCTTTCTTTCTTTCTTTCTTTTTTTATTTTTTCATTTAATTGCATATTATTATTATAATTATTATTATTTTGGAAGATTATTGGTCAAATTTTCCCATCTCAATCCCTTCATTTCAACTTCCTCCAATCAACCATAATTGAGGACCTTAATTTCATATAAATGTTTTTTTTGTTGGAAATTTGTTTTGAATATGGGTGTGTTTGAAATACTTTCTAGTATTAAGCACATTTTGAAAAACTATTTTAATAAAAATATTCTTATATCTTACCTTTTTTAAAAAGTGTTTTAAACAATAATTTTTTTTTTTCACTATATTCAAAAGTGATTTTATATTAATTACCAATGTGTGTTTTTTTTAAGTGTTTTTCATTTATTGAGATTTTTCTAAAAGAAATCATAGTAACCTACCCATTCATCATTAAATCCCTAACCAAATCAAATTAGTTATGGATTTGTTGAAATTAAAATTTGAAAAGTTTAGGATTAGTGAGTTTGGAATACTTTTAGTTTAAATTAGTTATGCATTTTTTAAAAAACATTTTGTAGAAAATTTGTTTAGAATTTAAACACTCATATGATTGGTTACATTTCTTAAGTGTTTTTACACACAAGTTATTATATACTTAAAAACTCTTTTTAAAAAATTTTCTTTCAAGTGTTTCTCTAAAAAAATATATATTTTTTTTTTTCAAAATTAAACCCTTAAAAAGTTAAACCAAACATACCCTAAGTTAGGGCGAAGATGATATTATATTTAAAATTTAGGGAAAAAATCAATCTTGACCTTGAACTTAGCACGTTGTATCAATTTTAACCCTAAACTTTCAATTTCATCCAATTGAACCCCAAACTTAACAAATTGTATCAATTTGAACCTCAAACTTGCATAAGTGTTGCAATGTAGACCTTTTGTCAACTTGTCATATGAATTGTCATTAAAACATGTAATTAACAATTTTCTCTCTCTCTTTTTAATCAAATATCCCATACTATTCTTTTCATTGTTATCCAAAAAAAAAAAAAAAAAGTTATTAGCAACAAGAAAAATCTAGCAAATATGAGAAAAATAAAAAAAATAAAAAATCGATTTTTTTTCGTTTCCTACATTTGTACATCTTCTAATTAGCAAGAAAAAAAAAACTGTAAAAGAAAAAAAAAAACCACAAAGTTCTTAGCAACAAGAAAAAACGAGCAAATATTTGAAGATAAAAAAACTTTCAAAGTTCCTTTGCTTTCGTAATCTTAGATGTTGGGAATTAGAGAGTGCAACCAAAGTCCCACATTCGTTAGACAAGAGGATGATCATGGGTTTATAAGGGAGGACAAGTATCTCCGGGCCCGTTTGGTAACGTTCTTGTTTCTTGTTTCCGTTTCTTCATTTTTAATAAAGAAAAATAGAATTTCATGACCCTAACACTTATACATTCAATAATAATAAACCTATATTCTTATTTATGTTTGGAAAAAATTGAACAAAAAAGGAGAAACTAGTTTTAGTTGTTCCTAAAAGTTCTATACAAATTTTGGGAGTGTTTCTGAGAAACAAGAAACATACATAGTTATTAAATGCTTAGATTTCTTAACAAAATTGAAAACAAGAAACAAGAAACAAGAAACGAGAACGTTACCAATCGGGCCCTCCATTGCTTATGCCCAAAGTGGATAATATCATACCATTGAAAGTTGAGAGTTAAAATTGATACAACTAGCAAAGCTTTACGGTTAAAAATGCTTTTTAACCTAAAATTTATATATATATATATATATATATATATATATATATATATATATATGAAAAGGTGAATACTAAAGGGGGCTGATCAGTTTGACTTTGGAATTTAACTTTTTCTAAAAAATCTAATTACCTTTTAATCATATAAAGATGGTTTGCCTTTGCGTGTTTTTGAATATTTTCTAATCTCTAATTAAAGCCAAAGCAAGTTAAAAAGTAATTGCTTTTTCTACCCTTTTATCTTTTGGAAAAAGGCAATTCTAAAAGGGACTTTAAGGTTTTAATTATATAATTAATTTATCTTTAAGATTTTATGTAGTTTTTTTTTTTTTTTTGAAAAGTAGATTTTATGTAGTTTTTAAACCCTACTTTTAAATTCTTTACTCCAACTCATCTTAGTCATTTTTTTTTTTTTTAACATGTGGGGCAGGAGATTCGAACCACAGACTTTTCGATCATTAAAAAAAAGCCTTATGTCAGTTGAGTTATGGTCATGTTGGTCATCTTAGTCGGTTTGCATTCGGTTGTCTCTATAAACATAAGAATAAATTTCTAACCTAATATTTATCAACAGGCTGATAACTTCGGCCCCGTTTGGGGTTGATTTTGAAGACCTAAAAAGTGATTGTATATCAATTTTAACCGTTTTTTGTGTTTGGTTAAACCGATTCTTTAATAATCTAGAGAAAATCAATTTTTGAATCACGTTGGTTTGCAAAAGCTGCTGAAAGTAGCTTTACGATTTAGATTTTAGGAAAATCTGGTGTAACTAACCCATATTTAAAATTCTTTTTTATATCCTTCCATATTTTAGGTTTTCAAATATTATTATTCATAATTTATCTTATCTTATCTCATTTCATTCTTTTTACTTTTAAATTTAATTGGTTGCTTCTAATTTATTTTTCTTAATTTTTTTATTTAAACTAAAATTAGATTTCGTTTGACACAATTTTTTTCTATAATTGATATATATATATTCAATTTACTTGAAGTAAACAAAATATAATTTATAAAATAAATGATATAAATTTACCTAATTATCTTAGGAAAGATTTCAATGTAAATATTAATGCAATCTCATGCTAAATTGAAATATGTCTATTTTGGTCATTATACCTATTTCACAACAATTTAATATTAATTTACCAAACACGGTAACTTGAATTTCCATGTTTAAATCTGAAATTTACCAAACACTAATTTGCTTCTTATGGAATCTTAAAAGCACAGCTGACAGCAATTATTTTAAAAGCTTCCACAACCCCAAACTAAGCCTTCATATACTAGGATTTAACATGGATATAAAGATCAGTTTATATTTCTAAATAAAGTTAAAATATTGATGAAATATAAAAATGCTAGTAAAAGTATCACTTATATAAATATAAATACTAATAGAAAAGAATTGATAAATTTTAGAAGAGTAAAATATTTATTTACTAACTAAAATTAGTTCGGCATATATATATATATATATATATATATATATATATATATATATATATATTCTCATCGGTATTTTATCGATATTTTCATCCAAATCTACCTAAAATATTTAGAACTCGAGATTTGAATAGTTACTCAAGATCATATCTAATATTTAAAAAAAAAAAAATACATTAAAAATAGTTTGTGGACTTGTATATAGACAATGGATCATCCCTTTTTCATCATCCTTCACCAAGAAAAGATAGTGATGGAAAGGAAAAAAGAAAGAGGGAAAGAAAGAAAAGAAATTAAAAAATATATAATAAAGTTCTATTGTGGTTAACATGAGACTCTATTTAGTAATATTATATTAAATAAAGCTAAACATTGTCATATATTCCTTAAAATATTCAAGAAATTTTAAAGAATTAAAATATATATATATAATCAAAACTTTATTCCAAAGTTTTGATGATGGAAATGAAAAGGCAATGTATATCTCCAAACACCCATTATCATATTGTAGCCAAAAAGTTTCAATCATTTCATTAAAGAAATAAATGTGCATAAGTCCCCCTTTCAGCCCAACCATGCATGTGTTCCCCTTCATTTTATTAGATTTCTCTCTAATAAATGATGACCCCACTACGTTATGATCCATTAGTTATTATTTTTTTTTTCTTTCAAAAAGCTACTTTATAGAGGTCGTGAATTCGAATCTTTAACAGATATTCAACACGTTGAACTTAATTTATACACAGTAAAGCTGAGGCTGGTATATGTGTTTGATTAGTGAGTTTGTTTATCTCAAATTATAGACTTTCTAATCATATCACGAGGTATAACAAGTTATCATTCACACTATAGAGTGAACATGGGATGTGCAAAATTAGTTGATTTTTCTCAATGTCCCGCCTATATAAATTCAGACTAATTAAAAATATGAGTCGGAGGTTCCTTTTAAATGAACTCTTTGTAGCAATAAGACGTTTGTGGATAAAATTATCCCTATAAAACAAATTAATCATTGTTTTGGTTAAATGGTTTCTTCTCTTTTAAATGAATGAGAAATAAAAAATAAAAAAATAAAAAGATTGGTATTCATGAGATGAAATAAGTGTTGTTTATTCAAAATCAAGAACATTCAAGCAAAACAATGCAGTAATATTTTGACCTTAAATCTCATTTCTAGTTTAAAAATAATACATATGGTATTAAAACATTTGTTAAAAATAAATAATAGATAGTTAACTATAGGAAAAAGATTTTAAGGGGATGAATCTCAAAAATAAATTTTCCTTGTTAATTTCATAATGAGCCAACTAGAAAAATCTCTACTATATATAAAAGGGGCTTAGAGGGGAGAATTTTTACGTTCCCTTATTGCCCCTAACATTTTTAACAATGACTACTTTGCCCTTTTACCCTAATTAATGATATTTCAAATTATATTTTTTTAAAATAAAATGGCTATGAGTGGAGGATGTTTATATACTTATTTAATTGATTTTTGAACGGACACAAAAAAATCAATTAAGGTAAAAAAATAAATAAAACCAAATGTTTGAAACGAAAATCTTAAAATTTACTGTTCCTAAATAAATGAAAATATAGTTATTAATAACTAATTTCAATTTACAATTAATTTTTAAAAATTTTATACATAAATTAATTGTAATCTCGAGATTTTACTCAAAAATTTAAATAAAAAACTTCACAATAATGTAAGAAAAGTTTTAAATTACTGAACTAAAAGACAAAAGATTACTTTCCTATTAGACATTTTAAATTCAGGGATCAAATTGACACAATCCTGAAAGTTCAATTGCCAAACTTGTAATTCAACCTACATTTTATGAGGATTAAGAATATGTTTGGTTTAACTTTTCAAGTATTTAATTTTGAAAAAAATTATAGATAATGACCAAACTTGTAATTCAACCTACATTTTATGAGGATTAAGAGTATGTTTGGTTTAACTTTTCAAGTATTTAATTTTGAAAAGAATTATAGATAATGGCCAAACTTGTAATTCAACCTACATTTTATGAGGATTAAGAGTATGTTTGGTTTAATTTTTCAAGTATTTAATTTTGAAAAAAATTATAGTGTTTGACAACAACTAAAAACAACATTAAAAAATGAGATCGAAAAATAAACCATTTTGAAACAAACGCGTGAAAGCAAATTTTTTAAAAAGAGTTTTTGGTATATAATAATAACATGAGTATAAAAACACTTATGAAAAAAATGTCACCAAACATATGAGTGTTTAAATTCTAAACACTTTCAATACAAAATATTTAAAATAAAATGCATTTTTAAAAAGATTAGACTAAAATGTATTCCAATCGGACCCTAAAACAAAGTTCAAATAATGTTTATTTATGACAGAAATGAACTTAAATAAAAACTAAACACTTTTTATAATTACATTAAATTAAAACAACAAGGGCTCACATATATGTTCTTTTTCTTTGAACATATTTTCCAAACACTCCTTAAAAATGGGGCTATGGAAGAGTATATTTGAATTCCTATTTTCCAAACACTTCTTTGTCCATTTTCGATTTTTAATTTCTTTCGTTTGTATAGTTACAACTGTTCATTTTTATAGTTGTAACTGTTCGAGTTGAGGTTTCCATTGGGAGAATTTAATAAGTGGTTACACGATGTAGTAGTGCATCCTTTCATATATGAGAGTGACCTAGACGGTAGACACGTGAAAAAAAAATTAAAATAGAAATTGTTGCATTATCTATATTACAATACCAAAATATTAACATATGTATTTGATAACTTAATTACTAGCCTAACTTTTTGCTATAGAAGATTTTCTTAGGAAGAATAATACGATAATATGAATACATTAAAATAAAAAATTTTACATTTTATATTTTTTAAAAATTTATGGTAATTAAAACAAAACTATATAAAATTTATTCATTACATGGTAAAAGATTACTACATTTTCTTTTCAAAATTTTAATGAAAACTACAAGATTTCACGTGCATTGCACGTGTTTCTTGACTAGTATATATATATACCAATAACAAACAAGTAGTCCAAGTCAATTACAAAGTTGCAATTTTAAAATTTTTAAAAATAGCACTATTTATGAAGAAAACAATATTCAATTATAGCAAGTTGCTATAAAAAAATTAATATAAAAATATTACATATGCAATCACAAAAAAGGGAAAAAAAAATAAAAAGAACAATAAATGGCATGCTAACCACAAGCAATAAGCTTTGATTTTCTTGAAGAACTCTTCAACTCAAATTACAAAATAATCCAAAACTTTGAGAGTGATAGAGAGAAAAAGAAATTATATTTTTTTATTATTATTATATATTTGATTTAGTTGTATGGATGTGATGTGACCAGAAGTGCTTTGTTGTTATCCATCTATTATTAGAGAAAAAAAAAAAAAGCACTTAATAATAGAGATGTGACTTAAAAGTTTAAAATGTTTGTTTGATTGATAGATATTGTCTTATTTTCAACTTTTTGAGTCCCTTCCCAAATGCCTATCTCTAATTTCAAGTTGGTTATCAAGTAATTATAAAATATCAATTTTCATTTTTATTTTAGCCCTGCAAATTTTTAAATTTATATTTTCACCTCTAAACTTTTTAAATATTTATTTCTAAACTTTTGAGTTTATTTTAGTTTGATATCTGATTTTTTAAAATATCTATTTTAGTTGTTTTTTGTTTTTTGTTTTTTTTTTTTTGTTATTTTCCTATTGATTGTTTTAAAGAGTATGTGTATAGGATAACTTTACATATGTTTATTAACTTGCTAATGTGGATATATTAAGATCGTACAAGTTCGTCTACAAGTTGGTTGAGACGAGTATAGTTGGATCAATATTAGATGTCATATTAATAACGGTAATTGATTTTTTTTTATTGTCAAAAAAAAAAGATAGACTTTTTTTAAAAAAGTTTAAGTTGTAAAATATATATATTTTTTTTAAATTTAAGGATCGGATAAAAATGGTTAGCTTTTTAAAGTTTGAAAATATTAAAAATAGATTTTTTTTTCTTTACAACATGTGAGGGTGGTGGGAATCGAAGAAGTTTTATGCCAGTCGAATTATGCTTTAAAATAGACATTTTGAAAGTTTAAAAACCAAAACTAATATGGTAATAATTCAATAGTTAAGACATTAATAAATTTTTCTATCGGTCTAAAGATTTAAATCCATAGAAAACTTGACCGAAATCAATTTTAAATTTAAAATATACATCCATATATTTATATTCTAAATTAGGGGAAGGATGATTGTGACGCCAGAGGTAATATACCAACAAGGTGCACCTTTGTGGCTCAATCGTAAAAAATGGACAAAGCATGCTAAAAGAATTTCTTGGAGACAGATTTCAATCTTAGAAGCAGTTTAAGATAAGCATAGTATTATATTATATGGGCTTCCATCTCAAAACCAATTGGCAATGAGTGGAGTGACCCTTGAAGCTTATATATTGTGAGGTCTCCACCAATCTTTCCGATGTGGGATCCTCAACACATAGTGCGATGATTTTTATTACTGGTTTAAGAATTTGAAAATTACTTATGAATATTCTTTTCTTCCTAATAATTAATATTCAAATCATATTATAACTGTTTTTCCTAAAATTTCAACATATTTATCAATTTTGTTCCTGTATATGCATTCATGAATCTTTATAAATACATTTCTATATTCTAATTTATTAATCTCAATGGTCCCTTCTATTAATAGGTGGTGTCAAAATGAACAGAAAATTAACATGTTGTGATGTGAATTAACATGTGACACACCAACATGGTCCATAATATTTCAACGCCCTATTAGTGGTAGAGATCATTAAACTTAAAAAAGAAACATTGAACTATTAAAAAAAATCAAAATTTTAAGAACCCGTTTGGTAACATTCTCGTTTCTTGTTTCTTGTTTCTAATTTTATTAATAAATCTAAGCATTTAATAACTATGTATGTTTCTTGTTTCTTATTTTTTAGAAACACTCCCAAAATTTGTATAGAACTTTTGGAAACAACTAAAACTAGTTTCTCCTTTTTTGGTTCTTGTTTCCAATTTTTTTCCAAACATAAATAAAAATATAGGTTTATTATTATTGAATGTATAGGTGTTAGGGTCATGAAATTCTATTTTTTTTTTTTATTAAAAATGAAGAAACGAAAATAAGAAACGAGAACGTTACCAAACGGGGCCTAAACTATCAAGACCCAAATCAACATAAGAAGCAACTTTCTCTTTTAATATTACAACACAACTATAGAGAGTAAAATTTCAAACCCTACCATTCATAATAATTAATTGAATTCGTGTTTAGATTAATATGAAGTGTAACATTTTTGTTGGAGTTTAACAAATGTGGTGAGTGAGAATCCAATTAAAAGTTTCTTGACCACTCACTATTTATCCTTCGATTTTGTATTTAATAGGTTTCTGAATTTTTGAAAAAGACCTAATATATGTTGAGGATCACACATTGAAAAGATAAGTGACAATTTATAAGATACATAGACTACTCATCTCATTACCAATTGGTTTAGAGATCGATTGTGTGTCTAATAGATACTTGAATTTTAAAAATATCTAATAAGTTCTTCAGTTTTCAATTTTGTGTCTAATAGCTTATGGCGTATTCAACATTTTTAAAATTTATAGATTTATTAGACATAAAATTGAATTTTGCGTTGTTTTAAAGGACGTTGTTAAACTTTCAATTTTGTGTCAAATAAGTTCGTGAATTTTGAAAATTTTCCAATAGAATAATATCTTATTAGACACAAATTTGGAAGTTTGAAGACTTGTTAGACACAAAATCAAACGTTTAGAGATTTATTAGACACGTTTCAAAGTTCAAGAACCTATTTGATGCAAAAGTGAAACTTAAGGACCTATGAAATACTTTTTAAATTTCAAAGATTCAGTAGACACAATTCTAAAAGTATGAGATTAAAATTAGAACAACTTGACTGCATGTATGACAGATCTCCCTGCATACCACTATTAAAATCTTGACAACTAGGAGAGATTAAAAAAAAAAAAGTTTTCTTATTTTCAATCATTCTCTTTCTTAATTGTCAAGATTTTAATGGAATATATAGGAAGATCACTACAGACCGATGAACAAAATATGTTTCTTAAAATGATCCTTCAAGTATAAGGGTAAGGACTTGAGGCAATCAAGATTTGCAAAAGGGCAGCCCCACAATGAGTCAGATAGAGAGAGAGAGGAATAATTGTTAGAGAGAGAAAGAGAGATGAGAATAATGGTTGGAAAAGAGAAGAAAAAGTGGAGTTAGTTTTGTCAAGATGCAGAAAAAGGTCTACAGTTTAATTTGAGGAATTTAAAATAAATAAATAAAATAAAAAGGCAAAATGGCATTTTCCTCTTTCCAACCCAAACAAATTCACACTCCATTCCCACCCAATTACTCAACTTTACAACCCTTTCTTTTCTCTCTCTTTATATAAATATATTCTTCTACTTTTCCAACACCACATTCATCCAAGCTCCCTAATTAATGGATCTAACATCTATCTTTAATTTATATATATAATTTTTCTTGTGGATTATTTCCTTTTATGACCCTCCAAA
Source organism: Luffa acutangula (assembly GCA_036850905.1). Classification (NCBI taxonomy): domain Eukaryota; kingdom Viridiplantae; phylum Streptophyta; class Magnoliopsida; order Cucurbitales; family Cucurbitaceae; genus Luffa; species Luffa acutangula. The sequence goes on along the minus strand of CM072092.1, from coordinate 48,239,975 downwards.
AAAAAACACAACCCCACCACATATGTCCAATTTGGTCTTTTTGCTTAATTGTGACATATGAGATAGGGAAACCTATATTAGGGCCTATCTAATTTTATTGTAGGAATGTTTGGTAGACCGAGTTTAATTTTATTCTTTTTTGAGAATGAAGATTGGAACCTCTTACCTTTAAGACAAATGAATAGTGTTTGTTGGAATGTGACTAAAGTTTCACGTTTGCTAGGAAAATAAAAGATCATAAGGATCAAATCATGTCAGTAAGAACAACCGTCTTCCATTGGTATAAGGCCTTTTGGGTGAAACCAAAAGCAAAGTCACGGAGATTTTATATCCAAAGTGGACAATGTCATGGTTGTAATTTGAACGATTATCTTTCTAAAGTCACAACACATCGTGGTTGGTTGAAGTTTATTGTTGTAACTCCACTATTAGTTGGGTTTTAATTGCAACAATTTCTTAAGATTTGGAGTAATTAACTGCAATTCCCATAGTTTAATGGTGGGTAATTTAGAGCTTAATTTTTTTTGACAACATGTGGAGGATCGAGGGGATCTCGAACCACATACATTTTGGTCATTATTAGTACAAGTTTTACGTCAATTGAGTTCTACTCATGTTCGCAATTTAAAACTTAATTGTAATAACCTAATTTTATAGTTTTCAAGTGGTTTACACATTTTTCAAGTTAGGTTGCAACTAATTGTAAACTAATAGGCTACAGTTAGTAAACATTTTTAAAGGGGAGAGAATAATGGGGGTAACTTCTCAACCTTTCAAACCTCAAAATAATTAGTGGTTCTTTCAAAAAAAAAAATAAATAAATAATTAGTGGTCATAAAAATAGTCTCATCTAGCCCTAAATCTTTTTTTTTTTTTTTTTTGAAACATAGCCCTAAAGCTTTTTAAAATGAAAATATCAACGATATTGAAAATATCAATTTGGTTAAAAATCATTTTTGGTTGTTCAGGCTAACAATTTAGTCCTTAAATTTTAGTTTGCGATGATTTAATCCTTGTATTTTTAAATTTGTAACAATTCAGTTTCTGAACTTTAATATGTTACAAGTTAGTTCATGTACTTTGAATTTTGTAACGATATAGTCTCTATATTGAAAAATAATGTTAAAATTTAATGAAATTTCTTACCTATGTAGATCGATAAATTGATTAGAGATCAACTATTTTTATAAACTACAAGGACTCTAAATCATTACCTAAGAAAAACTTAAACTTTGGAATTTTTCATGGTAGGGATTAAATTTTTATAAATTTGGAAGTATAGAGATTAAATTATTATATATTAAAGCTTAGGGACAAATTCTTACAAATTTAAAAGTACAAGGACTAAACTATTACAACTTAAATGCAAAGACTAAATAGTTACTTTCTTGAAAGTTCAGGACCAAAATATTTTTTTAACCTATTAATTTTCTTTAAGTTGTAGGTCAAAATTTTTAAAGTTTAATTTTCTTTTCCCTCTAAATAAAAGAAACGCTAACATTTAGGGTTTTTTTTCCTCCCAATTTGGTCCCTAATTAATTTGTGTTGAACAAAGTTTTTTTTTTTTTTTTTTTTTTGAGGTTATGGATTGTTTACATACCAACATTTTAATAGTTCAATTCGTACAATAACGAGTAATTTCAAGTCAAGTAAGTTATTATGTGTTAAATCATATAAAAGGAGTAGTTCTGATTTTATATATGAGTGATGTGTTTATTTTATCAAATTAAAACATAAAATGTTTTCAACTCAATTAATAATTTTTTTAATTCAACAAACCTGCGATGAAGTTTTTTTTTTCACTATTTCTTTGATGGTAGTTTATTTTGACATTACATCGTCACTTTGTCAGATAATTTTTAACCCTTCACATAACAATGAGAACTTGGTTGAAAAAAAAATCAATAAAAAAGTAAAATTGAAAATTTTAAAAATCAAACGACCAATTTAAGAAATGATCCAACAATAGGGACCAAAGTATAAATTTAACAAAAAGTGAAAGGAAATGAATTTTCTTTTCCCTTTTCAAAATTAGAATAAGAGGTTAGGGTTATGCATATTAGTGGCTTAGGTTTTGCATTTAATAGTTTAGGTTGTTGGACTTTTGAATTAAAAAGCAATGAATATTGGTTGGAAAAGTTTGAACAAATTAAAAGCTCCCAAAATGTGTTGTGTGTGTGTGTGAAAAAGGTCAAATTTTTAAAAGCTAATTTTTGGTTAAAAAAGTTTGGTTTCCTTTGGCCAATTAATGTTTGATTTTTCTAGAAACCCCCTCTAAAGTCATCATTTTTCCTTCTCTCTACTTCTTTACCTTTTTGCTGATTGGTCCCCCAACCCACTTTCTTTTCAAAAATTTACTTCTTTCCTTTTAAATGAGAAACTATGATTTTAATAATAATAATAAATGTTTTAGTGAAATGTAGGTTTTAAAATTAGGATCTGAAATCCGGATTTGACATTCCACGACTTCTACATTCTTTTGTATCTTCTATGATTTGAAAACACGTCATTTGTGATTGTGAAGATCGTCTATATAGATTCAACAGAATCCTTTCAGTATATATGTTTTATCCTCGCCTCACATGCTTACTAGAAAAATGCTCTGGGACCCCGTATAACCTATTAGGAATTGGAATGAGATAAAATTGAGATGAAAATTAATTAGAATTGAAATATTGTTTCTTTGATGATGTTTGTTAGAAATTGTCTGGAATTGGAATGAGTAAACAGACCTAAGATGTCACTCAAGATAAAATTATCCCAAGTAAAGCAACCCTTACCACGCTTACATATTCTCAAGATCCCTTTCATTTGAATATGATTTTAGTTCATTCATGTGTCTCTCCTCATTTTGAAGATTACTACAAATAGTTTGAGTGCCACTTTTAAATGAGATATTTTGATTTTGATTTTTTTTCTTTTTTGAGTTCAACAATTGCGAGGTTGGGAGATCAAACCATCGACGTATGGGACGATGATTGGTGCCTCATCTATTGAGTTATGCATTGACAAAATTGTGTAGCCTATTGCTGATTGATAGTGAAAAATTTTGATAATGATCATGTAGTCTATCTTTAATTAAAAGAGGTTTCTATATTAAAATTTGGTTCTCATTATCATGAGACTATTTTTACATAACACACATTTTTCTTTTTATTGGAAGCTTGGTTGATGAGAAAGGTTCTAATTTAGTTTTAAAGAGATATTAATTTCATTATTTATTTCAATAAATTTGAGTTAAAGTTATTTTATTCCTTTAAAAATATTTATGTGATATTATAATTTTTTTAAAAAAAAAATCTTTTTATTAGAAAAATATTTTTTGGCAATACTTTAAAAAAGATTCTTATACATCCCACCATTGTAAATTTAATATTTTAAACTGTTATTAATCATCCTATGCCAATTCTTTAAAATAATTTGGAAAACAACTTCCTAACACATGTCATATTATATTACCATTAAATAAAATAAAATTTTTAATTTTATATATAAAAAAAAAAAAAAAAAATCTTCAAAATTTCACCTACCACACACTCCAAGCTTACATCATAAACCTTTTTAAAAAGCCTGGCAAAAGCTCTGCCATCCAACAAAATTATTTTATTAACCTAAGATATTTTGGAAAATGCTTATTATTAAAATGAAATTTTTCAAGCCACATCTTGAAGAGATGGATTTTACAATTTTTTCTTCAAATCATTTTTATAGATAATTTAACATCATTTTGCACCATATCCATCCAGGCCTAATTTAATTAATTAATATATTATAATAGTATCTTAATATTGAAATCTTCACTCTCACGTTTATAATATTTTAAAATATAGTGCCACGATGTCATTTAATCTTTCCTTTCAATCCTGGCAAATATTTTGTTTTAATACCTAAACAAACAAAAACATCAACCACAATAAATACTGATGAATTTGAATTGTTTATTTTAATTAAAAATTCACAACAAAAGCTTGTGAAATGGTCTTTTTATATAACGTTTAGAAACTAAACTAAAGATTGAAATAAAATATTCAAAATTTAAGGGACAAAAATACAAAATTATAAAAACTAAAATAGAGAATCATTTAAACTATTTCCTTCTTCATCAAGAACGTGACAAATCACAACTCTATGACTTTGAGTTTTCATTAAAAGAAAAATAGTTCCGATAAATTTGACCATAAAATGAGTGAGAAAGTGTGAGACTAATAATCGAATCCAATTGATTTTTCATTTTGATTATCTACCATCCTCGTTCTTGTTAAGCAAACGAGGCTGAATCAGGCATATATAAATAATTATTTCCATTTTTATTTTCTTGAAGATCTTTTCCATTGACCAAGACTAATCCCAACCACACAAGTGCAAGGATACAATAAGGTGCATGTGGGTGAATCAAAAAGTAGTACTATAGAAACTAATTTAAAAGGTTAATCATATAGATAATTTAAACAAAATGGGAAGAGGAAGAAAAAATTATAAAAAAAAAAAAAAAAAAATCCCATAAAGTCAATATGAGACAAAAGGGGATTGAACACTTTTAGTTAAGAATGCTTTTAACCTACTCCTTGTTATTGTTTCCCTTTTGTATTCTTTTGAAAATCAAAACAAATCATTTTTTTTTCTCTCTCTCTCTCTATCTAATGAATGCCAAACTCTTAGTTTACCTAAAACCCTAAAAAGAAAAAGATTGTCTTGTAAGCAAAAACTCCTCTTTCTTTTTCATCCCCTTTTAAAAGTGGATGTGGACCTCCAAAAAGGTTCTTACTCACTCCTATTCTTTTTTTCTAATAAGTAAAAAAAAAAAATACATATTTATATTTTTCTATTATTTACTTTTGTACTTTACTATATGATCTTTTCTTAGGGTTTAGATCCCCCACTAAAATTAGGTTTCGTTGTCGTTTTGATCCTTAAGCTTGAATTTTTAAATTTAGGTTCGATTTTCATTACCTTTAAAATATCTGTTTTAGTCCCTTACCTTTTTGAAAATGTAAATTAGGTAATTATTTTGGTTCTTTTGTTATTATTTTATCACCTAATACTTGTGCAATCTGCGTGGTTTTGATATATATGCATATCACCATGTTAACACATATTTTAAGTTAGTTGCAATACCTATCTATTAAAAAATTAACGTAAAGATATAGAGAGAGCTAAAATGGTTACTTTTTCAATGTTCAGGGATTAAAACTGACATTTTGACAATTCACAAATGAAAATCGAACAAATCTAAAAGTTTAATATGTCAAAAAAAAATTAAAGTGATTATAAAAGTTCAAAGACCAAACTAAGATTTAAACTGTCCATTCGTACTTACTCTTTGTTTATGAGATGGGGGATAAATTAAAAACATATATAATAAAGATAAAGTTTTGCTTTTCTCTTTAGAATAGGAATTTGAGCATTAAATTAAGATAGGAAACATGCATATGACAAACTAGAACATACCCTTTATTTTCTCTCTCTATTTTTTATTTTTTATTTTTTTAATTTTCTTTTAGTCATCTTTTTGCAGATTTGCAGGCTTTTAATGGAACCATGCTTACCTGTTCCCTCTCCCACCACTATGATTCAATTAATAATTCCCACAACTTTATTCCCATTTAATAATTCAACTAACTTAATAATTATTTCTCTCACCTTTTTTTTTTCCTCAACACTTACTTAATTGCATTAAATAATGTCACCACTTTTCCCAATTAAGACCCTATCATTTCATAAATGTCCTTCACTATCTTCCAAATAAATAGAATTCCAACCAAGCATATCATCAATTAACTATTTTTAAAAAAAAATTAAAAAAGACAGAAACATAGTGCTTTGTTCAATTATTATTTTCATATGTATAATAATAATAGGACAAAATAAAGTGATATGATCTATAAAAAAAGATCTAATACGTTACTTTGGGAAGAAGACATGTTGCATGTACCACTTCTTTGTTTGCCTATCTAACAAACATTTTACATCGTCATTTAGTTACAATATTTTAATTACAAATTATATCGTACGTCATCCTAGACATAGCTTAACTGATCATCAATCAAAAGGTCAAAGGTTCGAATCCTCTCGTCTTCATATATTATCGAGCTCGAAAAAATATATCTTGAAAACGTCTCATGACAATGAAATTGATTAATCTCATGTCGTAGAGAGGAGTGGTACTTAGATGAGTAAAAATGTTTTGTTGTTTTAGCATTGATCTATTATACAAGGAAAGGTAGCAAGATTATAGCCCATTTCAAATTGGGCCCAAGAGTTAATAAAGCCCAATCAACAAGCCCATATTGGAGTTGGATATAATTGTTGGTCTCATAGACTCGGCCCAGCCCAACATATAAGAGATGTAAATTGAACCCTAGCCTAAGTGGGCTTGGGCCGCTCACCATTGAGGGCTCAATTAAATGGATTTCTGTATGAGAATTTGTCGTGGGTGGCAAATTGGACCAAATTAATAGCAAATATAGCCCAATGGAAAAAAAAAATGCAAATATAGCAAAATCTATCCGAGTATATTACTGATAGACACTGATAGACTCTAGTTAATTAGAATCTATCCGTCTACAGATAGACTTCGATTATTCGGTATCGTTGATAAACTCTGGTTAATCAGTCACTGATAGATTTTGATTAATTGAAGTCTATCAACGATAGACACTGATATACTTTGAGACACTGATATACTTTAAATAATCAGTACCTATCAATGATGACACAGATAGAATCTGACAACAACTTTTTGGTCTTGTACAATTAATTTTGCTAAATTTGCAATTAGTTTGCAACTGTGCTACATTTGCTATTAATTTGATCCAATTTGTTATGGAAATTGCACTACATAGCTATATTGATTTTTTCTTTTTTCCATTTTTGCCAATTATGGCCAGCTAATTTTTTTCATCTTTGTCGTAAAAGTCTATATTCAACGGCTTTCCTAGATTTTGTCGTCCATACATCTCACGATACAAAACAAATCTTTATATATTTTGATTTCAAATCTAAAATATTTTATTACTCATACATATTTAACTTAATGTAACTTTTAGATTTCAATCTTTTCTCTTGCAGTGACGGATCCAGGATTTTATGTCAGAGAGGGCACAAATTCATATAAAGTTTAATTATAAATTTAATATTTGAATTTTTAGCTTTGTTTTAATATGGTTTCTACACTTTAAAATTGATCTTATAATAAGTCTCTAACATATTCAAAAAAATTTAAAAATAATGTTCTATTGGAAATAAAATTTAAATTTAAGTCTAATAGGTCATCAACGTATTCAAAATTATTTAAAATTCACATATCAGTTAGATACGAAATTGAAAATTTAAGTTCTAATTAGATACAAAATTTAGAACATCTAATCTTTTAAAACTTTGAACATGTCTGAGACCTATTGAATACAAAATTGTAAGTTCATGAATCCATTAAAAAATTTTAAAATTCAATAATTTATTAAAGACAAATTGAGAAGTTCAATGATCTATTAGACATTTTTTAAAGTTTAGAGATTTATTAGACACAAATTTTAAAAAATTCAATGACAAAACTTGTAATTTAAGCTTTACACCAATATAATTTTAAATGCATTGATATATAATATTTAAATTAAATAATATTAATCACAAAATTACAATAAACATTATAGAATTATTCACCTAAATACATAAGAAAAACTTAAACTTGAAATATTTATCGCAGATTTTATAGAACAAAATTAAGTTATTTTATGCAATAAACGTATATATATAATATAATGGAAAATTAAAAATAGAAATTAAATTTTACTGTGTTTTATAAAAACGTATATATAATGGAAAATTGGTAATAGAAATGGAAAAATAAAAATTGAAATTAAATTGAAAAAGAGACCGAAATCTGGATTCGAACTCAAAAATTCCAGAGAAAATTTCTAGTACTACCGTAGTATGAAAATTTTCTATACTACCACCATTCATTGTTTGTCATGTAAGGAGTATTTAAGAATGGTGTGGGATCCATAGAATAAAATATTATTATATAATTAAATGCTCATTAAATGACGTGTCAAATGCTCAATGGAGGGATTAAGTACTACGGTAGTACTAGAAATTTTCCCGAAACTCCATCTTCCGTGCCCCAACTAAATATATACTTTATGCTAATTAATCTCTTGTTGGCGGTTGAATATGGTATTTTTGTTTTGATAAAATTGTTTGCTAAACTAAAAGTTATGATATAGCCATAAATTAAAAATCTAAACCTAATGATCATTTAACAAAACGACTATTTTATTATAGCCTTTTTTTTTTTTTTTTTTTTTGGTTAACTCATCCTTTACCTTAACTTCTGTCCAAATTTTATGAGATTACACAATATTGCGTTTTTATTTCTAATACTGTATATTTTTGTATTTTTTGCAGCAAGTTTTGACGTTGTTATGACTTTTATTCGATTTTTACTAATTTTGTTCCAGGATTTAAAACATTTTACTGAAAATTTCATCTAATATATTTAGAGAGTTAATGTTGGGGTTTTTAATCCCCGAGTAGAAGAGTAATGTTTATGAAATCACAAAGTATTTGAAAGAGCAAACGATTTTTCGAATGTTTTTAAATACTTGTGTATTTGTGTATATTGAATTATATAATCGTTAATCAATTAGGAAGATTTTTAATTCTTATGTAATTTCGATTTTCTTTTTGTTGTCTCTTTTTTATTTTGATTTTTTATTTTGATCATAATTTGGGTTAAATTCAATATTTAACAACTATAAACTATACATATTAACTTTCTCCATTTTTGAAAATGTAATTTAGAAATGGGTGAAAAACAGATCCTATTAACTTATTTTAACATGACACAATGAATTTATGAGCTTCGTCCAGCAGTAAAAGATGTTCAAAGTTTAATTGAATCATAGCTCACTTCTGGTTGGCTGTGAAGCAATATCGAATTGAAATATGTAAAAATGTGTGTTTTAACCACATCTTCTAACTCTTTATGAGTTTCGACTTCACTCCAATCACCAACTCTACCCATATGAATTTTAACATCTCGACGACAAAATTTCCATGCCCTTCAAGAACTTTCATTTTTAAAAAGTGGAAGCCAGAGACAGAAATGAAAAGAGACTAATGCTAAAAAATATAAACTCCACGTAGGAGATAAATATACCAGAAAAGCAGAAATTACAAGGAAGAAATAAAAACATCCTCCCAATGTAAATAAATATCCATCGTGAAAAAATTAGAAAAAGACTTGAAAGGAGCGAACCAAGAAGAGGTCTATAAACGAACAACATCAAAACAATCAAACCATGGAGACTTTTTCCAACCAAATCTCCGAAATTAGGGCTTTAATTGCATTAACCCACAAAATATGCGATCTTGCCGATAATGAAATTCCGAAAAGCGACCGAGAAAGATAAATGAAAGAACCCAAGAGACCTTGAATAATTCAAACAATTAACACCAAAATTTCAACGAATAGGAACCATCAAAGAACAAATGGTTAAGAAAATCCTCCATAAAGGGAACAAACCAATGGCATTAGCACAAAATTAGGCAACTTTCTCTGCAAAACCTCACAAGTATTGAGGCTTTCATTATATTGATCTTCTTAGGACATTTGGATTTCCAAAAAAACCTTAGAAGGTAGATGATAATATATTGATTTGCATTGCCAATAAAATCTTCCAAAAAAAAAACCATCTGAATACACTATTTCATAGCCACTGTCTTCGCAATTAAATGTCAATTTTGTATAATGAAATGTGAAGAAAGTCCAAGAAGAGAGTACAGAATCTTCAAACACCACTTCTGAGTTACTTGGGATGGAAAGATCTTTTCTTTTTCCCCCTAACCAAGTATAAAAAGACGAACAAGCAATGCGACTTGCTCGAAAATATTTAACGTACTAAACTTTCAATGGTTGAGAAGAAAATAATTCATTCGTTCGGAGGCTTCTCGTTTTACCCTCGAAGATGTCTATTGTACAAAGAAGTCGACAACGGCACCAAAGTAGCCAGCCAACTGGAAAATAAATGAGGAAAAACGTTGTGTAAGACGTTAAAGAAAATATAGTTGTAATCCAATGTACATTGTACAACACTTTTCGGAGAAAGCAACATCACTCCTTAACTTTTGAGGTATGTTCATGTTAGTCGTCTCATGTCTATATTTAAGGGTCTATATTTAAGGGTCCTGTACCATTCTATTCATAGTATCCTCATCTGTAGAAATTAAGTTTGTTTACTAACAACTATTTTGTTTTTATTTTTTCACTCTTTGAAAACTTTTTTGAAAGCTTAGCCAAATGATAACTACTCTCCTTTAAGATTCAGCTAGGATCTTAAGACATTTTTTTAAAAAAATAAATTAGAACAAAGAAATCGCTAGCAGCTTAATTTCTAAAATTTCAAAACAAACAGAAAGAGAAAGAGGTGAAGTTTGAGAATATTTGGTCCTACATAGTTTTGAGAGATTAAAACTCAAAGACACAAGAGGTACTGGTCAAAGTTGAGAAGCTATAAACTTGGTCATTTTTTGTCCAACCTTTCAACCTATGGCTATGATGAAGCTTTCACCTCCATGTTCACTCATGAAAAATGGTGACTACATTATAACCTTATAAATTTGGTAGTTAATAACCTATCTAAACATCAGAGCAGTTAAATAAATGCCACAAACATAAAAGAAAATAACTTTTCACCTGTGCTAGAATGCCTTTTCCAGTTTGACCTTCCATGACGAGCCCTGCCGTGAGACCAATCATTGCCCATGCTCCATTTATCGCTTCTATTTGACGTCTTCTCTGCATTCACATTTCACAACATTATTTGCATAGTCATTCTCTCTTCTCCAAAAAGAACTTGGGGGAAATTATCCATATGGTTTATAAACAAGTTTCACATATGATGGTCAATTCATTTACCTTGAACTTCTCTTTTGCTTTGATCTTTTCCATTTCTTTCGCAGCCATACGTTTGGCTTCCAAAGGATCGACCATAATAACCTCCTTAATTAAGCCACCTTTCCCACTAGAGACCTAAATAATTTACACGATATGTGTTTGTTGCAGAACAAAATCCCATAAACAACTTAGAAAATGACTTTTATTGAGAGAACAAGAAGAAAACCATTCAAGTTAATTATAATGAAGGGGTTACTACTTACTATACTATCCAGCTTTATTAGATTACATGAATGAAATGAAGAATACAATGCAGCTTGACGAAAAATGATCCAGAAGTTAGAAAAAAGCAATCAATCACAGATTCTCCAAAGTAGAAAAATTTAGTAGCATAGGATAAACAAGAAACTGAACAGCACTATATCAAACGTCAATGCACTTAAAATGTAAGGAACCAGACAGATAACTTCAAGTTTCATGTTTCAAATTTCATGTTAATCATAAGAGATGCTGATCATTCTATTCAAATCCGAGTGGGAAAAGGGTAGATTTCTATGGATGAATCTAGGAAGTAGACAGTTTGTTGCTATAAAGCACCCACTAATTAATTTCTAATGACATACCTACAAAATCTTTGACCATATTCAAACCAAATATATTGCCATTAAACATGTAGAAGCCTTGAGTTGAAGCGTACATTAGGGTTAGCCAAGATTCGAAATGCTTGACCCCTCGTTCTGTGTGTACTTTTGCCTGCAACTTGGTCCCTACTCCAACCCCACCTGGAAGGGAAAGGAACTATCAAAAATGATGCAGCAATTAGCATGGATGAATTACTGTTTCGTGATTAAAAAGAATACCCAACGATCAAGATGGAAAATAAACTAAACAACTTCATTGAACATCGTTTCAGTTCCTTTGTAGGTCTCGACTTCTAACTATTTGTTAAACGACACTTCAAAAAATAGAGTTCTAACATTTCCCATGACCGAAATTATGACTACAATATCAGGCACAACTCGGATCTAACTATTTAAGCTTTTTGCTAGTCATCAACTAACTGGGAAGAGCAAAAAATCTATACAATTCAGCTATTAGGCTATAATTTGGGACATTTTAGTTAAAATTTCATAGACATATTTTTGGAGACATGGCTATATTGGTCTTTGCTATTATAAAATTTTAAGGGGAGTTCCTTATATTTGGATTTTGCCAATTTGGGTTGTACCTGAAAACGCTGGGGTATCCTCATCTTTTTTTCCAAGGTAAGTGTAGAACATTTGTGAGTTCAATTCAAAACTCTGGAGAGCCTTCTTTATTATGCTTTGTATTCATAACCACCAACTAGGGAACAAAAGGGATCCTTTCACATAAGGAATATACAAAGGGCAAAGAGAGGTATAAAAAAATAAATGAATAATGAAAGGGTTACAGTAAGGCACAGCTATGAAGAAGGCCCAGAATAGGAGACGACCAAGCTAGCTGTACTGGTTTTTAACACTCATTTAGTTCTTTTATATAGGTGTTTTGGTGACTAGAATTCTTATTTGATCCTATTTGCAAATTTAATGAGGTCATGTTCTTTCTGATAAAAGTGGAACAACCACCTAAGTTTTAGTATCTCTTGTAGATCAAGATTGAAGAGAAAACGTTGTAACAAGCGGGCATGTTTCAAACATGTTTAGCGCAACAATAATTAGTAGTTTCTGGAAATGTTTAGAGATACCCTCCGAAGTTTAGGGTTCAACTCCCTGGTATGAAAACTTAATGACTAAAAATCCTTGTTTTTGGCTGGAGCTAGTCTTAGAGGCAAGGAGTGAAGCCCCATCACATCACCTAGTTATTTTTTCTTTTATAAAGAATCAAACTCTCATTCAGAAAAAAAAAATGAAAAAATACAAGAGTATCCAAAAAAACCAAGCCTATAAAAAGAGAACCAAACTAAAGAAAATGGCTGAATCAAGTAAAATGAGACCTAAAAAGTAATTACAGGAAAGTTGTCATCAACGCTCAAAAAGAAACATAGAAACTAACAAATATCAACCCCTCTAAAGGGTCCTATTATTCCTCTCCCCCAACATATACCCGCTTGCCACAAAAACCTTTCATTCTCTCAAAACGGCAAATAGAGAAGTAACTCATCAGTCATCTCTGTAACCTCTATGCCTGGCAAATTGAAAGGCATACGCTTCTCCAAAAAAAAAAAACTCCAAACCATCCGGGCAAAGTCGCAGCTCGCTTCATCACCCGATTAATAAAAAGAGAACTTCACAATCAGACATATTAGATTGCAAATACTATATAATATAGAAGCTTAGGCATTAGCACCAAACCTCTCAAAGCATGACGAACTAAATCAGAATGAAGAAAATCTAAATGGCTTAACTATTAATCAGACCATGGAACACAAAATTTCAAAGACATCTTAGAGCAGTTCAAACTCTAATCAATCCAAAAGAGGGAAAGAGAAGCTTTTATATATCACTCTGTAGCTCGTAACTCTACAACATACGAAGTTTAGACACAGAGCCCCAATTTAACAAAGAAAATCATCGTTGAAAAAGAAGAAAGACAAGAAGAGAAACCGATGACCAGCGCAAGAAAACAGTCAATTGCATCACTCTGTATCTCAGAACATCCCATCATACTAATAGAATCACATGAGATAAAAGTAAGTAAAACCTACAAATTAGAGCGATTGGAGAAATGGGTATTTGAGGAAGAAGGTGAAATTACCTGGAGAGAGTTGCAGAAGGATGGCTATGGCGGAAAGAGAGGTATTGGGAAGACGGAAGGTTTGGTCCTTTGATGGGGAGAATCAGCGCAGTGGAAGCCATCTCCAAAGTCTACAGCTTCTTCTTCACACAAACCCTTATCCATTTGCAGAAAACACCATTATATATGAAATTGATGGTTTTATTTTATAGATTTCAGTTGACCACATCCACACTTATCTTCCAGAGAACGACACTTGTGTAATGGCTCTCATCTCATCTCGCTGAACACAGACCCTGTTTTGATCCATTCATATGTATCTGATTCTGATTTGACTTGTCTCATCAATAGTGGAAACGAATAAAACTGAAGAGAGTAACTTCAACGCTTAGTTTGGGATTGCAGTAGCTTTCAAAATAGTTGCTGGTAACTTTGCTTTTAGAAAAATCAGCTTTGAAATGAAGTAAAATAGTGTTCGGTAAATTTCAATTTTAAATTAGAAAAAAATTAGTTCTAGTGTTTGGTAAATTAATATTAAATTATTGAGATTTAATTATAAGGATCAACTTATTATTTCAAATATTTTTTTTATTAATACTTAACTTATAATTTATTATAAGATAATTATTTAAAAGTTTGTATAATTTAAATTGCATCTAATTATGTTTAATTAATCTACATTATTTGATAAAAATGTAAGAAAAATAATTATTATAAAAATTGAATTAATCAAATTTTTATTCATATGAAAGAGAGCATAGGTAAAAATATATATAAGAAGGATAATTTTGAAATTTAAAAACAGTTAGAAAATGTGATAGATTTTTAGAAAAGCTAAATCTAAAAGCTGGTATCGATAGATTAATTAATAATCTATTTTACCAAACAATTTAGACGGTTAAAATTCTCCCAAAATAGCTTTTTACGCTAGGCAACGCAACCCCAAACAGGGCCTAAATCGGCCGGTAGTGCCAATTTAGTCTTAAATTTTATGGTGTTTAAGTTTTTAAACTTTTAATTTTCTCTTTAATTGATTTCTAACTTTAAAAATAACCGATAAGTTTTTCAACTTTCAATTTTGTGTCTAGATCTATACATATTTGAGATTTTTAAAAATTAACCAATTCACGAAATATAACATTGAATTTTATGTGTATTGGAACCTTAAACTTCCAATTTTGTATTTAGTAGGCTAGGGAATTTTAAAAAACTCTAAACGATTAAATGACTTATTAAACACAAATTTGAAAGTTGATGGACCTATTGGACACAAAAGTGAAAGCTTAAAATTTACTAGATACTTTTTACAGTTTAGGGACCACGACCTATCGGATACAAAACTGAAGGTTCAAGAACCTATTTGAAACTTTTTGAAGATTAGGGAACAATTTGACACAACTCTTAAAGTTCAATGACTAAACTTGTAATTCTTTTGCTATTTAGGCCCATTATAATTATTTTGTTCTTTCTATTCTTATTTTAAAACTATGTTAAGCAGTAATTAGCATGTATCCTCAATCAAAATGTTAGAGATTGAAATTTTTCCACCCGAAAAGTTGTTGAACTCAATAAGAAAAAGAAAAAAAGAAAAATCAAACAAATGGATAGAAACTTACCAATTGATATTTATTTGGTCTACCTTACATAGTCGAGCGATCAATCCAAGGATGTGCACACCCTTTTTGAACTAATCTTCTACCAACACAAGAGGCATTTATACTAACTAGTCGAGAAACACGTGGATTGCACGTTAAATATTATAGTTTTAAATTAAAATAAGAGAAAATAGTACATTTTTAGTATGTAACAAGTAAATATTATATAGTTTTTTTTTTATAATGTAAATATTATATAGTTTTTGTTTTAATAAATTTTTAAAAGTTATTCATGGCAATGTTTTCATATTATCACTTTTTCATGAAAATTCCTAGGTATAGTACAAAGTGAAATTTTATGCAAATAATTAATTTATTAAAGGGAAAAATACACTTTTAGTCCCTGAGGTTTGGGTTAAGTGACACTTTGGTCCCTAAGTTTTCAAACTCAACAAAAATACCCCTAAGGTTTGAGATAAGGAGCATTTTGGTCCCTACCGTCTATTTTTCTGTTAAATTTAACTGGCTGCTGACGTGGCAATATTATTTTAATTAAAAAAATTAATTTTTAATTTTTTAAAATAAAAATAATAAAAATATTATTATTTTTTATTTATTTTATTTATTTTTATTTATCTATTCCACCTTCTTTCTTCTTCCTTACCTCCTTCTACGGTTTCTTCTTCCTAAACCATATTCCATCCATGGCCGGCGGCCGGCTGCCGACGACCACCGCTCGTCGGCGGCCGCCGGCGACGGTGACTTTTTTTTTTCTTCTTATTCTCTTCTCCGTCAACCGCTTCACCTCCGCCACAATCTGCTCTCTCGCCGAGAATCTGCAGTACCCACACCTTTCGTCCTTGTCCGTGTACAGATCTAGAAACCCCGATTCCACCTTCACCGCCACAAAACCTCGAGCTCTTCAGCTACCACCGCAGGCGAAGTTCGTGGATTGGGCGTTCGTGTTTCAGATCTGAAATGAAACCCAGATCTGGGTTTCGTTTCAGATCTGAAACCCCCAGATCTGAGCGTTGGCGTTCGATTGAAGGCAGCGAAACGGTTGAAGACAACAACAATTGAAGGCGACGAGTGGATTGAGAGGCACGAATTTGAAACCCCCAGATCTGAGTGTTGGAGTGTTCGGCGAGGCGAGTTTCTGGTTCGTGCGAGGTGGGTTTCTTGTTCGTCGAGGTGTGTTTCTGGGTCGGATACGACGGCAGCGACAACGTGACTGAAGCGGCGGCTGCGACGGCGTGACTGAAGCGGCGACAGCGACGACGTGAAGAGAAAGAAAGTGAAACTCCCTTTTTAAGAAATGAAGAACAATGGGGTAAGAGAAGAAGAAAGGGGAAGAGAAGGAGAAGGAAAAAAAAAAAAAAAAAAAAAAAAAAAAAAAAAAAAGGTCGCCGGCGGCCGGCCTGCGGTGGCGAGCGGTGGCCGGTCGCCGGAGATTTGAATAAGAAGAAGAGGAAGGAAGAGGTGGGAAGAGATGAAGAAGAGGGGAAGAAAGGGTGGAGAAGAAAGGGATTTTTGAATAATAATTAAAATAATAAAAAATAATAATATTTTATTATTTTTATTTATTTTATCAAAAAAAAATTAAAAAAATAATTTTTTTATTAAAATAATAGTGTCACGTCAGCAACCGTTAGTATTTAACAGAAAAATAGACGGCAGGGACCAAAATGCTCCTTATCTCAAACCTTAGGGGTATTTTTGTTGAGTTTGAAAACTCAGGGACCAAAGTGTCACTTAACCCAAACCTCAGGGACCAAAAGTGTATTTTTCCCTTTATTAAATGATATGTTAATATTTTGATATTGTAAAACATATATGGCCATAAATTTTCATTTTAATCATTTCATATTTTTCATGATGTTTCACACATATACCATCTAAATTACAACCATACAATAAAGAATACTCTGCCCTGTTGTGTAACCACTCCCACTGGATCAAAATCTCTTGGAGGACCTTGGTGCAATTCATGAAATAACAACTCTTGAATCTAAAGATACAAATAACATAACTACGAAATTCATGAATCTCAACAACAACATGTTTTACAAAAAGTCACTTATCTATGAATAACACATGGAAGACAATAAATGAATAACTAACTTGAATAAAATAATTATATAACATAGTTCAATGTTTTTATACATGGACTGTATTCATACACGAATGAATGCATCTATTGATGTATAACCACCTGCACTCAATAGTCGTGTCTTGTCGATATTAATTGTATGCATTTGAATAAACAGACACATAAATTGAACAGTCGTGTCCTACAAGTATACATTGCAACTATTCAACATTTCTCTCAACGGACACCTCAACTCGAAAAGTCATGACCTATCATTGAAGGACAAAGTGGGAATTTATTAAAAATGCAAGGGCAAAACAGGAAAGCAAAGATTCTCCCCTCTTAGCCTCTTTTATATATAGTATAGATTATTGAGAAATATTGAAATGTGTAAACTTAACTTTATCTCATTAATAGATTAATGAAAGGTCAAGCATCTTTTCCCATTTTATTTTCGGAAATTATGGTGGATGGACCCCTTTAACCCATTAATTTCAAATTTTTCTAAATCTTTTAAATTTATCAAGGGTAAGATTACATGTGTACTAAAAAAAAAAGGTAAGATTACATGCATTAATTCAATTTTATTCTTCCCTAAATGCCTTTATTTAATTTGGTAACTCTTATTTTATTAATTTATTTTAGTCTTATATTTTTTTTTCTGTCAACCGATAAGGGCAAATACGTAAATGGACTTCTTAAACTCCTTTAATATCCGGTTGTGAGTTGACAAAAATGTAAAATTATAACAAAATAACACTTTTGAAATAAATGGGCTACTATTAGCTCATTTGTGTAGTTACCCTTTTATTTTCTCTCTCTGATTTGAAGGATAGCAATTATGGGAGAACGGAGGTATCATGGTGATTTTAGTCCTTGTCCATTGCCTCTTCTCCAATTCGGTGTATTGGAGTTACAAAATAAAAAAATCATTTTCTCGTATATTATCTTTGTTGATACACGAATCCAACAAGAGTGAATCCACATGACCTCGACTAAAAAATGAGATGAATCTACTTTCAAAATAGCGAATTTCACATCAGTGTAGTGCTTGCCCTCGATGCTTAAGTCAACTAAGATTTTTTGTTAGATAAGCGTAGCAAGGATTAGGGTGTTTTAAGCACTCTCGATCATTTCCTATTTATAGAAGCAAATGAGGGTTTCTAAAAGTGCATATGACGTTGAACCAGGTTGAGATTGATCTAGTCTATCCAGTTCGGGTCAACCAAGACTAGTCCTAGATTTGGCTCGCCTTCAATGAGTTTTGTGGTCTTGATGTATTATGAGCTTAATTTTACCACCACATTATTTTTAGGAATTTCTTATAAATGGTCATATACAGTATTTTTGAAAAAAAAAATGGTCAAATCATTTTTTAGATGTAAATTCAAGGGAAAATTGTAGTGGGTGGCAAATTGGACCAAATTAATAGCAAATATAACACCATGTAAAAAAATTGCAAATATAGCAAAATCTATCCGAGTCTATCTGATAAACTTCGATTATTAGAGTTTATCAGCGATAGACTCTAATTAATTAGATCTATCAGTCTACTGATAGACTCCGATTATTCAGAGTCTATCAGTGTTTATCGCTGATAAACTTTGGTTAATCAAAATCTATCAGTGACTATCACTGATAGACTATGATTAAACTGATAGACTATGATTTAATCATAGTCTATCAGTGATAGTCACTGATAGATTTTGATTAATCGAAGTCTATCAACGATAGACACTTATATACTTTGAATAATTAGAGTCTATCAGTGACACGGATAGAATCTGACAACAACTTTTTGGTCTTATACAATTAATTTTGCTATGTTTGCAATTAGTTTGCAACAGTGCTATATTTGCTATTAATTTGGTCCAATTTGTCATCTATGCAACTGCCCCTAAATTCAAACCAATGTCGGCCCATATATGAAATAATATTTTTTAAATACAAAGTATTTTTTTAATTGAAAAGATTGTTTTTAAATCTAATTAATGTCTTTTAATGCATAATTTAATATGACAGTCAATAAATGCATACGTAAATAAATAACTTTTAAAATTCGAGTGAGAAGGAATCGGAGACTCAAATCAAGATAGAGCAAGAAATTTATTCCCTATTCCCATCCCAAAAATGACCATACAAAAAAAAAAAAAAAAGTATACCACATTGAAAGATATAGTAATTGTTCCATGACCAACACTTATAAGTTTTGGCCCAATTGAATCAAGTCTCCATTTCTATTTAGACTATGTATAAAGTTGAGAGAATATTCACACTTTCTCATTTTTAAAATAAAGTACAGAGTACAATATATATCCAGCAGCTAACCAAAGAGATAACTCAACCACGGATAACAAATAAACTAACAATAATAACTCTGGTTAACATGATCCAATACCCCCCCTCAAGGTGGACGATAAAGATAAAAAACGCCCATCTTGACCAGAAAATTGCGAATGGAAGATGCAGATAAGGATTTCGTGAACATATCAGCAAGCTGCAAGTTGGAGCGAATAGGAAGAAGTCGTATAGTACCACGTTGAACCAAGTCACGTACAAAGTGGCAGTCAATCTCTATGTGCTTCGTACGCTCATGAAACGTAGGATTGTTAGCAATGGATATAGCAGCAAGATTATCACAAAAAATAACAGCAGGGGCATAAATATTAACACGCAAATCGGTAAGCAAGCTGGAAAGCCAAAGAAGCTCACTAGAGACATGAGCGAGAGCCCTATACTCAGCTTCAGCAGAGGAACGGGACACAGTGGCTTGCTTTTTGGACTTCCAAGAAACAAGAGAAGGACCAAAAAAAACACAGAAACCCGTGACTGATCGTCGTGAATCAAGACAAGAGCCCCAGTCCGAATCAACAAAAGCCTTAAGGCTGAAATCTTGAGAAGAACTTAAAAAAATACCTTGACCAACTGTACCCTTTAAGTATCTCAGTAAATGATGAACGACATTCAAGTGATCCACACAAGGCCGAGCCAAAAACTTGTTGGGAGAAAATGCGGAATACCAATAACAATAATATTATGACGACAATCAATAATATTATAACTATCTCCCCTTCCACAGGTTAAGCCAACACAAGCCAAAAATAATAGTCACGAAAATAATAAAAGAGATAGGAAAAAAGAAACGACACCGAAAAATATACTGGTTCGCCCCAAGCTCGGGACTACGTCCAGTCTTCTGCAACCGCAGGTTCTACTAGTATTTGGGAAATTACAGGAAGTCTTCAATAACGCCACAAACTAACCCTCAATAGCCCAACAATAGCTATTGACTTCCAAGTATCACAACCCGATAGCTTGGGATAAACAAAGAAACAAAAACACACCCTCAACCCAAGAGAATCTATCTTATTCTCTCAACAAAACTCACTGTCGTCACTCAAGGGGAGCACTGCCGCACAAAACAACAAAACTCTTAGTTTTTCCTTCGGCTGTACACTCTCTCAAAATACTCACCACATATATATATATATACATAGTGAGAAAACCTAATAAGTTAATGGGCCAAGCCCATTAACCTTTATTTTCTTTCACACGGCAAGTTGGAGTGATTTGTCTCCACCAACCCAGCAAAACTGGCTAAGTTTGTGAACAGGAAAGGAAATATCGGGACGAGAAATTTGTAAGTACAGCAAGCGACCAATAAGACGCCTATAAGAAGTGGCCTCATCAGCATTCAAAGGAGAACTAGAATTATCCATCGAAAGACGCAAATTTGGTGACATAGGATGAGTAACTGGTTTGGATGCCAAGAAACCAGAATCCTCAAGAATCTGTAAACAATATTTTCGTTGAGACAGATAGATACCCTTCGAAGATCGAGAGAGCTCAAGGCCAAGAAAATATTTAGCGTTACCAAGATCTTTGAGAAGAAAATGGCTATGTAAAAGACTCTGAGCACGACCTATTTCAACTGAAGAAGGGCCAGTCAACAATATATCATCGACATATACCAATAAGGCAACGAAAGACGAACCTTGACCCCTCGTAAAAAGCGAATAATCGGCCTTTGATTGAGAAAATCCAGCAGCCAAAAGAACCCCAGAAAATTTAGAAAACCATTGCCTGGAGGCTTGTTTAAGGCCATATATCGACTTGTGCAATTTACACACAAGGGGAGCGGAAGAAGAAGACTTACAATCAGCATAATAACCAAGAGGTGGTTGCATATAAACCTCTTCAAATAGGTCACCATTTAAAAAAGCGTTATTAACATCCATTTGCATAAGGGACCACCCATGAGAAGCAACTAAAGAAAGTAAGACTTTGACTGTAACAATCTTAGCCACAGGAGAAAAAGTCTCAAGAAAGTCGATACCTTCTTGCTGATTATATCCCTTAGCAACAAGTCGGGCCTTGTAACGATCAACTGTGTCGTCCGCTTTGTACTTAACACGATAGACCCATTTGCATCCAACCGCATGATGTCCAAGAGGTAAGGGAACTAAGCTTCAGGTGTTAGTTCTTTCCATGGCCGAAATCTCTTCATCCATAGCCTTACGCCAAGAAGCATGTTTAACTGCTTGATGATAAAAGGAAGGCTCAAATTCTGTGGAAACAGACAAAACAAAGTGACGGTGATTAGTAGACAACTTGTCATAGGACAAGTGCTTATCAATGGAATGAACACAATTTGGAACCACCAAAGGAGAATCATGTTGCAAGAGATGACAATGATAATCCTTGAGAAAACCGGGAGGAATGTGTGGGCGAGTAGAACGCATTGGGGCCACGGTTGGAATAGCTTCAGAATGAACAACATCAACAGGGGGCCCCAAATCTGATGAAACAACAGCATTCTCGGATAAAGAAGGGGATGAAAAATCAACATTCCCTGGTAAAGTGGCATTCTCGGGCAACAAAGCACCAGAACTAGGGGGATTAGGAGATGCAGCATGCTCACGTGTATTAGGACAAATAGCATCAGTAATGGGCAAAGGCAACACCAAATCAGGAAACACATCAATAATATCATCAACAGCAGTAATGGAATGAAAAGGAAAAGTATCCTCAACAAAGACAACATCTCTAGAGATGAAAAGTTGTTGTGTAGATATATCATACAGAAGATAACCTTTTATGCCTGGAGGATATCCAAAAAAAACACATGATTTGGCCCGAGGTGCAAACTTGGTACAGTGAGCTGCAAGAGTCGAAGCATAACAAAGGCACCCAAAGACGCGTAAAGAAGAGTAATCAACAACGTCATCATACAAAACATTGAAAGGAGATTTGTCAAGCAATAAAGTCATGGGGGTACGGTTGATAAGATAAGCGGCTGTCAAAACACAATTACCCCAAAATCTCAAAGGAACACGGGACTGAAAGAACAGAGCACCCGCAACATTAAAAAAATGTTGATGTTTGCGTTCAACTACTGCATTCTGTTGTGGGGTTTCAACACAAGAAAATTGATGAATAGTCCCAGTTGTAGCGAAGAAATCAGTGAATTTAAATTCCGGGGCATTATCAGATCTAAAACACTTGATACACTTTGAAAACTGAGTAGAGACCATCTTGAAAAAATGAGGAACAATAGTAAGAACATCAGACTTTTGACGGAGCAAATAAACCCAGGTAAATCTGGAAGCATCATCAACTATAGTCAAAAAGTATCGATATCCATCATAAGTAGTAGTATGTAAAGGGCCCCATATATCGGCATGTATCAAGTCAAAAATATGCGAAGCTACATGATTATTCGAATGAAAAGACAACCGTTTTTGTTTTGCCAAAGGGCAAACAGGACAAGGCGAATGATGTATGGAATCAGTAAAATGCAGTGTGTTTTTCAGCAAGTTCAAGCGTTTAGGAGAAGGATGTCCTAAACGATGATGCCAAGTAGTTACAGAAACTGGACATACAGTAGTAGCAACCAAGGGAGCTGATGAACTAGGTAGCAAGTATAAACCATTCCAACATTCAACCTTGCCAATCGTTTTCAACCGGGTACTGTCCTGTATCAAGCAATCAGTTTTAGAGAACAAAACAGAGTAAACCCCTTCTTGCAGTAGACAACTCACAGAGACCAAATTGTAAGCAAAATCAGGGATAAAAAGGACATTATGAAGAACCAAGTCTTTGGATAGACAAATATCACCAACATAATCAACTTGTACCCTGTATGTAGTTGGTAGAACAACAGAAATGGGAGCAATACGACGCCAGCTTCGAAAAATAGCCCGATTATGACAAATATGACGAGATGCACCAGAATCAATGATCCAACAATCCTTTGAATCAAGGACAGAAGAAGATGCCATAGAAAAAATACCTGTAGCGTGAGAAACAGCCGTAGCTACATATATGGGCTCTGTTTTCGCAGCCTGAAGATGAGATGTCAACATATCCATCAATTGAGAATGTTGAGCAGGTGTGAGACTGGAGAAAAAATTCGGAGATAAGGCTGAATTAACAGAGACAGCAGGTTGAGAAATAGGAGCAACGTTCGTTAGAGCATCAGAGTTGTTCGACGAACGAAATTTATAGCCGGGAGGGTAGCCGTGTAATTTGTAACAACGATCGACGGTATGACCTTTAATTCCACAGTGGTTACAAATAGGACGCTGATGTGAAGTATCTTTCCTCCGAGAATTAGAGCGATCTGGAGGAGAAGATTTCTTGGAAGGATCTCCAACAGCAAGAGCAACAGGATCCACAGATGGTAACTCAAGAATGCCGGCAGATCTTTGACGTTCTTCTTGAATCAGCAACGAAAAAGTCTCAGTAATTGAGGGGATTGGCTTCATAAGAAGAATCTGAGCCCTTATTGCAGAATAAGACTCGTTCAATCCCATAAGAAAGGTCATAACGTACTCGGAGTCGAGATGATCAAGAAACGGCTTCAAACCTCCGCAGGTGCAACTTGTAGTAGGACGATGATCGCTGAGATCTTGCCAAATTGTCTTCAATTTAGTGTAATACGTTTCAACGGACATTGAACCTTGGCGTAAGGTAACCAAATCTTTCTGCAGTTGGTAAATGCTAGCGCCATTCGTCTGCTTGAAGCGATCTCTCAATTCGTCCCACACGGCTTTGACAGAACCAGTATAGACGATGCTTGCAGCGATTTCTTTTGATACAGAGTTGAGGAGCCAAGAAGCAACGATGTCGTTATTACATTCCCAAGCTTCAAGCAAAGGTCCTTCTTCCTCTGGTTTGGAATTTTTCCAGTGATGAAACCAAGTTTGTTCTTCCCGGAAATCACCATTCGCATCGCACGGCTCCATGAGGTATAGTTAATGGCACCAAGTAATGGCTTAGAAACAAGGATCGAAGACGATCCGAAAGAGTGATGCAAGAAATAGGGGTTGAGTTGCGCTTCGATAGAGGTGGCTGAAGAAGATGATGACGAGACGGAACTTCCAGATCCTGTAACGCTTCCAGATCCCTTTTCCGCCATGGAAAAGATCGAGGATGAAAGCTAGGAGAAGACGGAAGTTGAACGAAGATACGCGGGAGCGAAAAAAAAAACGCTCTGATACCATATAAAGTTGAGAGAATATTCACACTTTCTCATTTTTAAAATAAAGTACAGAGTACAATATATATACAGCAGCTAACCAAAGAGATAACTCAACCACAGATAACAAATAAACTAACAATAATAACTCTGGTTAACATGTTCCAATACTATGGTCAAACTATTGAAAAAGAATGATAAAGATCGTAAGGTGACATTGTAAGCATTAATGCCTGAAATCTCACTTGTTCGTAAAATGTTGGAAAGATGAAAAGGAAGTGTTTGAATTACAAAAGTCAGAGTCGCTCTTTTAGGGCCCGTTTGGTTGGTGATCTGAAAACATAAATTTGAAAACAAGGGATTCAATGAAAACAGTATTTCATGTTTTAAGATATGTGTTTGGTAACCGATTCAAAAATTGGATCCCAATTTAAACAATTGTTCAAAATGTTTTGGTAATGTATTTGTAAATAATAAACTATTTGTAGTTATTCACTAAATACTAGGTTGAATATAAACTATTATTAATTAATTTAAAAACAGCTATAAATTTTTTATAATTATTATTTTACAATATCATATAATTTAAAATATATTATATTATACAAATTTTAATTTCACAAAAACAAATTGAGTTTATAACGTGAAATACTATATTTATTAAAGTTTTTATCTTTTTAAATTTAATTTTGCAATTTAAAATTTTCAAATTCAAAATCTAGATACACTGAAAACATAAAAAAAAAAAAAAAAAAAAAAGTTGTTTTTTAGAATTTTCACTATTTGGATCACAGAATTCGAAAACAGTTTTAAAAAACACATATGCTAAACCCATATTCAGTGAATCTGAAAACATAAAACAGAATTCGGATTGTCTACCAAACAGACCCTTAGTGATTGGTAAACGAAGTTCAAAAGAATGTTCATACTTATTATCCAAGTTTATGTAACAACTTCAGTCTCCTTTCTTTTTTTTCTTTTTTTTGGACAATATGTGGAATGGGGGATTTGAACCTCTACATATTGAGGTCAAAATGTGTACTTCAAATTATTAACAATATTGGCCAACAATATCATAATTGTACTCTCGATTGAGAGATTAGATGTTCAAATCTCTTGCTCCACGTATTGTCAAAAAAAAAAAAGTACAATACTAAATTTCAAAATAGAAATGAGCTCGAAAAATGTAAAGGACACAACCTCTTCGACCAGATTATGTACAAATAAGCATATTAATTTGACTCGTTTTAATCGAAATTGGGCCCAAAATTGAAGCAATCAACTAAACCAACCAAACCTAGTTCACAAATTTTAAAGGTTAAGTTCCTTACCTTTCATTAACTTTTAAATTTGTGTCTAATAAGTCCCTTAACCTTAAAACTTTCATTTTCGTGTATAATAAGTTCCTAACCTATAAGTCATTTTATAAAATTCAAAACTTATTAGACTTAAAAGTTGATAAATTATGATTTGTCAGACATAACTTTTTTTTTTTTTTTTTTTGAGTTCCTCTATTAGACACAACCTAAAAGTTCAAAAACCAAATTTGTAATTTAATCCGACTCGTTTTTCTTTTTCTTAAAAAAAAAAGTTAATAACTCAACTTTTAGGGGGTGTTTGGGGTGCCAATCTTGGAAGTGGGGGTTTTGGAAAACACCTCATTTTTCCAAGTTGGTGTTTGGGCTCCCATTTTCCAAAACCCCTATTTCCCAAACCCCCACTTCACAAATCACTCCACTTTTCTCTCCCCATTTTCCAAGATCACTCCCCATTCCTCTCTCCATTTTCCAAAATCACTCATTTTTTCTTTTTTATTTTTTCTTTTCTTTTCTTTTCTTTTTTTTTTTTTTTTGAAAAACTCTATTTCCCAAACCCCCACTAACCCTTATTATTTTTATTATTTTATTTAATTATTAAGTTTATTATTATTTTAATTTAAAAATATTATTTTATTATTTTTAACCGTCACGTCAACACCATTCTTCTCACATTTGGCACACTGATTATTCTTTAATATGATATTATTTCCATGATTTAATATTTGCTTGCTTTCTTTGTTATTACTTCCTTAGTTGAATAATAAAGTTTTGTTGTTTAAAAATATTTTCCAACCATCCTAGTTAATTTCAAATGATTAAAGTCATAGAGTGGTCATGTTCATTACCCAATCTTAGAACAATTGTGTAGCATTGAAAAGTACAAACAGAAAAAAGAAAAAAAGAAGAAGAAAAAACCAATCAAAATCATAAAAACGGAGTTTGAAACTAAGTTCAAAAGAAAGGTAGGAAATGCAACATGTGTGCAAAGAAATTTGATAAATGATATTTTTTTTCCCAATTTTAAATGTTTGATCAGGATTGTGTATTAAATTCCCATATTCACAATTAATGGAAAAAAAAATTCTAAATTGTTGATTTTAGAACAATTGTTTAATATTAAACAAGAATAAGAAACCATAAAAAAATTATTCTTGTTTAAAAAATGAAAAAAAAAACAAAAACTCAAACTTCAGAAATCAGCACCCCAAACACAGACTTCCTAAACTCAGACTTCTGAAATCAACACCCCAAACACAGACTTCCCAAACTCATACTTCAGAAACCAGCACCCCAAACACAGACTTCCCAACTCAGACTTCTGAAATCAGCACCCCAAACACAGACTTCCAAAACCCACAGATTTCCAAAACCACCCTATTTCCTAAACCCCCACTTCCAAAACCCAAACCCTTGCCCCAAACACGCCCTTATAGTTCATGAAAATCAACCAATAAATGTACTAAAAAAAAAATCAACCAATAAATATTTGTGGTTCTAAATCAGTCAACCAATTTTCCATTTATGTCTCGCATTTAATTTAAATTAAAACATAGTAATGACAAAGACTTGAAATTTTAAACTTCATTGAACACTTCTTAAAGTTTAATGACACATTAAATGCAACAAAAAAAAAGTTCATGAATGTTCACATCCACCACTCTCAAATGTTGTGAACTAAAAAAATACTTAAACTCTTTCTTATCTCAAATGTAACTCTCTCTTACCTTTTAGGACTCGTTTGGTACAAGGTTTTTGGAGATAAGAATGAGCAAGGGTTTCTAGTATCCTGGTTTGTTTCAAGATTTTTGTGGTAGGTCCAGTAAATAACGCATTCTCAGACATCATTTATGCTCATAAGCAAGGGCTTTCTATGCCCTTGCAAAAATATGGGTTTTCTCTTTTCCCATCAATTCTTTTTTATTTTATATGCAATTTTATTTTGAATATAGTTAATTAATTAACTAATGGATACTAAATTAAAAATAATATAATAAATTATTTAATTAGATTAAATAATAATTTATCAAGAATTTCAATTTTTTTTTAAACAAATATCTTTTTTAGGACTTTTAAACAAATACTTAGTCCAAGTTTATTAAAGGGATGTAATTACATATTTACTAAAATTATAATTAATTAGTTAATATTCTCGAAAATATATTTAATTATTGAATTAACATCATTTAAATGAATTTAGTATAAAAAATCATTTTTCAATAATTATAATTAATTACTTATCGATTATTTATAATCAATTAATTACTTTTTTGGATTTCCTTATAATAAAAAAATAATCATATTATTATTAAATATTTATCTAATTAATTTTTATGGATACAATATATTAAATTATTGTAGTTAAAGATATTTATTAAAAAATTAATTAAATAATTTTAATTTGTTAAATTAACATGGTTTATACCATTAAAATATTATTATTTCATTAATTTTTATTAATAATTTGAATTAATTTATTAAAATTACATAAAGTTTACCTGATTAATTCTAAAAAATAAATACAGACATAATTTGTTCTCATAAAATCCTGATTACATTCTCATGCACAACCAAACACAGTCATTCCCATGCACAACCAAACACAGTTATCTTTGATTCCCAACAATCTTATTCCCAGGCATAGTATTCTCAGGCATAACCAAACAGGCCCTTATTGTTTATGAAAGTGAATCAATCAATATTTGTTGTTGCCAGAGTAAACATAGCTCAACGGTAATTAGCATGTTTCCTCGACCAAGATATTTGAGGTTCGAATCTCCCACCCCAAATGTTATTGAACTAACAAAATAAAAGAAAAATCAATATTTGTTGATCGACCTAGCCAAATTAACTAAGGCCCCGTTTGATAACCCTTTCGGTTTTTGGTTTTTGGTTTTTGGTTTCTGTTTTTTAAAAACAAAAACCATATATGTTTGATAACTCTTTTTTGTTTTCTGTTTTTAAAAAACAAAAAACCAACCTTGTTTGATAACTGTTTTTTGTTTTCAGTTTTTTAAAAATTAGAAAGATGAAAAGATGTTTTAGAGAGAGAAAAATGTGTAGAAACGTTGAAACAAAAATATAGAGACACAAATATAAATGTTTTCAAATTAAGTTTTTTTTTTTTTTTTTTTTTTTTTTTGAGACGAGAAAAGTTAAACATAGAAAATTTAGAGAGATGAAAGAAAATATTTAGAGAAAGAATATTAGCTAGACTCGAGAAAAGATATTAGTTAGAGGAAAAATAGAAAACAAGTAAGAGTAAAAGCGATATATTTTATATTAAAAAAATAAAAAATAAAAAAATTAAATTTTAGAGAGATAGTAAGGTTAAGAGTAAAAGATATACTAAAGAAATAATAATAAATTAGAAAAATATAGAAAAGTTGTAGCGATAGAAAATTATGGTGACTTTTTTTTTCAAAAGAAAAATTAGAACATGTTAATTAAGGAGAGAAAAATTATTGATAAGTTTTTAGAAATAGACAAGAATAGAGAAAAAAAAATTTGAGAGAGAAAAATAAATTTTATAGAGTTAAAAACGTTTTAGAGAAAAAAAAAATAGAGAAAATAATTTGTTGGAGAAAGATAGGTACAAGTGAAGAAAAGTAAGCATTAGAAGAAAAATGAGTTTTTGAAAAACGGAAATCTGTTTTTAAAAACTACTTTTTTTAGTTTTTGAAATTTATTTATAATTTCAAAAACGTTTTTAAAAAACAGAAATGGTTAACACCTCTGTTTTTTAAAAATGAAAAACAAAAACAGAAAACAGAAAACGAAATGGTTATCAAACAGTCCCTTAGTTTTTATTTTTTATTTTTACAACATGTGAGGATCAGGAGATTCGAACCACGGACCTCCTCTTGGTCATTATATCAAGAGTTATGTCAGTTGAACTATACTCTTGTTGACACCAAATTAACTCAGTTTCATCCATTTTTCCACTTCTGCCTCTAATTTCATTTAAATTAATGCAAAGTAATGAATATAGATGAGACTCCACAAATTATTACTTTAGCTTTCTTTGCATCCAATCTATATATAAAATAAAGTATATATATTTTTATTTTATTTTGATGTCCTAATAAAGTTTCCATATATATAATAAAGTTTCAATATATACATGATTTAGTTCTTAAACTTTTGTTTGTAACAATTTAGTCCATAAACTTTCAATTTTGTAACAATTTAATCTCTATACTTTAATATGAAACAATTTAATCCTTATACTTTAAAACTTGTAACGATTTAGTCATTGTCATGAAAATTTTCATCGAAATTAAGTGTCGATTTTTATTATGTAATGACTTAATCTTTATAGTTTACAAATATACATGGTCCTAATCAAGTTATGAATCCATTATATGCATGAAATTTCACTAAAACAGAACTAAACCGTTACAAATTTTAAAGTTCAAAAACTACATTGTTATATACTAAAGTTCAGGGAGTAAATTGTTGTCAGATTAAAAGTAAGGATTAAATCATTACAAATTAAAGTTCAAAGACTAAGGCCCCATTTGATAACCATTTGGCTTTTTGTTTTTGGTTTTTGAAAATTATGTTTGTTTTCTTCCAAATTCCCTATATAACTTTCATCCTGGTTAAGAATCCATTTGAATTCCAAGCCAAATTCTGGGATTTTTAAAACAAAGAAGAAGATTTGTAGAAGCTTAATTTTCAAAAACAAAAAACCACGAAACCAAATTGTTAACCAACGTTAACCCATCAAATCACATAACTAACCACTTTCTTTTAAATACTAAGCACTAATTGGCTTTAAAAAAAAAACAGACTAATTAATCACTAATTACTTAACAAAAGCTAAAGATAACAAAATTGTGATGTTCATGGACAAATCCCAACAAACATAACAAACAGGCTTCAAATAGAATAAAAAAATAATAATAATCTGCACAATGAAAAATAATAATAATGATGATAAACAAAAAAAAAAAATTACCAGGCCAATTTCAATTTAATCAGAAATAGTCAAAAATATTTAACCCAAAAAAAGAAAAATTGAAAAATTAAACCATGACGATATGATCACGATCCTCCTCATTTTCAACCCTAACAAAATCCCTCTTTCTACACTCGCAGTAAAAAACCGTAGTTACCACGTACCCGGAAATAATCACCACACCGTACAGCGAAATTAACCCAATCTTATCGCCGACGCCGATGGCCACATTCGACGTCACCGCCGCCGTGGTCCTCATCCAGTGATCGACGCCGTCCATAAGCCCCTCCATCTCCGACGAGATCGAGCTGGACGCCAGAAGGAAAATCGCGGTGAGAATGGAGCCGCTGAGCCTGCGATCCGCCATGAGGGCGGCCGCAGCACGGATCGCATCGAAGCCAAATCTCTCCTCGGCAATCGACACGACGAGGCTGAGACTAAGAATCGCAATGAGATAGACCTCGAAAAGGACGCCGAGGAGGAGAATCGCGAATCGGAGAGGCGGAGATGGGGAAAGGGAGGCGAGAGTGTTGGGGAGAATGGAGTAGGCGGTGAGGAGGGCGTAGATGCAGATGGTGGTGACGAGGGGGCGGGTCCAGGAGTTGTTGAAGGCGGAGAGGGCGGATTTGAGGGAGGGGCGCTTGCCGTGGAAGGAGAGGAGAGTGGAGGAGACGGTGGCGAGGGCGGCGAGGAGGGAGAAGGCGTAGATGGGGAGGAAGAAGGCGGCGCGGAGGCGGAGGAGGGAGAAGGCGTCGTCGCGGGACTCGGAGAAGACGTGGCGGAACTCGAAGCGGGTGGGGGCGTGGCGGAGGAGGGATTCGAGGTGGAGGATGTGGGATTTGAGAGGGTGGGAGGAGAGAGAGAGAGTGAAGAGGAGGAGAGAGAGAGGGAGAGCGAGGAGGAGGAAGATGGAGAGGAAGATGCGTTTGTTTCTGGAGAGGATTTGAAGGGAATGGAGGAGGATTTTGAAGGGGAAGACGAAGAAGAAACACACAGATTCATGATGTGAATGTGAGAGAGAGTCTTCTCTTTCAGACATTTTTCTTCTGATTTTCCTTTTCCTTTCTTCAACTTTCTCTCTCTCTATACAACCTCCTCTTTACCCTTTTCTTTTTTTCTTTCAAGTTTTTTAGGTCATCCGTTGATTTTTTTATTTCTTTTACCCAATTCACCTTCTAATTGCAAAAAAGAAAATCCTAAATTTGAAAAGGATCCACACGTTTATGTTGACTCTTGAATTTGGTGGGGTGGTCTTCCACGTCTATTTGATAACTATTTGGCTTTTTGTTTTTTAAAATTATTCTGTTTTCTCCTAATTTTTCTATAATAGTTTTCGAGACTCATTTGAGTTCTTAATTTCAAAAACGGTTGATGTCAAAATCAACTCACATGACCTTCAAAACGATGAATTTATTTGAAAGGGAAAGATGTGGCCAGCAAAACAAGAAAACAAGAGAAAGCTGTGCAACAATGTGATGCTTGTCACATAGAAAACAAGAGAAAACTGTGCAACAATGTGATGCTTGTCACATCGACTCCGATAAGTCAATTGGGAGATTAAGAATTAGGGAGAAGATTAAGGGAAACAATCAATACCTCATTTAGTCCTCTACCTTGAGGTTAGCCTCTCCTATTTAGAGTTGAATTAGGGTTTTTCTCTTTCTTTTAGGTGAGGGAATAGCCGTAAAGATTTATTCGGGCCCAATGGATTTCTCTTGTCATTATGACTTTTTTAGAATTAGGTCCAAATTTACCCATAAAAAAACAAAAATAAGTTTTTGAAAACTATTTTAAAAATAAATAAAAAAAGACTTGGTTTTTTAAAACAAGAGTAAAAGGTTAATAACATAACCATGAAACTTATGGGTTATGGATGGAAGTAGTGTTTACCATTTTTACCTTCTAATATATTAATATAAGATATTTATAAGTAGTTAGTTATGTATATTTAATGAAATATAAACAATATTGATGTTATTTTGAAGAAAAACAAATCAGTTAATTTTGATTGAAAGTTTTTTAGTTTTGAGAGATTTGTACATTGGTTGATTTTTTTTAATAAGTATGTTGGTTGATTTTTGTTGTCTCAAGGGAGGTTAATTTTGTAAAATGATTCCTTTGGAATATAAATCTTGATTTCTATTGTGGGTAAAATTACATCGAAGTATACTAATGTCATAAGATCGATCTAAGAGAAAGAAACATAGCAAGTGAGCTAACCTGATATATTAGGAAGATCGACCTAACCTGATGAACCAACTTGACCTGACTATGAATCCTAGGTTAAGACAATATAAATACTCGATTATAATTGCTCGCGAGGTAAGCCTAATTATCCGCACTAGATTTAATGAATATTTAATGAATTATAAACAATATTGATATTATTTTGAAGAAAAGCAACCAGAGTATAGTTTTGATTAAAGTTTTTGAGTTTTGGGAGATTTGTACATTGGTTGTTGCTAAGTATATTGGTTGATTTTTTTTTTTTTTTTTGGGTCTTGTAACGGAGGTTACTTAGACGATCCTTTCTTTACATAAATCTTGATTTCTATTGTGGATAAAATTACATAGAAGTACACTAACACCATAAAAGAAAGAAATATAGCACATCAACCAAATCAGGCGAGCCGATCTGATCAGAAAGGTCAACCTAACCTGATGGGCCAACTCGACCTAACTGTGACGACTGACCAAATCAACTCTAGTTCAGTTCAGCTTGAGGCACAATTCCTTGAAACCCTAGATTAAGATTCAACTCTAAAAACTCTTACTTCATACAAAATTCTCTGATCTAACTTTAGCATCGAATCCGAGCAAGTGCCACACATCAATGCATAGTTCTTTGTGTTTTGCAAGTACTTTTCTCTCCAAAATATCTCAGTTGTTCATATGCAAAGTTGGTGGGAATATCCGACCAGATTTTTGTATCAACAGTTTCGATCATTCCAAATCTAGAACGATTCAAAGAGTTCCGATCGTTCTAAGAAAAATGAAGAGAGGAGGGAAGAGGAAGAGAAAAAGAGAATAAAGGAGAGGAAAGGGGTTGAGTCCAATCAATAATATATATATATATATATTACCACTTCAATTTGTCACATTGAAATGGTTTAGTAAGCAAGTCGAGTGTCATGTCATTTTTTGTTAGGTTAACTAGTAGTAAACTATGTGCGTGTGGGGGTGTGGTGCTCTGAATCGCTTCAAGTGAGGTTCTTCTTGTCGGTTGTGTGATTTTGCCACATTGTTGGTGTGTTGATCTTGCGGAGGGGTGGGCATTTTTGGAAGGTGTGAGGTTGGCTATGGATTCAAGGTTCTCTTGTTTCATGGTGGAGACAGATTCTATTTGTGAAGATTTGGAATGGGGAGGTGGTGGATGATTTAGAAGTGGGTCTGTTGTTATTGGAATTGCGCAGTGTGGTTCAGAATGTTCATGATTTTCGAGTTTCTTTTGTTTCCCATAGAGGCAATAAAGCAGCACACACTTTAGCAAGTTTGATATTTTCCTATATATGGTAATCGTATTTGGCTTGAAGATTGGCCTAGTGAAATTTCTAATGTTCTTCGAAATGATGCACTGATGTAGCTGTTTTGAGTTCTATTTCTATCTCCAAAAAAAAAAAAAAAAACTATGTTCAGGGACTATTTAAAGATATTTTGCAATCATGAGAGATTATAGTGCGAACATTAAAATCTTAGAACCCAAATCGAAATCAGAACTCGGACATTAAGGATCAAAAGTGTAATCTGCTAAAAAAAATACTTAAACAAGTGTCTACATTTTTAGGATCATGAACATACTTGTGTTATAAAAAAAAGTTTCAAGTAGATTATTGGATTGTTCAATTTTTTGTCTAATACACCATTACCACTAATTTGTTTTAACATTTAAATGGTACAATAATGGTGTCTTGTTTAAGGATTAGCAACGGTTGAAAGATCATACATCTATCTTTTAAAGTAATTCTCATTTAGCATGTCGGGTAAGCATTAAACTAATAATGTTAATGACAATGAATTTAGATACAAAAGTGAAAGTTCAACTTTTTGGAAGCTTTTTAAAATATAAAAAGTAAATAGACATAATCATGAATATATAAATCCATATTAAAGATTAAAAAAAAAACTTAGTTACAACATAAATTGTGAGAGTGAGGATTCAAATTTGTGATTTTCCTAGTTGATATGATTATGTCTTGAACGTTGAGTTATGTTCAAATTTGGGAAAAAAAAAATCCAATAACTTAAAATAAGTTTTTTAAAAACTTTTTTTATTAATTTTCAAAATTTGACTTTAATTTTGAAAACATTTGTAAAAAGTAGATAATACCATAAAGAAACACATAGGTAGGAGCAATGTTCATAACCTTAATTTTCAAAAACTAAAACTAAAAATCAAATAATTTTCAAATAAGGCGTAATGTATATGTAATTTTAAACATCTATCTATTTATATATTATAGATCAAATAAATAAACAAAAACCGTGTCAATCCCAACTTTTTATAAAATAATTTACTAAAATTTAAAATCATGAATGACAATAGTTAAAATGATCTTTATGATCACCGGAATGTAACTCAAATTACTTAGTGTTATACTTATTTTATACTTATTTTAAGTTGTTTGAATCTCTACTCTTCGAAGGGTGTTCTAAATAAAAAATGGTCAAAGTGAGCTTAGCGTAATTAGTATCGATCACGAGGTCAGAGGTTCGAAGGTCAAAGTGAGCTTAGCGTAATTAGTATATACTCTCGACCACGAGGTCAGAGGTTCGAATCCCCACATCCCAACTGTTGATGTACTCAACCAAAATAAAAAATAAAAAATGAAATTTTACAACAAACTTGGATCAAAATAAGATTTCAAGCAACTTTTTTGAAAAGAAATGTTTTTATTTTTAAAGTTAAATTACAAATTTAGTTCTAAAACTTTTATATTTTTGTCTAATAGATGCTTGCATGACATTTTTTTAATTAAACAATATGGAATTGGAGGATTCGAACTCATGACTTCAATCATAAACACATACTTCATGTCAATTGAACTATGTTCTTGTTGGTGATGCTTGCTTGAACGTTAAAAAATATAAAATATGTTCCTGAACTTTCAATTTTGTATCTAACTAGGTCTCTAACTTTAAAAATGTCAAATAGTTAGGTCTTTGAACTTTCAAAATTTTGTGTATTTAGTAAGTTATTGACATATTCAACACTATTAAAAATTAACGAAACTGTTGGGCAAAAAATTAAATTTGGAGTTTAATAGGACAATTAAATTTTGAATTTTGTATCTAATAACTTTTTTAATTTTAAAAAACGTCGAATATGTTAAGGACTATTAGACACAAAATTGAAAACTTAAAAACATTTTTTAAAGTTTAAGAATCTATTAGGCACAAGATTGAAGATTTAAATACCTATTTGACACTTTTCAAAGAGAAAGATATATTTGATACAAACTTTAAAAAAAAAAATAGGGAAAAATACACTTTTGGTCCTTGAGGTTTGGGTTAAGTGACACTTAGGTCCCTGAGTTTTCAAACTCAACAAAAATACCCTGAGTTTTGAGATAAGTAGCACTTTGGTCCCTGCCGTCAATTTTTCTGTTAAATCTTAACGGCGGCTGACGTGGCACTATTATTTTAATAAAAAAAATTATTTTTTAATTTTTTAAATACAAAAATATTAAAATAATAAAATATTATTATTTTATCTTTTTTTTTTTAAATATTTTTCCCCTCTTTCTCTTTCTTCCTCTTCCCCACTTCTTCTCCTAACTTCTACTTCCCAACTTCATCTTCTTCAACTCTGGCGGCCGGCCGCCGCCTAGTCTTTTTTTTTTTTTCTTTCTTTCCCTCTCTTTTCTTCTCTCTTATCTTCCCTCTCTTCACCTTTTCTTTTTTTTTTTTTAAATATAGAAGAGGGAGACCCTCCTCCCTCTTCTATATTTAAAAAAAAAAAGAAAAGAAAAGGTGAAGAGAGGGAAGAGAAGAGGGAAGAAAAGAGAGGGAAAGAAAGAATTTTTTTTTAAAAAAAAACTCGCCGCTGGCCGCCGGAGTTGAAGAAGATGAAGTTGGGAAGAATAAGTTAGGAGAAGGAGTGGGGAAGAGGAAGAAAGAGAAAGAGGGGAAAAGTATTAAAAAAAGATAAAATAATAATATTTTATTATTTTTTTTATTTTTTTATTTAAAAAAATAAAAATAATTTTTTTTATTAAAATAATAGTGTCATGTCAGTAGCCGTTAAGATTTAACAGAAAAATTGACGGCAGGGACCAAAGTGCTACTTATCTCAAAACTCAGGGGTATTTTTGTTGAGTTTGAAAACTCAGTGACCTAAGTGTCACTTAACCCAAACCTCAGGGACCAAAAGTGTATTTTTTCCAAAAAAAAATTATTAATAAGGAAGAACAAAAACAAAAGTAAATGAGTTACCAATGCAAATTTTTTTAAAAAAAAAAAAACAAAATACCAAATAATCAAAGGAATCAAAGTAAAATTAGGGTTTGCCTTTGCACAAAAAGATTAAAGAAAAGGTGGGTAATAAGACCAAGTCAAAGTTGTAATTCTTTTTTTTTTTTTTTTTAAGTCAAAGTTGTAAATATTTGACCCAATTAAAGTCTCATTAACCTAATGTTTCTTATCCCATTTGCATGTGCTTTGGTCGTATATTCCAAAGTTTTTAATTATTTTCTATTTGTCTATCACGTTATATATAATAACAAAATAATAATAATAGAATTA
Source organism: Luffa acutangula (assembly GCA_036850905.1). NCBI lineage: Eukaryota > Viridiplantae > Streptophyta > Magnoliopsida > Cucurbitales > Cucurbitaceae > Luffa > Luffa acutangula. The sequence goes on along the minus strand of CM072092.1, from coordinate 48,202,182 downwards.
AATAAAAAAAAATCAAAATAGAATATCTAAATATGATTTTAAAAAAAATGTTAACTCACAAGTTCAACTCATGAACTTTTAGATTTGTATCTATTCATCACTCAATTTTAGGGTAGGTTTGGTTTAACTTTTCGAGTGTTTAATTTTGGAAAAAAAAATCTAGTGTTTGACAACCACTACTGACTTATTAAAAAACGAGTTTGAGAAATAAATCATTTTGAGAGAAACACTTGAAAGCAAAATTTTTAAAAAAAGTTTTTAAGGGTAGTTTTAACTTTTCAAGTGTTTAATTTTGAAATAAATTAGTTAAATTACACGTTTAGTTCCTGAATTTCCAGAGTTGTATCAATTTAGTCCCTAAACTTTAAAAAGTAATAAATAGGTTTTCGAACTTTCAATTTTGTTTCAAATAAGTCCCTAACCTGTAAAAAATATCAAATAGGTCCTTAAACTTTCACTTTTGTCAATAAGTCCCTCAACTTTTAATTTTGTGTCTAATAAGTCCCTAATAAGTCTTTGACCTATTCAACATTTTTTAAAATTCACAAGCCTACTAGATACAAAATTGAAAGTTTAGAGTCTCAATAACATAAAATTCAATTTTATATATGGTAAATTGGTTAATTTTTAAAAATATAAAATATATCATGGACCTATTAGACACAAAATTGTAAGTTTCTAACCTATTAGACATTTTTAAAGTTCAAAGACCTATTAGAAACAAAATTGAAAGTTCAAAAACTTATTTGAAACTTTTTAAAATTCAGGGACCTAATTGATACAACCCTGAAAGTTAAGAGACTAAATTTGTAATAAAACCAAAAAAAATCATTTTGAAAAAAAAAAATTAGTGTTTGACAACCACAAAAAATGACTTATAAAAAAGTGAGATTGAGAGAAACACTTGAAACCAATTTTTTTTTTTAAAATCGTTTTCAAGTTGTGTATAAAAACACTAATGAGAAAAGATAAACAAACATATGAGTGTTTAAATTCTAAACAATTTTTATACAAAATGTTTTTTAAACCATGCCTTCTTGAAAAACACTAAAACTAAAATATATTCTAAACATATCCTAAGTATGTAATAACTTGTGTGCAAAAACACTTATGAGAAAATGTAACTAAACATATGAGTATTTAAATTCTAAATAATTTTTATACAAAATGTTCATAAAAAAAAATACATTCTTGAAAAACACTTAAACTAAACAAATATTTCGGATGAACTCTTCATTATTTTGAGCTCACACCCCTACCTATCTATCAGTTGCAAAATAGCTCTCTAACCAACCTCTTCTTTTACTATTTCTTAAAAAAAAAAATATCTTCTTTTACTACGGTAAATTAACAACCTTCACAATTTAACTGGATATTTTTTTTTATTAATATTGTAATTTCAAAACTTTTTATTAAAATATAATTGTTTTGAAACTTATCATGAAAATATTGTTATTTTAATTTTTCAGTCAAAGGTGTTCTTAAAACGTGTGTGCATATGTGACAATGATTTAAAAAAAAAAAATATTCGTGGACGTCGTATCTGGAAGACAATGTTGGTAATGTGGTGAGTGTGCACCTTAACTTCCCTATATTCATAGGTTTGAATTCCAGCAGGAGCATTTATGCTATTTCTTTTTTCTTTTTTTTTTCTTTTTCGTTTTTCGTGCAGATTTTTCTTTCAATTTTGAAATTTAAATAGATAAAAACGAAAAATTTAATTTAATGTATAAAATACACCTCACGAAAAACGGAAAAGAAAAACAAAAACAAAGAAAACAAAGATTGTTTTCTTTTTCTTTTTTCACTTTCTTTCAAATTTGAATTTTAAATAGATAAAAACCAATAATTTAATTTAATATATAAAATACACCGAACAAAAAACGGAAAAGAAAAAAAAAAGAAAAAAAAATTGAACCTATAAAGAGAAAGAGGTTAAGGCACACACTCACCACATTGCTAAAATTGAATTTGATTTATACTTGTGTGGAGGTCTTGTCTTGAAGAGGCGACCTCCACTTTTTTTTAAAAAAAAATCATTGTCACGTCTGCACGTTGTCTTTTGGAGAGGCGACTCGCAAACACACGTTTGAAGGTTTTTAACTGAAAAAATTAAAACAACAATATTTTAATAATAAATTTCAAAACAACTATATTTTAATAAAAAGATTAAAAAAAAATACAATATTAATATATTAATAAAAAAAATGTCTCAATTTAACCATAATAATTAAATGGTAAAAGAGCAGATGTGAGTCAAACGATAAACCATAGAAGTCAACCATTATGAGAAGAGCAATTAATTTTAACACAATATTTTACAAATAATAATAAAAGTAAAGTTTACAAGTATGCAATCAATATTAAGAGCAAAGCAATTAATTTTGGATTTTTTAAATAAATAATGTAGTTTAAAAATTAAAAAAAAATAAAAACAAAACAAAAATAGTGGAAGTTTGAAACTAATTCCAAATTTAGGGTAGATAAATCGTATACATGGGTCACGAGTTTACTAAATCGTGCCCTAGAAATGTGATTTCCCACGTGAATCAAGGCCTAGATTTGCGATTACGGACTAAATCACGACCCATGTATGCGATTAGCGTAGGTGGCACACTACGTCACCTAACATGTGTGTCGCGGATGCTGCCATGGAACTCACTTACGTGATACACGAGTTTCATGGAAATCGCGTACCAGGTACATGACTTAGTCGTCTACTATACCCTACCTCATCCTTCATTTTCTCCCTTGCGCTGATAGACCCCCCCTCCTCGGGTTTTTTTTATTATTATTATTTTCTTCATACATAATAACTTTGTTTGAGATGTACAACATTTTTCTGTGGAACAAAATATACCATAGTTAGGTTATATGTGTGAACAATACGTCATAAATATAACTGAGATCATTCAACAAACTAGGAGGCTGATCGTTGCTGACACCGATAAGACACATGTTTGTCGCAGACGTCGTTGACAACAAACTGAAGACATTCCACAACCAAACGTAGACGAAGAACCTCGATGATGACAATTCAACTATTCACGTGCAGTCACGACAGATCATACATAAATTGTTTCAAGTTTTAGGTCAAGGTGTCATAACCCAACAAGATATTGATTATGTGATTCATCATCGATCACGCATGAATGTACCTTAACTTCGTCGTGGAGCTTGTTATAGAAGACCACGACGCTGTGGCACGTGAATTTTTATTAATTCCATGACATTGTTTATATGTAATTTTTGTACTTAAAAAACCTTTTGTATGAGACATTCTATTTAATTAAGAGTTTCATTAGTTGAGAAATTTTAGAAGAATATATATGGACTTTTTACTAATAATAATTATGAAACAAATAAAGAAAAATGCTAAATAATTTACTAAAATGAATTTAAAGAAATTGTGTACATTGTAAAGGATTTTCTCAAGCCAATCTTGTGTACCGTGTACACGATTCTTCTATTAATTGCGTCCAATGTACACGATTTATGGGCATAATCACATACCCCGTAAGCGATTTTAACATGTCACCGTCACATCAATCAAGGTAAACACGTATACCATGCACACGATTTTTTACTACCTTACTTTTGTCATTACTTTCAACTTTTATCCCTAGTTTCTAATTTATTATTTAAAGTACGTTATTAAAATTATTATTTTTAAAACTACCTTAATTTTGTAATTTCTTTTTTAAATGACATATTTCAATAAATTAACCCATTAATTTTATACAATAAAATATAGTGACAAAGCAATTACAAAAATAAAAGAAAAAAAAAATACACTTTTAGTCTGAGGTTTGTGTTAGGTTTCATTTTGGCCTATGAGTTTTTAAACTCAACAATTTAGTCCTAATATTTGATTTTAGTTTCATTTTGTATCTCCATCAATTTTTCCGTTAAATATTAACGGACTGATGACGTGACATTATTTTTTTATTAAAAAAAATATTTTCTAAATTTTTAAAATAAAAATATATATATATATATATATATATATATATATATATATATATATATATATATATATATATATATATATATATATATATATAAAAGAATAAGCTCCCAAAAGATTGTAGAATTTGCCAATTTTTCTTTAATTTTCCCTACTTTTTCAAGTCTTAAATAAAATTGGGGAAAATTTCTACTTCCATCGTGGTATCATACTCTCTTTGTTCCACATTAATTTTCAAAATATGATGATGTGGCAAAAAATAAATGGAAGGAATATCCATACTACGATGAAAATAATCATCTTTTAAGAGATTGGAAAATAAATAAATGTTTTGAACTTTGATGTTTGTTTCAAAATGACTCTTGAAGGCTTTGTTTCCATTAAATTTATGGATGGAAAATGACATGTTTGTATACGTATTGTTGCTTATGTGAATAGATTTGAACGCATAAGTGGGAAAAACAATAAAACCACGTGCAAATACATCATTTTTTGTCAATAAATTTAACGGAAAATGTCTTCAAGGGCCGTTTTGAAACAAAATTCAAACATTAAGGGCTAAAATAAAATGAAACTTTTGAAAGTATAATTGAAACATAGGATATTTTGATAATTAACCTATAGTTTACCTTTTTTCAAAAAGCCCAACATCTGAAGAGAGCTTTAAATAAGCCCCTTCTACAAATTCTGCCGCTCAATTTCCACTCTCGCTCAGTTGCTGCTTCAACTTCTGCATTTCAACTCTGCAGCGTTGCAATGGAGATTGACAATAAGGTAATCAACCCTTCTACTGTGTATAAACTCTTCCTTCCTTCTGTTTCTTTGCAATCTTCTTGCATTTCCTCATGCCCATGGAGGAAACTTCATCACTGATCTCCGTTTCCTTTGTTTTGCCTTTTCATTTCTGAGTAATTGTGAAGGAGAGAGTGTTTCTAAACGTTTCTTGAATTATTGTTCCTTTCAGGTCTTATTTCTTTGGGTTCTTGCGCGATTTCTCCTGTTACAGTTCTTCTTTGTTTCTTGAAGTTCTGCTAGCGTAATTTAGTGCCAGAATGTTGGTTGCCGGGGCTTGGGAATTTAGGAAATGTATATTGTCTTACTTGGTTTGATGGATTAGTCATGGCTTTATTGTTTGATTCCTGTTTCAGTCCATCGTATTGTTTTTGTCCCTTGTGGTTTCTTCTTTTCTGATTGTCGTTTCTTATTTTGTCCGTGAAAAGATAAAGGTTTATTTCATCATCTTGTTCTCTTCGCCCGCGGCAATTCTTGGGGGGTTGGGGATTGGATGTTGTAGGAAGTTAATCTTGGCCTTTCTTTAACTGATTCTTTAATGTTTACCATAGAATCGGAGTGGGAAAGACCCTGCTTCAATATATGCTTTATCTATGCTCTTGTGAAAGGATCAGGATCTGTCAACTGACAGATTAGAAAAATAAAAATAAAAAAGAGCGTATTGACAAGCATTGCATTGCATTGAGAAACTACTTTTTATTTTTTTCAATTATTTGAGATTTGAGAGCCCCCCAGTGATCATATTGGTATATTCTTTAAAAGTCATGTAACTCTTAAACTAATTAGTTCAACGTGAGGTTAGCTTAGCAGCTAAGATATCTTTACTTTCTCTTGTAGATTCTAATACTTCCACTCCACATGTGATGTAATATTTTATAGAAAAAAGATAATTAGTTCTAAACTGATTGTCGCATTTAATTGTGTGTTGCAGCTTTCTTCATCTGATGAAGTAAGAGATGTCAACGACTGCTTCATGTGTCTTGCATTGGACCAAAATGACCCTCTTTTCTGCAAAAAGAAGGTGAAATATGAATAGCCATATGTTGCTTCTGCACTGCTCTCTTGATCAGGAAAGTGTAGAAAGTGAACGTCCCTATCAAAATTTTCAGTAAAATTTGAATCAGCAAGGATCACAGAAATAGGAATTTATTACATTTATTGACATAATTTTAGTTTATCTTTTTTCCCCATTCGTTGGCTTTCTAACTTTTTGAGTGATGGCCAATAATGATAAGAATTCCATATTCACGTGAATGATGAAGATGATTATGATTTATGCCCACAGATGAAGCAATAATAAAGAAGAAACCGGCACTTACATAAAATAGGTGATTTTAACCAAAGTCCCTTGCTAGTTGCAATACTATTAATTTTTTTAGCAAGAAACAAGGACTTCGGTAAATTAAGTATGAAGTGAAAAAGAAGTGGGACCAGGAGTCCAATCCCAAAGAATGATCCTGTACATTAAGCAATTATTAAGAATAAAAGGAAGCCAAATGAATCGAAGTTAGTATTTATTGCTTTACTATCCCGCCTACTTTTAATTATCAAAATTGGCATGCTCCCAAACTCTACTAATTAAAACCCATGCTGACATTCAAGTGAACTCTATGATGGATTATTTTCATTATCTTTGCCTTTTAATCATTTGCATGTAATTCTTTTGATCTACATTTCCCAAGCAATTAACATAACTCTGAAAGCCTAAAGAACCTCTTTCCCTAAATGAATATTTTATTATCATCTTTAAACCTCACAATTTGGGTTATAGGGCTTGGAGATGCCAAAACCATTCGTGAAGTGTTCCCACATAAAGGAAGTGCAAGGAAATGTCCCGCATGTTTTAGACTTGTTGATCAAGAGAGAGTTTCCATTGTCATTTATCCATTCTAACATAAATACAATTAACAACCAACCTAGGAAGTTTAATCTATGCAACTTTTACCTCATTTACATATATTTCTTTGAGAATTTATGTATTTTGATCTGTTGGACATCATCTAGTTTGGTGGAACAGTATATAATGCTCTAACGTACTGTTGATTTACTATTTCTTATCATTTCTTACATTTTTCTGTAGAAATTATTAGAAAGACATGGTTTCAAGTCTGAGAATTACATTTACTTGAAGTGCTCTCTGCGTCCTGAGGAAGTAGATACCATTCTGAAAGAATTGGTACAAATTGCAAGAATTATTCACTTAAATGAGGTAACCTGAAAATTTTCTCTAGGTCAATGTTTTCACGTTGTGTCTGGAAATATTTGATTCACTGCTATTCAGGAATGTCGTATATCTGTAATACATTGGAAGGAGTGCTAAGTAATTTTGGTACTTGGGTGTGCTTAACTAATATTCGTTTGTATTCTAGTTTTTCTTTATGTTGGGGAAAGAAGTGGGGAAACAAGTAGTATTGATTTGTATATTTAATATTAGTCTGAAATCCATTTTGATATATGTAATAGTCATTGATAGCTGCTGTAATGATTGAGGTGCAGCCTGAAATGTATTTTGGAGAAGATGACACATGTACGCCAGCAGATTCCTACAGTCCCAGGAATGAAATGGAGGCCCTCAATACAATAATTTCTCTTGTTGACATCTCTCTCTCTAGTTGTGAGCCTGTCCTTGATGTCCTGCAAGAACTACGGAAAGCAGTTATTCATATGATCCATGAGTATGGAGATGTATACAGTATGAGCGCTAAAACATTGGGAATGGGAGACAGCTCTGTGAAAGAAAATTGTTTGTTACAGTGGGGTGAGAGCAATGGTGTTAGAACAAGCTTGCAGATAGCTTGTAAGTCTTCACCATCACAGTTTCTTGGCAATATTCGTGTAAACCACATCTATTGATGCTTAATTTTGAATTGTTGAAAATTTGAATCATTGGAGGTGCAAAGTAAGTTTCTCATGCTTTATTCTTTATATAGATGTTGAAGGTGCTGGTAGAGGAACCATAGCCAAAGAAGATCTAGACGTTGGTGACACTGTATTGGAGATCCCTCTGGCTATTATTATTTCTGAGGAACTTGTGCAGAAAACCACCATGGTAAATTCATTGCTAAGAAGCTGTTGTAGTTGCCAATCTTAGAATTTGAATCCTCTAGAACTTTCCTTACAGAATAATGGTATTAAGAGAATTACAATCTTGGCCTTGTATGAAATGAAGTCCTTAATAATTCTCATAGATGCTGTTTTTTCAATTCCCCATCTCATCTTTAACTATGGTCTGTTGCTTAGGTAAGTAGTACTTATATCTAGAGTTAAAGTTGGCTCACAAGAATTTTTAGGGATTTTACATTTTCAAGTTTTTTTTTTTTTTTTTTTTTTTTTTTTTTTTTTTTTTTTTTTTTTATATATATATATATATATATATATATCATATAATGAAGCAAAGAAGAGAATTTTTCTCTCCGAGGTGCATTGACGTTACTTTGTTCCCTCTAAGCATGCATGCTTTAACGATTGGTTACAATAATTTAGTGGGTTGAAGTTGCGCCAGTTCTGTGTAAAAAACTCTTCTACCTAGGTATCTGTTGCAAATGCGACTGGTGTTTCCTCACATCACTTTAGATGTCATTCGTATAACCAGCATGCACAATTGTATTCAAGGTGGTTACTTTTTGTTGATGCAAGTGCTAGTTAATTCCTTTGGAGAGGCTGGTGAGATTAGTGCATGCCTGCCTGGGCTAAGGCCTAGATAAGGTACATTTTCAGAGGGACAGTTTCATTTGAAGACATTATTACACACCCCACTTGTCTTTAGATGGTCTTTTGTATATGTAATCACATCGAGTAATCAGACTTTCGTAGTTAGAACTGCTATTTGAAGTGAATGCCCATAGTACAGATTTCAATCGGATGATTTTTTTTTTCTTTTTTTTGAATTTGTAGATTAATGTAGAGAGAGAGAGATGTTTGTAATGAATGATGACAAAGAGAAGAAACATCATGACTTTATGCTTGAATTTCAGTATCCCATATTATCAAAGATCGAAGGCATGTCATCTGAGACAATGCTGTTGTTATGGAGCATGAAGGAGAAGCACAATTCCGATTCCAAATTCAAGTTCTACTTTGATACACTACCAGAAGCGTTCAATACAGGTATTTACCATTACATTTAGATCATTCTAACTGACTTCTGGTGATACCATTGTGTTCAGAACGAGATCTTGGATGTACATTTATCAAATGATTGATTTTTCTTGTTGCTTGCTCGTAGAATCTTTAGCTAGCAGTTAGCACCCGGTGGACTGCTGCATGCAAGTGTATAAATTATTTTTGCTCTATATGTATGAATAAGGAAATAACTGTGCCTTTCTTCCTTCGAGAGGGAAGTGGAATTTCATTAATGTAATGAAGTTTTCAAAAGGTTAGTGGGGTTGCGAAAATTCCTTTCAATTTGAGCACGAATATATCACCAAGAGGGTGATCAAAACAAAATTCTTAGCTTGCACCAAGTGGCTGCTGTGTGCAAAATAAGGTCAAATAAGTGTAGTTCCTCTCCATTCCATTGAAAGTTCTACTATTCCTCTCAAGCCAAGTGGTTCAAAGGAAGCTTCTAATCGAGTTCAAAAATAGAGTTATAGAGATTTTGATTTCTTTTTGTAGGGGTGAAGCAGAATGGCAGCTTACATAAATATGATCTTTGAGACTTACTGTCCAAGTTGAAAAGGGAGCATATCGAGAGAGCTACTGAAGGATATCTTCTTTGCATATAATCCATAGTATTAGTATGTATTGTCCATGTGTGAGTATTAGGGATATATGAGAAATACTAAATAGTATTAGATTAGATTAGTAGTGAGGGCATAGTTGTAATTAGAAAGGAATCTTGGTTATAAATAGGGGAGTGATGAGTCTGAGAGGGTTTGAAGAATTTTGGGTATTGTCTCGGTGTGAGACTTTGGGAGAGAGTTAGCCCTCTCGAAATGCTATCGTTATATTGTAATTTCGTTTCGTTATTGCAATATATTAGTGTTTTGGTGTTTTCTTAGTTTGGATACCTAACAAATTGGTATTAGAACACGTTGATCCTGGAAAATGGTGCAAAGACAACTCGAAGAGAGGGTGGAAAGAATAGAGAAGGATATGGTTGAAATCAAAGAAACGTTCTAGAGGATGGCCACAAACCTTGATCAGTTAACTACAGAAATAGAGAATCAAAGAGCCATGATGTTGTCTGAAAGCTTTGATGGCATGATTCGATTAACTTTCGGGATGACTGGAATTGGAAGCTCAACTCAAAAACAAAAGATGGCAGAAGAAGAATCGTGGGAATGGATGGTCGGTAATGAAGATGAATAATCTCAGTGCAAGAGAGATGGAGAAAAAGAGAAGTTGGTGAAAAAAATTAAGAGGCGGAAGAGTGAGACTGTTAGGAAGACGAAGCTAGTGCGACAATTGGGAAAAAAGGGTTAGAAGGAAGAGCTTGAGGGCATATCCACCGGTATTTTGTCAGAATCCGAATAAGCATGTTGGAAAAATGTTCAAGGTGATGGAGTTGGAATTTCAAGGGAGATACCAACGAAGAATGCTGCTGAAAATCTAGGGGAGACGTCGACGACGTAAGAGATTATCGAGTAGGGGAAGAAAAACCAAAATGAGAGAAGCAACCAACGAAGAACAATCACGGGCAGCAAAGGCTACTTTGGTCGGAGAGGAAAACTTGGAAGCGACAACTTAAAGATGGAGAAAGAACGGAAGGGGAGGTGGACGGAAGCCATTACCGGTGGCAAAGGCTTGTTTGGCCGGAAAGGAAGAACCAAGGAAGGCGTCGATGCAATTTTCATTTTTCGGCGGATAATGGATGGGTGAGTCACGAACGATTGAAAGTGGGTTGGACAGTAAACCCGTACCCTAATCACGTGAAATCAGTTGAGTTTAGAAAGGGATGGGACCATGAGTTTCTTAGGTAGGGGTGGGATAAGTTGGCTCTCCCTCGGCTGGTTTTTAAAACTTTTGGATGAGGCCCATTCTTTCTCAAAGACAAAAAATCTAATGGATTTACAAGGTGGGTCTTGGACTGGGTTGTCTTTTGTTTTTAAACCCAAAAACCAAATCAATCATAGCAATACCCGACTCAGATGGAAAACTAACCCTAGCCGCAATCTCTTGCTATGGACTCGTATCACCGGCCATCACCACCATCCATCGTCGCCTATCGCTGCTGGCTTTCACTACCAATCGTCGTCATTAGTCGAAGTCGCCACCAACCGCCGCTTCTCACCACCTTCTTCTGCTCACCGTTGTGGAAGCAACAACCAATTGATTTTTTTTTTTCAATTATAGTTCTGAAGGGAGGGTTATGTGTTTGTAATTCCAAAAAGAAAAAAAGATTGTCCAATTTTGAGATTATGTTTTGTAAGCACACCTTGAGGACAATGTATCTTTGAAGGGCGGAGTATTGTGAGAGTACTAGTTAGAGATATATGAGGAATAGTATTAGATTAGTAGTGAGGGCATAGTTGTAATTAGTAAGGAGTCTTGGTTATAAACAGGGGAGTGAGGAGTCTTTGAGGGTGTGAAGAATTTTGGGTATTGTCTCGGTGTGAGACTTTGAGAGAGAGTTAGCCTTCTCAAAAGGCTATTGTTACATTGTAATTTCGTTTCGTTATTGCAATATATCAATGTTCGGGTGTTTTAGGTTTGGATACTTAACACCATGACCACCTCCCATAGGAAGCTTTTGACTTTTCTTGGGAATTTTCCTTTCCAAATAACTTGGTGATACGAAATCAAAGGCACCAAGAAAGCTTTGATAAAAAATGATGTACTCAACCCTACCACAAGTGGCTTAGACAACTTTTGTAAGAACAAACACCTCTTAAACACACACGACAACATCTAGTATACACACAAGAAACCACTTAAGGGAAGAAGAAATGATTAATCTTGAATGGTCAAGTCTTTGGAAATAAAAACTCGCTCTCAATCGAAAGTCAAAACACTCCCCAAGATTGACGACCTATCAAACTTGAATGTTTCTAAGGAACATGCAACCTAAGCTAGGATGCAACATGCTCTCAATTTGGAGCAAATAGAACAACTCTCCCAATTTTCATTTCATCCAAATGTCAACATCTCAAATTTACAAATGAAGATTTTAAAAAGCCTCATATGGTTAGCAACCTAAAAGAACTAAAATAAACTAAATCCTGAAACTAACCTAACATAAATACTGTTTAGTTACAAGTTATTTGAGGATTTCTAAACTGGGAAAATTAAACACATTTGGCTCCACTTTTGGGCCTAAGAGCTTAACAACATATTAAAAAGATTTACAAGATAAACACCCAAATAACCCCTGAACCTTAAATAACTTCGAAGTTAAAATTTTTAAGATTTGTTGTCTTTATGTTGCCTTGAAGCTTCTTTCTCCCCTTGTTATCCTTCCGTATGAAGTTCAATACTCCAAATATTGAAGTGAAAATCTTTTTCTTCTTTGGTTGGTCCTAGTGACATTATGTGTCTTGCTCGAAGGAAAAGGAGCTAGTAGGAGATTCTTGGAGGCCAAAAAGTGTTGGAGAGATCTACATGAAAAGGAGCTCGTTGGATCAAAAGGTCACTTCCAAGAGTCTTGTTGGGGCTTAAGCCTCATGTCCTCATTGTTGCTGATCAGAAGGACCCGAATCTTCAAACTCATTTCACTTAAATTTATCCTTGAAGATTGGTTATAGAAGCTTCTATTGTTGTCCAGGAGGGTGGTCCCCATTATTAACATCATTGTAGATTCGATAGAATTTGGGGAAGATGAATTTTAAGGCAGGTGAATACGTCCATGGATCTTCCCAAAATCTAGTGTTTGTGCCGTTTCCAATCTTAAAAGGGGAGACAATGGAAAATATCAGAGTCGTTGCTTTCCAAATGTCTCTCCAACCTATAAGTGGCTGATGGAATTGTCATTGGCCCACCAATCAAGACGAGTGGGACCACATCTGTCACAAATAAATTTCCTCCGAAAAGCAGAATTTTTATGAGCATATCTCCCAAGCCATTTGGCCATGAGAAACTGATTCTTTTCCAGCAAATTTTCAAGGCCAAGATGATTAGAAATGGGACATGAAATTTAGTCCCGAGTAGCCAAATGATGACCATCTTTTTGATAAAATTCTCAAAATATTTTCTCAAAGGGTCTTGGCAGTCCTTACGCATTTTGAATAAAGACATATAATAGGTGGGGAGGCTGGAGAGAGAGGACTAGATGAGAGTTTGGTAGCCTTCTTTGGAGAAGAAGGAGCCTTTTTGCACTTTTAGGGCCCGTTTGATAACGTTCTCGTTTCTTGTTTCTTGTTTCTAATTTTATTAACAAATCTATGCATTTAATAACTATGTATGTTTCTTATTTCTCATTTTTTAGAAACACTCACAAAATTTGTATAGAACTTTTGGGAACAACTAAAACTAGTTTCTCATTTTTTGTTCTTGTTTCCAATTTTTTCCAAACATAAATAAGAATATAGGTTTATTCTTATTGAATGTATAGGTGTTAGGGTCATGAAATTCTATTTTTCTTTATTAAAAATGAAGAAACGGAAACAAGAAACGAGAACGTTACCAAACGGGCCCTTAGCTTCTTTTAAATCTTGATTAAAACAGGGTCTCTTGGTGTGGCCAAGAAGGGGGAGGCAGAGGTAGGAGGGTGACCATTGCTCAATTGCGCATCTGAAAATGTTGGTAGCAGATTGAAGCAGCTGGTTCTGCTCAATTAACATTGAGACTAGAGGAAGCTTAAAAAATTCTGATGACTAGGAGGAGATTTGTAACTTTCTCAATGGGAGAGCAAGAGAATAGGATGGTGTGCCATCCACAAATGAGAGGTGGTTGATAGGTTGAGAGAAATGCCTCAAGAAGAAAACTTCCTAATAGCCTATCTCTGAACCTTTTTGGAGGAGCCCACTAAGAGAATCCATCACCAAAGTGAGAATATGGATTCTTAAGAAGACATTCTTTCCTTCTCTCTCTAAATAGGAGATGTGACTTTTTTTTTTTTGTTCAACAACATAGGAGACGTGATTTATCAACTTATAATTGGATATTGGGAAGGGAAGAAAGCTAGCTTTCTCTCAATCCCACCACTCACATACACATGGTTCGTTTTCAATGATGTGCAGTGACATTTAAGGACATTTGGACTTCATGGAGGAAAAAATCTTTAAAGTTGAATAGAAAGAATTTTCTATTGAATTTGTTAGGAAATCAGGAAATAGGAGAGTGAAAAGAATTTTCAAGTGAGACTCACACTAGTGAAGAAGAGGTAGGAGTATCATATGGAAAATAATAAAGGGCCAGTTGCATAGATAACAAAATGGGCCAAAATATTAGAAAATATAGCAATCTAGAAAAATAATTGCAAAAATGGCAAAAAAATTACCTTCAGACCGTCTAAATGACCAAAAATACCCTTCTATCAATGATAGAAATATACATCGCTGATAGAATCTATCGGCAATAGTGATAGAATTTTATCAGCGATAGAATTCTATCACTGATAGAAATCTATCAGTGAAGAATTCTATCACTGATTATTGCCGATAGAATTCAAATATTTTTAATGGTTTTTCAAATTTTCATTTTACCTTTCATTTTGATTTCAGTGCACGCTAAAATCAAAATGAGGTGTAAAACGAGAATCTAAAAAAATCATTTAAAATATTTGAATTCTATGGGCGATAGAAGTCTATCAGTGAGTGATAGAAATTCTGTCACTGATAGAGTTATATCAATGATAGAATTCTAATGCATCAATGATAGAATCTATCGCTGATAGAAGTCTATTAGAGAAAAGAACAAAGGGAAAAAGGAAAAAACGAAAGATGAAGGGGAAAATGCACATAAATGAGGGGTAAAACAGAAATTTAAAAAATCATAAAAAAATATTTGAATTCTATCGGCGATAGACTTCTATCAGCAATAGAATTCTATCGCTCATAGAAGTCTATCAGAGAAAAGGAAAAAAAAAAAACAAAGAAGAAGGGAAAAATGCATGCTAAAATCAAAATGAGGGGTAAAACGAGAATCTAAGAAAATCATTTAAAATATTTGAATTTTATCGACGATTGAAGTCTATCAGCGATAGAATTCTATTGGGGATTGAAGTCTATCAGCAATATAATTCTATCATACTAGCGATAGAATCTATGGATGATAGAAGTCTAACAAGAAAAGAAAAAAAATGAAAGAAGGATGCATGCAAATGAGGGGTAAAATAGGAATTTTAAAAAAATCATTTAAAATATTTGCCATATTTGCAATTTCTTTTAAAAGTTGCTATATTTGCTATTTCCTTATTTAATTTAGCCACCCATTACAATTTTCCAATAATAAATATTGAGATCGAACCCGAAAGATAATGCTATTGGATAGAACAATATCTTAGATATGTAGGAAGAGAGCCATGGAAGATTTAACATAAAAAGGAGTTCCTTCGGTGCCTAAAAACCCCTCCCAAGTCAAGCTGATTAATCTCTGTAGAGAAGGACCAAGGAAAATCAATGACATCTGTGTTTTCTTGTTGCTCCTATGGTAAAAATTGCTGGAATTCTCTTCAACTTGTTAATTGTTGCAAAGCCTTTGTGGTAGGATGCACCTAGCAAGAAATCACAAGAAATACAAAGACAACACAAAAATAGAACTATATTGTAATATCAAAGAAATTACTGTATCCATAGCCTTTTGAGAGGACTACATCTCTCCCTAAAGTCCCAAAGTGGACAATACCACAAAATAATTCCCCCCTCTAAGAATCCCAACTCCCCCATTTATAAACAAGACACTACCACTATTTACCACTATACCCTTACCATAGATCCCCTACTAGTATTCTCAAACTTTGATGAGATATCCAAGAAGAAGGCATCTCGGCCACTTTGCAGTGCAGCCATAGGTTTAGAAGAAAAGTAGATAAGAACCAGACCACCACTTCTCCAAAAGCATGGTTCTACCTTCCCTCTTACGAAGGAACCAATGTGGAAAGGAGTCCTCAATTTGGTGAAGTTTCGTTATTTTTCTCAACGTTCCCTTAACAACATTATTTTGTAATTATACTCCCTTATCATTTACTCAAATTGGAGTGACAGTTTATTATTTCCTGAAGGGAGAATTTATTTTCTGTGTACCTTTTGGCTAAATCAATAAAAAGCATTTATTGTTTCTGAAAAAATATTTGGACAATTTTCTGCCTAGTAGCAACTAGTGACAGTTATTTTTAAGCCATTTCAATGTTTGCAAAGAATCTTTCCTCTTTATAATGCGTTGATTTTATTGTTAATATGGGGAACATTAAATCTGCCCATGTCAATTGGGGGGGAAATTTTTGGAATATTCTTTCACTTTGGAATTTTTTTCTAATCCAATACTGGTGTGTTTCCTTCTTGAAAATTTGATGGCGAGGTTGTTTATCATGGGAATTGAGATGCATATTCTTTTTATTTCACATGTAACCTTTTCAAAAAAAAAAAAAAAAAAAAAAAACCTTTCCTTTGTAATTCTAATTAGTATTATCACTATTCATTGTTACAAATTCCAATCCGACTTCTGAGCACTAAAGTGGGAAAATGATAAAACTATAAGTTTGAATCATCCAAACGCTAGACGTGCTCTTAAATTTGCATGAAGTAATTTTTATTTTTCTAGTCTAATATTTTACAAGAAGTTCACAGGGTTAAGTTTTGGAGTTGGCGCAATGATGACTTTAGACAGAACCCTACTTTTCGATGAGCTAATGCAAGCCAAAGAGGTTCGGTTTTCACAAATCTTCTCGGTCAATATTTATCTGTTAAAACAACCTCTAGTGGCAAGCATGAATTATAGTTTCCTCTTATTATGTAGTTAAAAAGTAATCTCACTACATTTTTATCATTATATTTTCCGGGGGTCATGGAAGTTTGGATAGATGCATAAGACATTAATAGAAATAAAGTGAAAAAGATAAAAACCATTTCCGGGGGTCATGGAAACCATTTTCTATTTCATTTTGATGGTCTGATTTTTGGATATCATAATTTGATTTTCAACTTGTATTTATATGTTATGTTGACTTCTTTGCAGCACTTGCGGGAACAATACAATGAGTTTTTTCCTGCGTTATGTAACGACCATCCTGATGTTTTCCCTAAGGAGTTCTACTCATGGGAGCAATTCTTATGGGCTTGTGAACTTTGGTATTCAAATAGCTTGAAAATCATGTTTTCTGATGGAAATCTTAGAACCTGCTTAGTTCCAATTGCAGGTTTTCTCAACCACTCGGTATGTTATTGTAGTCTCCCCTACTAGAGTCCAGCTTCTCGTACCCCATTCATCAATTTTCCCTCACGGATTGGGGGCAAGTTTAATTATGAAAATTGTACAAAATGTAGTTTATTTTACTTGAACTAGGTTATTTTTTAACAGAATCCGTTCCTTGTTTGGTATCTGCTGTTACCTCTTACCTCAAATTGATTTCCTCACGTCTTTGTACTTGTTTGCTCAATTACGTGGCAGTCAATAGCTTGCAAATTTGTGAGTGTTTTGCTGACCGCAGTTTCATGTTTCTAAAAAAAACTCTTCATCATTAATCTCGATGGCATACCGATTTCTTATTTCTTACATTTGAAGTGTTTTAATTTTTTACTATTTTGAATTTGAGCTCACATTTTCCTTTGCTTCATTGCTATTTGGTTCTTTGGTACAGTTGCATCCTCACATACTACACTATGGCAAAGTTGATTCAGATACAAATTCCTTGAAATTCCGTCTATCAAGACCATGCCGTGCGGGAGAAGAATGTTATCTTAGTTATGGGAATTACTCTGGTTCTCATCTGGTTGCTTTCTATGGCTTTTTACCTGAAGGAGACAACATAAATGATGTCATTCCATTAGGTATTTTCTAGTTCTGTCCAGTAGACATTTAGATGATGCTTCCTATTACTTTAATATGTAATTTATGTATGACTTTCTTATATTACTATTGTTTATCTGTCACTGCAGACATTGACTTCGGTGATGATAATAGCAATAGCATCACGTCAGACTGGAGTACTCATATGGTGAGGGGAACTTGGTTGTCAAAGAAACAAAGCTTATTCTATTACGGTCTGCCCTCACCATTATTAGAGTGTTTACGAAAAGCTCGGTGCCCTGAATTACACACCAAGCGTAGGGTAATTCTCATCTTGTTTTGCTCATTTCTCAATTGTAACTTTGTAGGAAAAGTTTCCAAATATTTGTAAAAATCATCTGACTCTGAAAACCTTAAATTTTACAAATACTTTTATGCTTCTCATAGGACTTGGAATTTTATTCATTAGTTATTATTACTTGTTTATCTTAAATCCATAGCTGCAGGGAAGCTTGGAAAATGAAATGGAAGTCCTCAATGTTCTCCTCTCAGTCTTTGATGGAATGATGGAAAATCTTGAGGATGAAAATGAAGACAGGTAATGATATCTTTGAGGAGCAGTAATAAAGTATAAATTATACAGTGCAGTAAGCAACTTCATTGAAGCAACACTTTTCCATGGAATAATCTTGAAAGTTTTGGTATTTGCAGGAGCAGTACAGAATGGGATATAAAGTTAGCATTGAAATACAAAGATCTACAAAGGAGGATAGTTTCCTCATGTCTGACTTCATGTCATGCCGGCATCAAGGAGGTGGAACTTGCATTATGCAAATGCATGAAAGAGGACACTCGAGGCTAAAAACACGAACCTGCGGATATGCTTGGTTTTTGGTAAGCCAGTTTTGAGATTTTATCATAAAAGCAGATTGCTAGTCCTGTAAGTAGATAATAGGGTGTTGTATCAAAATTAGGCCAAAAGGTGGATGATTTGCAAGTGATTGACTGATCTGATCATGTTGTGAGATTTGACTTGGATATGTAATGATGTAAGCCGCATGAAATCTAGATGTTAGGATATTATACAATTAGTAATTCTTGTGCTTATTGCAATGCAATTTTGAATGAGGCTGATTTCATTTGTTTCTTCTATGACAACAATTCTGAGCCCTCCACACACAAAAAGGAAAATAGAGAAGCTTAGTGCTCTACTTTTGTTTGTGGTCCATGTCATTTGCACCAAATAACTTCATAAAAGCTTGTTGCGATTCGTTGTGGATGCTTTAAGTCTGTTGGTGCTTAATTTTGGAGCTGTTTTCTTCTCCATATGGAAGGATTTGAGGTCATGAGTAGAAATGTATTAACAAAATAAAAAAAAAGTTTCAATGTATGAGAATGCTTATTCTGAAATCGCTTTCAGAAGCTAGTTGGTTTATTGGATGCGATTTTCTGATTTTGTTATTTTACTCCAGTCTATTTGAATTGTTTTCTTGAGAGAAAACTTTCAATGGTTATGTTATTAAACAAAGTCCAGTTGATATCGATCATTCTTCAAGTTAGACTGTAATATGAAATTAAGAAGTCAAACTTTAATTATATATATAACTAAATAATCTCAACATGTTACATAATTGTTTGGTTTTCTGTAATTTTTTCTATTCCTCCATGTAAATAACACAATATTGGTTCATAGTCAATAACATCTATCATCGAAAGTAAGAATGAGTTGAAGAACACCGTGAATTGATAGGTGGTGAGGCTCCATATTGACTATCATCAGGTCGTTTCTTGTAACTAGCTCATTCATAAGTTTTTTCTTAATTCATCTTTCCATGAATGGCTGAAATTAAAAATAAGTTCATAAAAATTCAAGATCTAATAATTCAAAATGACTATTAAAATTATTGATTTTTTTACTTTTGAATATCCAATTGTTAAAATTATTGTGTTCAACAACATTATATGAGAGTAAGAGTTTGAACCTTTGACCTTTTGATTGAAGGTATAATATTTTAACCAATTAAGTAGAATCACTAATATGAACATAAATTCAATGGTTAAAGTACCATTACCATGCCAAATATTCATCAATCTCCACTTTATAATTGTTGAACTAAAAATAAGACAAAAGTCAAACTCATTTAATGTGTGTATTTATTTATCTTGCAAATTTGTTAACTCATCAAATACAAATCTTGTGCTATAGAGTATAAAATACCATTCTCTCAAAAAAAAAAAAAAAAAAGTATAAAATACCATTTTATGAAATCTTTCTTTTATATTATGTTATAACTTTTGTTGATGCCAAAATTTGGTCAAGGGGCTCACCTGACCTTCACGTGACATAACAGTAAATTTGTTTGAATGGGAAAGACGTGACCTGCAAAACAAGAGAAAACTAAGCACCGGCGTGGTGCTTGGCACACCGACTTCGATGCTTAAGTCGGTTGGGAGATCATAAGCGAAGTAAAGAAAGTAATAATATAGAGAGGAAGAAAATAGATACCAAGTTGAGTCCCTTTGACTTGAGGTGAACCTCTTCTATTTATAGCTGAAATTAGGGTTTTCCCTTTCCTTTTAGGAGGGTGAGTAGCCCTAGAGATTGATTTAGGCCCATTTGGCCTCCGTGGGCTTGTTTCTCCTCTAGGCTTCTATCATTCTGACTTCCTTAGGGCTAGGTCCAAATTTACCCCTAACATTAAGCCACCACCCTTGAATTGGGATTCAGGGGTGGTCACTGTTGATATAAGTCAAAACACCTTAAGCTCAATTTAGTATAATTCTCTCCTGTGCCAATTTGTTACCTTGCAAAAAAGACTCTTCTGGCCTTTTATCATTCGCTTTGCTGCTTGTATGAAATGTCTTACGTCTTGGTCTCAACTAAGTGTGGTTTACTGCTTTGAAGCCCCCTGCACCTTTTCCTATTGATACGACTCCGTTCCCAAGGGTTCTGTAGTTGTTGTTTGCCCTAGGAGTATAGGCGTTGCCACTCTTACAAGAACTTTTTTTCTCATGTCGTTACCTCGGGGAGTATAGACGTTGCCACTCCACCGAATACCTTGGGAGTATAGGCGTTGCCACTCCTACAAGGAATTTTTTGATAAGTAGATACCTCGGGGAGTATATGCGTTGCCACTCCAACGAGTACCTTGGGAGTATAGGCGTTGCCACTCCGACAAGGAATTTTTGATAAGTCGTTTGCCCTAGGAGTATAAGCTTTGCCACTCCTACAAGGACTTTTGGCCCAGCTGCTCGAGATTTCTGCATGTCATGTTCCCTCGTGTAACAACGTTAGTAGACAACATTATGTTGATATGGGAAAAAGACTAATCATTGATTGAAACATAATTAACTTGCAAATTATGAATAGTTTGCATTCAATAAATCAACAGATACACATAAAGTAATAAGAATATATAATTACCAAATAAGGGTAAGTAGAGAACATACCGCCCATGAAATAGTAAAGACCCTTTGTTGGGCTAATATGAGCTATATCTTCAAACCACTTGAATTTCTCAGAATTAGAAATAAAAATCTTTGTAATATAAAGATGGCATAGAAGAGTTTTTATGAAGTAAATAAATAATTTATTTATATATTCCACTTAATTTCGACTTTTAATTTATTCCAAGCAATTTCATAATTTCCAACTTGAAATATAGATTAAGTCTATATTTCATCCATGAATATCACACGGAAGAATATATATACAATAATAGTAATGGTGCGAAAAATCTAATAAAAACAATGAGTTCGAAGGGTTAAACCATATATATTCAGTCTTTTTTGAACATACTCTCACCAAAACTAATAATTTTGAATTGGACAAATAGTTAATTAGTTTTTCTTGGAAATCTAGAATCAAATTAAATCAAATCTCATGCGACCAAATCAAATCATATATATATATACAAAGTTTAAATCTACAACTTTTGGATATAGATAATTTATTCAAACACAAATCTAAACTTAATTTGAATCACTCCTAATATTGCATTTAAACATAGATTTATCTCTATCCATTTTTATGAAAATTGAAGTCTAGGAGAGGTTTTAAAGAGTGTGGAGAGGTAAAACAAAGTATTAAGTCTCCTTCACAAGGTGAAGTATGAAGATTGTATTGTAGTAGATGAAGAAAATATTGGCAAACCCAATAATCCCAGAAGAGGAAACTAACAATGAAATCTCATCAAAATTTCCAATGCAATTCAAATAGCCACGAATTATACTCATACTCTGAATAACAATATTTCTAATCTTGTTAGAGAGTGAATTTAGGGGGAAAACCTTCCAAGATCAAGACAACCCATATCACTGTCGAGATTTGTCCTGAAATAATAATTTGAATAATAAATCTTGAATTTACAAAATAATTTAAATGTGAATTTAAACAAATACCTTGTAAATATCCTCAGCAATTTTCGGCCCTTGAAGTTCAGGTTTTGAAATCCCATGCATTTTTTTTTTTTTTAATTGCTTTGAAACTTTTGCGGCTAGAGTAGGACCTTGGTGGGATTGATTCGCAATTTTTGCTCAAGGACTGGAACTTGGGCTGTCGGGACACTGTAGCTTTGCTCTTCTTCGTAAGCTTTTTGCCTTGAAAAGTGATGATGGATTTCCCATGCTTCCTCCCTCATGATCCTCTTGAGTTTGATTCACCAAGACAGTGGATTTGAGATCAATTCCAGCACAATAGTGCTTGTCGAATCAAACGTCGGGGTTTTGGTGAGAGATGATGAGTGGGCGTTGTGGTGTGATGGCCGACGGAGGTGAAGGTGGAACATGTCGGAGTTTGGGATCTGTCAATCGATTTTGATAAACTCTTTCACGTGACATCAACTATAAATTTGTTTGAATGGGAAACACCGTTCGGAGATCATAAGCGAAGCAAAGAAAGTAATAATATAGAGGGAGAAGATAGATACCAAGTTGAAATTATGGTTTTCCCCTTCCTTTTAGGAGGGTGAGTAGCCCTAGAGATTGATTTAGGCCCATTGGATCTCCGTGGGCTTGTTTCTCCTTTAGGCTTCCATCATTCTGACTTCCTTAGGCTTCTATCATTCTGGTCCAAATTTACCCATAACAACTTTTATACCCAATAAACCCACAAGTCAATATAGGCTATACAAGGCTATACAAACTCAAGTTTTTTTAAGGTTTTTTTCCCCTAAAAAATGTAAAATCAAGCTTTTGTTAAGTTGAGGGGAAAAATCTCCACAAAAGAGACCCTGACAACTCTAAAATAAAATAAGATCTCGTTTGATAACCATTTGGTTTTTTGAAAATTATTCTTGTTTTCTCCCTATTTTCCTAGAATAACTTCCATCTTTGTTAGAGAGGCATTTGAAATCTTAGTCAAACTCCAAAAACAAAAACAAGTTTTTGAAAATTACTTTTTTTTAATTTTCAAATTTTGAATTGGTTTTTGAAAACATGGAAAGGAGGTGGATAACATAACAAAGGAACTTATTGGGCAAAGTAGTGTTTTTAAACATAATTTTCAAAAACAAAAAATAAAAAACCAAGGCCCTATTTGATAACCATTTTGTTTTTGGTTTTTGGTTTTTGAAAATTATACTTGTTTTCTTCTAAATCCCCTACCATAACTTTCATCTTGTTAGATCCATTTGAATTCCTAGTCAAATTCTAAAAACAAAAATAAGTTTTTGAAAACTACTTTTTTTTTTTTTTTCAAAATTGGACTTGGTTTTTGAAAACAAGGAATAAACAAAGAAACTCAATAAGTGTGTATAAACTTAATTTTCAAAAACCAAATGGTTATCAAACATGGTATAAATATTTATCAAACGGGACTTAAATAATCTAAAATCATTCCATATACAAGGAAAAGCATACAACTTGGTTATAGTCCACATCACAACTATTGGCCAAAGATTTCAACTCTCATCTCAAAATTGCAAAGGGAGCATTTCTTCCACCTTCCACAACTTCTACAAATGTTAAATTAGATTATCTTATCATACGTTTTAAAAAATAAAATAAAAATAATCTTCCGAATGCAATGGTTTTTAATTTTTTTTGGGAGAGTCAAAATTATAAACCATTCATGTAATTTTGTCAACTTTATAATTAATAGAATTTGAAATTATTTTTCTTATTCACATTGCAGTCTAAATGGAATCAGTCTTAAAGATAATAAGACTAACATTATTGAAGTTTGAAATGTAAGCCAATATAAAGTTAATCAAAGTCATTCATGTTGTATTGAAATTAAGAAGACTTATAACATTGCCCATGCAACAAAAGTAGCTTGAAGTAACATCCTTTGAGCTAACAAAGTAATTTGAACTTTGTAATATAATATTATGAAGAAAACATTATTAACTTTTTTGCTTGTTCCTTAAATAGGCTCATTCTATATCTTTAAAAAAAAAAAAAAAAAAAAAACTCATTCTATCTGATATGTTACCATTGAAATAATATTCCCGTCAAAGTGAGTATTGTATAGTTCAATGGTAATTTACCAAGAGGTTAGAGAGATTTGAATCCTTTCACCTCAAATGTTATTGACTAAAAAATTTTGAAATAACATTTTTCAAAAAGCTGGTGTGAACATATATGTGCTCTTTACTTGTTTGAGATAAATGTGTAGATGACCCATTTGACGAGGTTCAAATGAAAAATGTCATACCTTTTTAATTTAAGGTTATATATGCCATTTGACTTATGTCATCATCCTAGCAAAATTATCATTTTACTCTCTATATGAAGAGTGAAAACCCTTCATGTTTGAGTCAAGTATCATGCCACTGAGTGTCTGCTCAAATTGACTTTATCTAAGTCAATTTGAGCAGTCACTCAATGGATAAAACACTAATTATCTTTTGTTTAGGTTCAAGGTTTGATCATCCACTCACATTTATTAAACTAAAAAGAAAGATTTTATCCAAATATTTTATCAATGTAAAATAAAATAATTAGAGAATCATACTCTCTAAAAGAAAAGTGAATGAGACAATATTTTATTACATAATTATCAATCATAATGTTAAATTAATATACAAGTTACATAGAACCAAATATTCCTTCTCAAAGTTGTTTTTCTTTCCTACTCATAAAGTTATGATTACATTGAAAAAAATATGCAATTCCCAACTCCACCAACTAAGCTTTCTTTGTCACCCAATCTGACAATGATAGATAATGAGTTGCATAGTGAACAATGAACATCAACCATTTGTTTATTTATTATTATTATTGTTATTTTTAATTTTATTTTCTCCTTTTATTTTTAATATATAATTCTATGTTAAATTAAATTTAGCCTCTAAACTTAATAGTTTTAAAATTCTGTTAAATACTTTTAAAAATTTAAGAATCTTTCCAACATAAATAGTAAAATTATGAGGGTTGTTTGCACTAATAACAAAATAGACTAAAATAATTGCAAATATAACAAAATCCAAAACTATTTGCAAATATAGCAAAATTTAAGTCTATTAGTAATAGGCTTCAATCACAAGTGTAATTATTACTGTTAAACTATTCTATTAGTGATAGTAGTCTATTATTGATAGACTACATGCATTGTAATTGAAGTCTATTACTGATAAATTTGCCAAAACTATTTGCGAATATAACAAAATTAAAGAATGAGGATAGTCTTTAATCACAATTGCAATTATTGCTGATAAACTATTCTATCAATGATTAGTAGTCTATCACCGATAGATTTTAAAATTGCTATATTTGCAAATAACAAACCTTACTTCTCCATTGCAATAAGAACAAAATTTAGCTGCATACGGGTACGTAGGAGTATGTAGGGATCTCCTACATACCCCACTAAAATCTTGACAAGTAAGAAAGAGGGAGAGAGAAAATGAGAGAAAAAAGTTTTTTTTTTTTTTTGAAACTAATGAGAGAAAAAAAGTTTATCTCTCCTAGTTGTCAAAATTTTAATGGTGGTATGTAAAGAGATCTCTACATATCGGTATGCAACCAAGTTTTTTCGTTGCAATAATCCAAATTGTAATGTTATCAAGATTTTATTATTTTATTATTATTATTTTTTTGAAAATATGTGGGGTGGGGGATTCGAACCACAGATCTCGTGGTTATCAATACAACTTTATGTCAGTTGGTGACAAGATTTTATTATTTTAGGTAATTAGTGGCCCCACAGTTTAATTAAACTAGTGGCCAATAAAAAATTGACAGAGTGGCACTTACAAATTGCCAGCTCAACAAACTTGTCCCATTTATCCCTCTCCCGTTTGCCGACGCCGTCTCTGTCTATTATCACACACATGCAAACTAAAATTTTGTTCTACTTTTCTAGCCAATAATACATTTCCACGTCATCAATACTCATTTAATTTCCTCTAAGTTTGATTACGTGGCAAGTGTTCGCTGGCACTCGGGCCAATTTATGTTGTGCACGAGAAGCAGCTGATAATTTTCATATTTTCGGCTGGAAAATCTTAATCTGTTTTTATATTTTTAATTTTGAAAATTTTAAATATTTTTGTTTAGCCTCATTTTAATATTTTTTTTTAACTCCTAAATTTACATTAAAAAATATTTATTCTCTCTCTTCAATATCTGATTAACTTTTTTAATAAAAAGTCTTGTTGTATTTAGTAATTCAACATTTTACTATTGTTACATGTGATTTCTAATAGTCTATGTCACATTTATTTATGGCCACATAAATTATCAAAACACATGTTGCTTAGAATTTCTATTTAACAATTTTAGAAAACTTGGCAACATCAACATCAATATTACATTTGATGTCTTAAACGTTGAAATATACCTAAATTGGTAGCCAAGTTGAGGTTTTTGATTATATAAAGATTAAATATATGTTTAATTCCCAATATTTGATTTTTAAAAATTTGTCTTTATTTTTGAAAATTTTCAATTTCATTCTTTATATACTGATTTTTTTTTTTCAATTAAGCTTATACAATCACTAAATATTAAAAGGATGATCATATATGAATTTAAGAAAAGTAATTTTTTGAGTTTGTTTTTTGTTTTTTTTTTAAATAAATATTTTTGTGTTTGTTGATCAACAATTTATCTACATACTAATGTATCAATTTTCTATAACAATAAGTAATATAAGGCCAAGTTGCCGCCAACATGAGTATAACTTGACATAACATTCGTAACAATGACCAAAAGGTCTCTGGTTTGAATATCCTATTCTACATATCGTCAAAAAAAAAAAAAATAAAATAAAAAAAAAGAAAAAGAAAAAAAGAAAAAGAAAAAGAGTAAGCTTTTATTATTATTATTTTTTTTATAGAAAAGTAAGCTTTTAAATTTTATGATTGATTATTCAGGTTATTTCATGAAATCAAAATATATAATATTTTTAACTCAATTAATAACTTTCTTAAAATAAAACTCAATAAATAAATTTAATTTCTCTTACATCTTCCTTTTGTTAATTAGTTTTCATGTTTTTGAAACTAAAACTTAAAAAAAATCAGGGACCTAGTTGAAAAAATGCCCTAATATTAGAGAAAACAAAAACATATATTTAGCCAAAATAATAATAATAATAAAATAAGTTGACTGAAATAATAATAATAATAATAATATTTTAAAAAGAGATTATTATTATTACTATTTATTTATTAAATTAGAGTCTCTTTCTCATAATTATTGGCTTGTAAAAAGAAAGGTGAGGAATTGTGCAAGAAAGAATCAACAACAGAGAGAGAGCTCCATCTCTGTCTCATGTCTGTCTGAGCTTTGCCTCTCTGTATTCATCTCTGTTCTTGCTTCTCTCAAGCACCCAACAGAGAAATTACTCAACAATCAAACCCTTTTAGCTGCTTCAGCATTTGATTTTCTGATTTTCATCTTTGATTTCCAAACCTGGGTCTTCGTTCTTTCATCATCTTTGCTCTGTTTCTTCCTCTCCGTTTTTGCCCGCTTATCCCACAATGTTAGTTGCAAACAGTTTCGATTTGTGGAAGAAGGATGGGTTCTTTTCTGCCGCCGAGCAGGTCCAAGAATCTGCCGATACGTACGTTTTTTTACTATTCGTTTGATTTGGGGTTTTCTTTTTCCCGATGTTTGATTGAGTTGTGGAATTTTTTGGTGGGAGTTTTATTCTAGTGGTCTGGGAGTGGTTATTTGATTCGGGAATTTTATGTTTAGGATGATCCGCGTTTTCCCTTTTCCGGTTGTTTTGAGTTCTTAATGTTAGTTTCTTATTCTGCTCTCTCTGTATGTTTTTCAAGGTGCTTAAGCTTATGTTCTGTGTTCTAGCTGGATGAGTTTCTACTGTAGTTATGGTTCAAGAACCTAAAATTTATCCAACAATGAAGTTGTCTTTTCTGTTTGATGCAGTTGGGAAGATACCCTGAATTGTATAAATTTATTTGCTTGCTGGGCTTTAAAGGGATTCTACTGCTTTCTTCATTTGTTCAACCATTTTCTAGGCCATTTGCCTCTTTCTCCTGTATTGATCCTCCTATTGTTTTTTTTTTTTAAAAAAAAAATTTCAGAATGGAGTTTGCATTTAGGACATGGGTGAGAGAGAGAAGAGAGGGGCTAGATCCTGATGATTTGGATGAACTCCGGCGGGAGGTACAAACAGCTCTCGGCACAGCCAAATGGCAGGTTGGATACTGAATCGAACTTTAAAATGCATCTGTTCTACTTTTTACTGCCATCAAAATATCAGATATATCTTCCCAAATCTAATGGAATGGTAATTTAATAATAAGCCAGATATTCAACTACAATGACAACCTGAGAAGAGCGTGTGTGTCCAACACATTTTGGACACTACACTCTGACACTTGTTGAACTTATATTGAATACTTGTTAGCACAATAGATATGTGTTAGACATTGGTTGTACAAAGTCTATATAGGCCCAACATTTGTTAGACATTTATTAAACACTTGTTAACTATTGAAATAATAATTTTTGAAGATAAAATACATCGCACTCTTTTTTCTAAGCATACAAATGCATAAACTTATTGACTTTGAATTTCCTCCTTGTATACCAACCATATATATTTTAAAAAACATGTTCTTGCCGTTTTCATGTCTTAGATTTTAAAAATGTCGCCGTGTTTGTGTCGTGTTATATCTATGTCTCGTATCCATGCTTCTTAGGTGACAACTAAGCACGAGTCATGTTTTCTAGTGAAACAATGTTTATACACTCTGATTTATAATCATGGTTATACGTGTTCTTCTGTTGTCAATTAGCTGGAAGAGTTTGAGAAAGCTGTCAGAGTTAGCTATCGTTCTAGAAATGAAGAACTTGTGTTGGAAAGACACAGGCTATTTATTGCAGCCATTGGAAATCAAATTTCCCATGTTGAGGCTGCTTTAAGAGAATCTTATGACAAAGAGGGCAAGCAGCCTCTTCGATGGGTAAATCTAAATGAGGAAGAATGCAATGATTTGGCTACATTTCTCTCTGGAACATCCCAAGTAACACGTAGTGCGAAAACAGAATCATCTGTGTGTAGGTCTTCAGCAAAAAGTTATATACACGAGAATCATGAACGTTCAGTGGCAGAAATTAATCTTACTTCTACCTGCAGCTTGAGTAATTCCTCTAAAATGAAGGGCAGCGAATATGTTAACCCTCTAGATATAGACTCACAGAAAGTCAAAGATCTGGAAGTGAAAGAAAGTTTTGGAAGAGTAGATGATGCACCATCCAAAATGGATAGAAAAACGAAGGCAAGGAGAGCAAGCCCACCAACTGCTCCTGACCTGCAAATTGTAATTGTGGATGAAAATCAAGAGAGAAAACAGTCTATTACAAGTTTAGAAGTTACAAGAAAAGGAAAATCAGGATCAGTCTTCTTGAAGCGAGGATGTGGAAATTTTTCTCAGGTGAGCATTCAGGGAACTGCTTCAATCTGGTAGACTTGGTTCTGTTTGTCTGTTAGTTTTTTTTTTAATTTCTTTTCTCATAGGACAAAATTTTTAGTTGTCTTTTGGCTGTTATCTTGATAGTGAAACTGATATAGCTATAATTTCTTCTTGCAATGGAGAAAAGGTTACCTATACTATTGTATGAAATAATGAGGCATGGACTCATATTCTATCATTTTTTCTTCGTTATGTATATAACATAATATATCCCATTCCAAATATTCATCTGAACATGAAACAGAGTATAATTTGTTCTGGTAATTGTGCCCTTATGGGCTGCAAATGAAATGTAACTTCAACTGTACATTTTCTCTCAGCTCTTTGGTAGGGTTCAGCAGCGACAAATATACAGACCCTGGCATCTTCAGCTTGCATGTTCTGTTCAGTTTACTCTTGCTTTGATGTTGACTATATTCTTGATCGGTGAGTTTCTAATTTTCTCAAGGATGCGCAGCATTCAAGTTTTAGAAAGTTGCAAAAGTTGGATTTAATTTGAAGTATGTTATTTATGTGTAGATAATTTTTACTCCAAGAAATTACATGGTCATGGTTTTAGATTTACTTTCATTCTGATTAATTGAAAATGTTTAGGGAGATTTTAATTGTTTGGTGGTTAATGCTTAACTAACCCTCTTATATTGGTAATGCTATGAGACTTTCAGAATATTGATTCATAATTCATTAGTCTCATCACTGGCTGTTAGACCTCCAGTGACCAAAGTATTTGAGAGGAGGGGAGAGAAAGGTATTTCACAGGGACGGGGAAGTTAGTTTTGTTGTAATGCATGCTGGGGGGTGGAGGGAACCGCTGTGGTCCTTAGAGAGGGTTGGAATGTTGTGGCTGTTAGGCTAGGGAGTAATATATGTGATTGTTTGCTTTCTTTTTAGGCTTATGTTGAATTTCTGGTTTATGTGAGAGGAGGGGGAGAATTTACTAGCACTCTTGAACTTGCTGGGAGTTTTGTATTGCCCTAGGGCTGTTTGTTCCTCTAAATATCAATATATTGTAAGGGGATACCTTACACTGGCCCTCACAAACTATTAGCGAAGATATCAGAAGAGGTCATGTAATCTACTACTTCCAAAGTCAAGTTTATTTGGTTAAAATAGTCAAATTTTAGACTGTCTTGCATTGCTATCTTTAAATAATCAAAGAATGTAGGAGCAAGATAAAGGATGGGTCCTGTTTCTAATATTGATTTAGAAAAGGATAAGGATCTGGTGAAGTGATATCTTTTAGAGTTCAAAGCATTCTATTCTCGGATAAAAGGTTGCATTGATGGGTGGATTTCTCTCTTTTTTTTAAAAAAATTATTTTTCATTTATTGATGGAAGACCTAGAAATCATGTAAAGGCTTTGCAAACAAGATGTTTCATTTTTCATTGGAACGAGAATTGCCTATCCACCATGCCTGTCCTTTTAGGAAAGGAGATTCTTACTCCTACCTGTGTTGACCCTTGATTTTGGTCTATCAAGAATAGGGGCCTTTTCATGGTTTTTGGTCTATGAAGATCATACTCAAGGTTGAAGAGGTCTTCTGAATTTGCATTGGAAAGCCCTGGAGTCAGGTATTCATAAAGGTAAAAGTTTTCATCAGGCTGGTAGCTTATGGGAAGATACCATCGAGCGATCACACAAAGATATATCTTTCCTTGTACCTTAACTTGTAGAGATGTGTATTTATTGAGATTTGAAGGAAGATATTGATAATCTTCTTATGCTTTGCCACTTTCCCTCACAAGATGGGGGATTGGCTGGAAGAGTTTATGCTAGCTTGGGTAGGTATTCTCAAACATGATGAAGACCTATTAATTCAGTTGATTAGAGGGCTCTAAGATTTAAAGGGCCAGCCCACAACCACAACCATTTTGAAAAACTTGATACTTGCGACTTTGTGGGATGATTAATAATGAAGGCTGGCAATCTTATCATTAAAAGATAATAATAAATAAGAATAAGAAAATAAAAAAAACTTTGTGGGGGGAGATTTGGAGGAGGAATATGAGATCTTCAAAGCCGAAGTATACAAGAGAGGTATTGACCATTTAAAACTCTGCTTATCTTACAAAATTGGCTCCAAAAATTAGTGGGATGGGTCATGAGCATAATGCAAGAATGGGGCCTGAGAATCTCATTAATTTTTCAATTGTTGTTTTCTTGTTGGCATTTGGACCTGACTTCTTCCTTTTTATTTTTTCTCTTATCTCAATGTAGTTCTATGATTTTATAAACTATTGACAAACTGACTGCAATATGTTCATATCATATTCAATTTAGCCATTCTTTATTGCATTAAGAAAGCACATATTATCTTTCCAGAGCTAGCATCAGTTAATTTCTATTTCAATTAGGCATTTTTATACTTGTTCTTGATGATTGGATTACTGGTTACGGGCCTACACCATAAGATTTTGACTTAATGAATCATATGTTTCTTGTCTTACGATGGTTTAGTATTTCATGCGAGTAAAGTCCTTTGGTCTCTTTATGCAAATTTTGCTAATGACGGTTTCCCTTTAATGTTCTTCCCAATATTCCCTTGCAGTGCCCATTGTCTTTTATTCAGCTTGAGACTTTTGAGTCCATTGTACAGACAACATTTTCGATCATAACAGGTATGCATTTCCCACTTGTATTCTGTGTTTTATATAGGCCTTAGAACTTAATTAACCTATGAAGGTTTTCATGTCCCTTCTTTTCTTTTTAGGGAAAAAATCATTTTTAACCCTAAACTTTGGGGGTTGTATCAATTTTAACCATGAACTTTCAATTTCATCAAATTGAACCCTAAACTTGACAAGTTATATCAATTTTAACCCTGAACTTTCAATTTCATCAAATTGAACCTCAAACTTATCGGATCGTATTGGTTTTAACCTCAAACTTGCATAAGTGTTACAATGTATACCTTTGGTTAACTTTCCATTTGAACCACCGTGCGTAATTGATTGTTTCTTCCTTTTCTTTCTTAATTCACATTGCACTTGAATTGGTTTCTTATAAATAAAATATTGGAGAAACTTTATTTTAGATGATTTTTTCTTGTTGTTGAGAACTTTAACTGTGAGAGTTTTTTCCTTGCTATTTAAGATTACGAAAGCAAAGAAACTTTGGGGGTTTTCTATCTTCAAATATTTGCTGGTTTTTTATTGTTGCTAAGAACTTTGTGGGATTTTTTTCCCCTCTTTTATGGTTTTTTTTCTTGCTAATTAGAAGAATGTATAAATGTAGGAAACGAAAATAAAGAAATTTTGAGTTTTTTATTTCTCATATTTGCTAGATTTTTCTTGTTGCCAATAACTTTGTGATTCTTTTTTGGATAATAATGAGAAGAATAGTTTGGGATATTTGATTTCTTCTAGTTTTTCCAAAAAATTTCTTACAAAACATTAACTCAGGTGCAATGTGAATTAAAAAAAGCAAAAGGAAATTGCCAATTACATGTTTAATAGCAATTCAAATGAAAAGTTGACCAAAGGTCTGCATTGCAATATTTATGCAAGTTTGAGGTTCAAATTGATACAACTTGTTAAGTTTAGGGTTCAATTTGATTCAACCTACTAAGTTCAGGGGTCAAAAGTGTTTTTTTTCCCTTCTTTTTATTATCACTAACTTCGTGGACATTGGCTGGCCATTCACCAATCACCACCACCACCACCACCACAAACACACACTGTGTATATAAATTTCGGGATAATTTTTAAATTTCTCTTCCATATTAAAGGTATTGGAATAGTTTAGGATAAAAATTGTTAGAATGTGCTATTGTAGCTGTTGCTTGTCACCATTGAATCAATTGTGACCCACAAGAAGTATCACACTATTCACTTGTAGTAATGAAGTAGACAAATCTGAATGATGTGGTTAAAAGAGGTCTTTTGATGTACTTCGATGATGGAAGGAACATGAAGAAACCATTTAAATAGTCAGAAGGCTTACCTTATCTTGGTGTATCTTCAGTCCAGGCCTCCTCAGTTTACTTTAATGATTGAAGGGACTTTGGTCTAAGCCTTTTGACTATTTGGATGGCTTCTCTATTGACCTTCGCCTTCGGTCACTGAGGTCCATTGAGGAAATCGTTTTAAAGGTCAAATGTCAAAAGTGTCCTTGTTGTACCTTGATGACTTAAAAGAAGACTTGTGACCATTCAGATGGCTTGTTGTACTTTTGGTGTACAAAACAACCGGAAGATAGTGCTATTCTTTGAAGTGGTTTTAGTGGTTCTTCGACTGTCCATCTTTCAGAGAAGAAATATGAAAAGTCAACCCAAACTACATACTAATGCTCATATCTCAGTTTTCTTAGGAACCAACAAACAGGAGCAAAAAGGTAGGTTCTTTTTCACCTAAAATGTGTTCAACAGTGCTCTAATAGAGGGGAAATATAGAGAGTAAAGGGTAGGTGGAAACTTGAAAAATAGAAAATTTCTTGAGAGGCTAATGTGAAGGAAAGCATTATACCAATTATACTACCATCAATTACCTAGGTATATTGAATATAACAGGCATCATAAGTTGAGCCGCTCTACAGGGTAGAGGGTCAGATGTGTAATTTTCTGTTTGAGTTGATAATAGAAGCCAACTTTTTCCTTATATTAGATTCCTTGGTTCACGTTTCAAATTTGTTAGGTTTGTGTCTCTGTCATACTTTTAGAGATCACCTTGGTAGAGACTTGTGAAATTCTTTGGTACAAGAGACAGAAGCCTAACACAAGTTTAAACATGAATTATGTTCGATCCAATGAGGAAACAACAAGTTTCTATCATCAAATCAAAGAGCAACATTATGTATCTATTTCTTATTGTATCAATCAGGCTTTGGTTGTATTTAAAGTGATAGAAAATATGGACGTCTATCATTATCAACAAACTTGTTTAGAATAAAAGTTGAAGCAAACAGGACAAATTTAGACTATCTTAATCAATCAATGTCAAGTTTTGATCCTCAATCCAAACCATTTTTACCTCTTAAGGAAAACCATTAAGCATTCCCTTGTTCTATGAGACGCCTTTCCCTAACCGTTTGTTGGTCCAGACATGCTGAGGTAACTTTCTTCAATCAGTCATCAGTCGAAGAACAATGGGTCGAAAAACATGAGGCTGCATGCATAAGTTAAAAATACCATGAAAACTTGGGCCAAGTACTTTTACTTGCCATAAAATTCTATTTCATTCTATCAACTTTTCTTGGATCAAAGCGTTGATTTCAAGGTTTGTATGGCAGATCAGGAGAATGCCTTAAGATACCACAAAATGAGATATATGGAAGTGAAATGAGCTTTGGTAGCGATATAATTCAAATTTGGAAGCTCAGTGTTGATCATTGCATTACTTTTCATCCATTTTCAACCTTTGAATTTAGCTCATTATGTATATTTACATGAACTGGAACTGCTCTACTCTACAGGTGTTTGAAGAATAACAACATAACATTCATGTTCTTCGGAGTATCAAAATTCATGGGAATAAGGTATGTATTCATTATTGTTGCGGCTGCAAAGTGTAAATGCCTGGTTGTATTGTTATATATTACAGACAACATTGCCAGTGTATATAAGTATTCGGCCTTTATGCAATTATTTTCAAACTTACCAAATAATCAATATTTTTAATGTTTTCTTAGTACCAGACCCACTTTTCAAATACAGAAGAGTAATGTAAACAGTAAAGATCCTGAGGCAAAAATGTGAATCAATTTAATCTCTTTTTGGATGATTTTCTCATAGATCTTGTATCATTAATGCTACTTTCATTTTGTTGATTCATGGAGTTGTATTTAGTATCTCTAAGAAATATGATTTTCCACTTTTCGTTTATGTGGATTCGCTTGGAGTACTCAGTGTTACGCCTGCAAGCGTGCTGAGGAGCTATTATCGTCTAATTCCTTAACCTAGTGCCGAACCGGGATTGAGCTGCAATGACAATTGGACTGCAAACAAGAGTAAAACAAGAAAAGGAGAGAAAAAAAAGGAAAAACCGCTTATATTAACATGAAAGTCACAAAAAGAATTGGATTATGATGAACTTCAACTTTGTCTTGAAGGATTTTTCTACTTCTTTTCCAACCAAATGGATCAATATACAAGTTAACATGCCTTATGTAAACAGTTTCCTCTTTCTCTATAGAAAACAATGGAATAAAGCTCGACATCGGTGAACGAAAGAGTTTATCTTTATGTTTGTAGAACTTGTGAACAAGGACGATTATCATATATCTACCTAAAACTTTAACAAAAGGAATTAGAATGACAAAAACATCAATTTATTTTTCTCACTACCCTCTTCCCTTTTGTCTTTCAATTTTGATGAAATCCCTATTAGGATTTAGGAGGTTGGTTTTTCAACAACGAGCTAAAGTAAGCATAGTTCGATGATAATTGACATATATC
Source organism: Luffa acutangula (assembly GCA_036850905.1). Classification (NCBI taxonomy): domain Eukaryota; kingdom Viridiplantae; phylum Streptophyta; class Magnoliopsida; order Cucurbitales; family Cucurbitaceae; genus Luffa; species Luffa acutangula. Next base: position 48,166,321 of record CM072092.1, on the reverse strand, counting down.
TTCGACCAAAAGATCAGAAGTTTGAATCTCCTTACACTAAATGAGTCATTATAGTGAAGTATATTCATTTTTCTTCACACATGTGTCCCCTTCATGGACAATCAAGGGCATGTGCACTCTTTTTCTAATGAATATAATTCTAGCAACAACTCTTCTTAAAAAAAAAAAAAAAATCAAGCAACAATTATTTTAATTCACATCATTACTTATAAGCTTAAACCCCAGTGAACATGTGGGTGGATTGGATCTAAGAAAAGTATTTTTAACCATATTATTTTAATTACAAGTCATTTTGGTTAAACTTGCTTGATAAAAAAAATATTTTAATGTTTTATTTTACATTGTTAAAGTGATTTTAAGGTAGTACACCCAATCAAGCACTTGGAGTAAATGCATTCTACAAGTGTTTTCAATCAAAGTATATTATACACTTTTCACTTCTTCTAGATATTCTTCCATTCTACTTTCAAATATTACAATTTTGAGTGAGAATTTTTTTGGTCCTTACATAGAGCAATTTCAAACATACCACAGTGATGCTGGACTCATGAATTACATTTGTGTAACCAAAGATTAAGTAGTTAATCTTCATATGTATACAAATTTGTATATTCCAAACAACAAAGTTGTTAGTTCTTATGTTATATAAATTCAAATTACTCAACTTTTTTTTACAAATCATCAACTCATCATCAAACACTTAGTTTACAAATCCAAATTTCTATAATTACACAATCAAAACATAGATTATACAAACTTTAGCTTTCCAACCTCAAAATTCATAAGTTCAAAAGAAGAGTTCATTGGCTTTCAACTCCCACAACTCCTTCTCTATTGATTATATACTCACAAGATGATTTAGGCAAATGGGGTGCAAAAACCACATGAAGCCATCTTCTAGTTCTTCTTTGTACTAATTCACTTCCATTTTTCACACCTTCTCCAACAACTTCCTCATTTCTTGACAAAAACAATCTCGAATTAACACAATTAGCCCACGCGAGCCCCAGCGCCGGGCAGACTCGTCGACCCGACGAACACAGATACTTCAAATTCCCAATTCTCAAAGCATTCAATCCATCAGAAGAACCCATCAAATCAACCACCTGATTCGTCAACACCACAGCCAAAGAATACCTCTTCGCCAGCAACTTCAACTTCCCAGAAATCTTGAAGAACAGAGCCGATCTCCGCTTGAGATCAGATGGGGTGTTGTCGAAATCGGATCGAAACAACGCGGCAATCGAATCGATGACAATGAGCCTGGTGGGCAATCGGGAATTTCGATTTTCAAGGAAGGATTCTATCTTGGGCATTATGTCGAACAGTTGGTGGGCAGAGTGAACAGGCTCGACAAAGATGTGATCGGAGGGATTGGAAAATTGGGGGTGTGAAGAGGAAAATGCTTGGGAGAGCTGTTGAAGGCGACGAAAGGGGAAAGGGAACTCGGTGTGGATGTAGAGAGAGGAGGCGCCGAGGCCGCCATTGGAGACGGGGAGCTGAGCGCAGAGGGAGAGTTGGAGGCAGAGTTGGGTTTTGCCGCAGCCGCTCTCGGCGACGATCTCGGTGAGGGAGTTGCAGGCGACGCCGCCGCCGACGGAGCGGTCGATGATCGGACATCCGAAGGTGCACTTTTGGGTGGTTTCGAGGAGATGGAGGAGATTTTCCGGCGTCATTTCTGATTCCGAAAATGGCGAAAGTAGCAAAGGTGAAGAACGAGCGCCAAAGTTGGATTTGAATTTTGGGTTCCCTCCATTTGATAATCATGGGTATATATTATAATACGCTAATTATAGTTTTTTTTTAATAGATCATTTCATTCCAACAAATCAAGAACTACAACGAGAATTACACTTGCAATGGGAACTTGTCCCCATTGAAACTAACTATTGGGGAAAATTGGAAAGCCACGAAATGGAATTGTTGGTGCATAAGACCTTCTTGGCTAGTAAGTCCGCTCTGAAATTTCTATTTCTAGAAATGTAAAATATCTGAAAAGAGGTGAAAGTCTTTGTCATATCTCTAATTTGTTCTATCCAATGGTGTACCTCTGGAGTATCGCGTTGTATCCCTTTCACCATATTCACAGCAATCAAAAAATCTGAGTGAAGATGAACATCTCAGTATTGGAGGTGTTGAAGTAACCGAATACCATGTAGCATCGCTTGTACTTCTGCTGCAAAAGGGGAGAACGTAATCCAATCATACATGGACATGACTCCTCGAATGTGGTCATCATTAGTGGTAATCAAAATACCATATCCCGATCCTGTTTTCTGCCTATCAATTGCTGCATCCGTAAACATATGGACACCGAACTGCCTATTGTGTGCCGATACTTCATTTATGTTATTATGTATATGACTTTCTCGCTCCCTTTCATAGTTGCACCTTAGTTCACTCCAATATTTAGAAATCCATTCACATCTCTCTTGCCAACCCATAATTGGTTTGCCATTCATTAGACCATTCCTATCAATCCAGATCGCCAAAAACACTATGCACACCTTTTCTAGCTCTTCCTCTTTCAGAGTGTTTGCTAGCAACATAATACGGTCGACGAAAACAACAATACCTGAGTCCACTCTATAAAAAATATGATCACAAATCTTTTGGGCTCTCTTACATCCACACAACGCATGATCAATCGTTTCCTTGTGGGAAAAACATTCTCTACAGTAAGGAGAAACATCCATACCTCATTGCCGAAGACAAAAAATTGTAGGTAAACAGTCCTGAATTGCTCTCCAAACAAACAGTTTTATCTTTGATGGGATCTTCAATTTCCATAGAGTATTCCACCATTTTTGTTGCAGATTAGTACTAGAGGATGTCAATCCCACCTATTGCATCACGACAAGTTTATATCCACTTTTCACAGAGTATTCACCTTTACGGTCATTGTGCCAGATCCACTTATCCTCCTCACTACTAGCACTAATAGGAATTGCACAGATTGTTTGCATGTCTTCAATTGTTACATACCTTTGGAGCTTCATGATATCCCAACCCAACGAGGATGTGAATTGCTCTACCATAATCCCATCTTCCAAAGTTCTTCCTGGCAAAACATTTGGTTTAAAAGCGATTTCCTTAGTTTATTCAAAAAAAAAAAAGGAAAAATACATTTTTGGTCCCTGAGGTTTGGGTTAAGTGACACTTTGGTCCCTGAGTTTTCAAACTCAACAAAAATACCCCTGAGGTTTGAGATAAGGAGCAATTTGGTCCCTGCCGTCAACTTTTCTGTTAAATTTTAACGGCGGCTGACGTGGCACTATTATTTTAATAAAAAAATTATTTTTTTTAATTTTTTAATAAAAAATATATTAAAATAATAAAAATATTAATTTTTTTTTATTATTTTTTAATTCTTTTCCTCTCTCTCTCTTCTCCTTCTTCTTTGTCTTCCCCATCCCCGTCTTTCTTCTTCCCCATCATCTTATTCTTCAACTCCGGTAGCCGGCCGCCGCCGGCGAACGGCGAACGGCGGCGGCACCGCTAGATTTTTTTTTTTTTTAATTTCTTTCTCTTCTTCTTCTTCACCCATTTTTCTCCTTTCTTTTCTTTCTTATGTTTATTATTTTTTTCCCTCTTCCTTCTTATTTTTCTTCTCCATTTCTTTGTTTTCTTTTTTTTTTTCTCAAAAACCAACCCCAGTCGTCGTAGCCTCTTCCGCCGTCATCCATTCTGCCCAGCCTCTGTCGTCTGTTCCGCCCAGCCGCCGTGCACACGAAGCCCTCATTTCTAGTCAGATCTCGAACACACAGTCGCCGCCTAAAACCCATTTTCCATTCAGATCTAGAACGCGAAGCCGTCGTCCGAACCCTCACTTTTTCGCCTGAACCCTCGTTTAACACAGAGTTTGTCTCAGTTTGGGTCTCTCATTTTTCCGCCTGAAATACGCAGTAGGACTCGATCTAGAGACGTCGTGGGTTCCTCACTTTGCCGCCTGAAACCCTCACTTTTTCGCCTGAAATACGATTCGTTTTCTCTCTCTTTCACTGGGTGTGGGTCTCTCGTTTGGCACATAAGTAGGACTGATCTAGAGACGTCGTGGGTCTGTTAGTGTTGAGTCGCGATTCAGGGTGGGTCTCGGTTGCAGAGACGGATTTCTCGCCGGCGTTTGTCACCTCCTCCCTCCCTCTTTTCTTAAAAAAACAAAATGGGGAGAAATGTGAGGAGGGAGCCTCCTCCTCTATTTTTTTTTAAGAAAAATCTGAAGAAGAATGGAAAAGAGAAGAGAAGAGAAAGAGAACAAAAAAAAAAAAAAAAAAGTTGCTGGCGGCGGCTGCCGGCCATGGCTGAAGGTGTTGGAGAAAAAGTAGTAGAAGAAGAAGGTGGAGGAAGAAGAAGGAACAAAAGAGGAAAATAATAAAAAGAGATAAAAATAATAATATTTTTATTATTTTAATATATTTTTAATTAAAAAATTTAAAAATAATTTTTTTAAATAAAAAAATAGTGCCACATCATCCATCCGTTAGTTTTTAACGAAAAATTGGATGGAGGGACCAAATTGAAACTAAAATCAAAACTTAGGGACTAAATTGTTGAGTTTGAAAACTCAGGGACCAAAGTGTCACTTAACCCAAACCTCAGGGACTAAAAGTGTATTTTTCCCAAAAAAAAAAGTGATTTCCTTAGGGATCCAAGGATCAGTAAAGAACTTGATGGATTTCTCATTTCCAACCTGTCTACGCCTGCCCCCCTGAAGTAAATCTCGAGCCCAAATAAATCCTTTCTCAAACACAAAGCTATATGATTTAATTGGAGCACTAAGTAATGATGCCTGAAAAGCATATTTACCTTGAATCACTCTAGAGGCCCGCAGATGAGGATTTGTGAACAAATGCCAAACTTGTTTGGCTAGTAAAACTCTGTTGAAACAGCTGAGATCTCGAAAAATGAGACCACCTATTTCTTTGGGTCTGCATAAAAATTCCCACTTTTTCCAATGGATTTTTCACGATGTCTCCGAGGACCCCACCAAAACCGCACCATACACTTATGTAGATCATTACATAAAGACTGAGACAAACGAAAGCAACTCATTATGTAGCTTGGAATAGCTTGGGCCACACTTTTAAGGAGAACTTCCTTGCCTCCAATAGAGAAAAAATTGCCTTTGCAACCCTGTAATGTTCTCCAAACCCTTTGTTTAATCAGGCTAAAATCATTAGAGCGTTTCCGAGAAAAAGATGTCGGAACACCCAAATATCTGCCTAAATTCAAAACTACAGGGATATGAAAGATCTCAGAAAGAACTGATTGAAATTCTGGTGAGATATTCGGTGAAAAAAGTAACGTCGATTTGCTTAAATTAACAGTTTGGCCTGACGCAAGTTCATATTCTCTTAGTACAGAACACACCTTCCACACTTCCTCAATGGATGCCTTACAGAAAAGTAAGCTATCATCAGCAAAAAAAAGGTGAGAAATAGCTGGACAATGCTTCCCTGGTTTCAGTCTTTGTGAGTTGCCGCCTATTTTAGGCGTTTGAAAGCATAGACGAGAAAGCTTCTAAACAAAGTAAAAATAAATAAGGGGATAATGGATCACCTTGCCTTAAACCACGTTGGGGGATTATTTGTCCAGTTGGCCTTCCATTAATCAGAATGGAGAATTTTGGGGTGGAAATGCAATCCATAATTAAATCCACCAATTTAGGATGGAACCCGAGCTTCAACATGACTTGCTTCAAGAACACCTATTCTACTCTGTCATATGTCTTACTCATATCCAATTTTAGAGCTAACCAACCCGTCTTTCCTTTCTTTTTGGCTTTCAAAGTATGAAGACATTCGTGCCCCACAATTATATTATCAAAAATAAATCTGCCAGGAACAAAAGCTTATTGGTTTTCAGAGATAATGTCATGTAGTACCCCCTTCATTCGGTTAACCAGCACTTTAGCCACTATTTTGTAAGAAACATTGCAGAGACTAATTGGATGGAAGTCGAACACCATCTGCAGTTGGTTAACCTTTGGAACAAGGGTAATAAAAGTGTCGTTCCAATCTTTGACTGAGCGTTGCTGATTCAAAATGTCTAAACAGTTGGATATCGTGGTGTTACCAACCTCAGTCCAATATTTTTGATAAAAATTATAGGTTAAATTGCAAGCTTAGTTCCTAAGGTTAACTTGATATCAGGAATATGAGCACAACTCAATTGTTATAAAGCTTGTACTAATGATCAAGAGATCTATGGTTTGAATCTATCACTCCCACATGTTGTAAAAAAAAAAAAAAGGTTAGCTTGATATCTATAACTTCGTTTAATATTCATTTTAGTTTTATCAGAGATTGATCAATAAATATTCTGTTTTTTGTTCTTTGTTTTTTGTTTTTTTTTCATTTTTAAAAAATATAATTGTTTAGATTCCAACCGATAACTTTTTAGGTTTAAGTTTTTGAAAATTAAGCTTGTTTTCTCTTAATTTTCTTTAATAGTTTTCATATTTGTTAATGATACATTTGAATTCTTAGCCAAATTTAAAAAACAAAAACTATTTTTTGAAAATTATATATATATATATATATATATATATATATATATATATAAAACAATGGAAAGAAAGTTGAAAACAAAACAAATAAACTTATAAGTAGAAGTAGTGATTATGAACCTAATTTTCAAAAATCAAAAAGCAAATAACTATTGTTCATACTATTGAAGGAGAAATTTTGACCAATCACAAATTGCCACGTCGTTACACGAAATTAATGACGAAATTATAATTAATTAAATTTGGGACCAATTATAAATTGACATGTGTCTCAAATTTAATTTGAAGACAAAGTTGGCCAATTAATTTGATCAATTAATTAAAATTAAATTGTTTTGATCAAATTAATTAATTTGACCAATTAATTAAAAAAAAATAATCATAATTTGGATCAAATTTGGGTCTTTTAAATATTTGAGTCATAGGGTCTTGGGTCAAATATGAACCAGACCCAATACTAAATGATTGAGCCCAAGACCAATAAAGTCCAAGCCCAAGTTGAAGTTGTTGGCCCAAAAGGCACCAGGACCCATCCAGCGAGAACTCTATAAATAAGAGGGGTTCTCTTTCATTTTGAGGGTCAGCATTTTGAAGCTCCAAGCCAGAGTCAGAGAATTCAGAGAAACTTCATCAAGATTGAAGACCGAAGACCGAAGACTCCTTGAAATCCATAAGTTTCAAAGTGCCGAACACTTCTTGAAGACTGAAGACTCCTTCAAGATCAGAAGACTTCAAGCTCCAAGAATCCATTAAAGCTTCAGACTCGAGATCAAGCGTTCCAGCCCTCGAGTGAAACACATCCACACATAAGAGAGAGAATCAGAGGATTAACATTAGAGATTGTACATCCACACACATACAAATATTAATACAAGTATATTGTTTATTCCATGTGTCACCATCCCCGAAGTTACGTGTGAACACATACGTAACTTTAGAGATGAGACACGTGGAATAAAATTTGATTAGTATTAATGTTATATAAGTAACTTTATAGCTGCATTTTTTATCTAATTTTTTTTTTATAAAAATAATATACTATTCTTAATTACTCCAAGAAAGGTAATAAAAACTCTTGGTTTATGGGTCGATAATAATTACCTAGTTTTAAAAAGTAAACATCAATAAAACAAACATGGAATTTTTTATCATTACCAAAACCCATCTCTCAAAACCAAACCAATTAAGTTAAATTAAAAATTTACCCCATCCGACTTTTTTTATGGTATCTCTATTTAATTTTTAAATATTACAAATTTTGGATTATAATTCTATGTGATTTTTTTTTGTAAATTATTACCATAAATAAATAATAATGTGATATAAATCCATTTAAGCATATCTCAATTGATCAAGTTACATCACTTCTACCTTCGTAAAAATCAGAAGTTCAAATCCCTACCACACATTTTTGTTCGTGGAGCTAAAAAGATAATAATAATGTGCCATGTTATTAAATAATGGTTAGCTTATATTATTTGACATCACATGGAAAATAGATGGCAACAAGAAGTGGGCACTTGAAACAAAATAGAGTTGTGTGAAATAATTGTCATTATTTTTGTGTGCCATGCTTATTATTTGTTATTGTTTTGATTTTTTTGCTTTTAATTTTATAATTACTTTTAAGTATTATAACCAAGTGACTTGTAAAATTAATTAATTTTGTACGCACAATTTGAACCCTAAGAGAATAAAAAAAATCATTTAAAAAATATATATATTTGAAACAATACTAGGAGGCAACAAAATGAAAAAAAAACGACGTCTAAAAAACAATTATCCAAATATATTTCTATAGAACTTTTTATTTCAAAAATAAAAAACAATTTTGTAAATAGTTTCCAATCACACACCTTCCTAAGTTATTTCAGCTCAACAACATTCTACGTTCTCTCCATGATTTACGTTCACTCATATCATGTTCATTCACATCACGAGTATAGGTACACCTTCACTCTCAATTATATGTACATATTGTACTTGTAATAATTTTGAATATGTCTACCTTTATGTAAATTTGCCATATGCATAATGTCACCGTCTTAATCACAACTTCAAGCGAGTACTCCAATCCAATATGCCCATTTTAGGGACTTGTTATATATATCATTTTAGGGACTTGTTCTATCTAGTCATTTATTTCAAAATTGAAAAAAAAAAAATTAGTAAAAAGGATAGTATTTAAATATTCTAAATACCAACTTATAATAATCCTCCACCCATTATGTATATATCTTACCTTAGTAATTTCAATTCAATTCGATTAAATTCAAACTACAAAAAAAAAAAAAAAAAAAAAAAAAAAAAAACCATGAATTGCAACTCGACTTATTTAAATCATGTAAATAAAGTTACTATAATAAATTTATAATATAATCCTAATTCAAATAATTCAAATTATTTGAATTTGAATTAGGATTATCCTTTAGGTCAATATTTAATAAGAAAACATTTATTTCAACGAAAATGAATATTGGGTCCCGTTTGATAACCATTTGATTGTTTTTTTTTTTTTTAAAATTAGGTTGGTTTTCTCCCAACTTTCCTACTATGGTTTTCATCTTTGTTAATGAAAACATTTGAATTCTTAGCCAAATTTCAAAAACAAAAACAAATTTTTGAAAACTACGGTCCCGTTTGATAACCATTTGATTTTTTGTTTTTGAAAATTATGTTTGTTTTCTCTCAATTTCCTTGTCATGGTTTTCATTTTTTGTGAAGTAGAATGGTTATCAAACAGTAGTGTTTATAAGCTTAATTTTCAAAAACCAAAAACCAAAAACGAAATGGTTATCAAACAGGGCCTATATTTTAGTTTTCAAAACTTTGCTTGGTTTTTGAAAACATAAGATGAGGAAGATAGATAACAAAACAAAGAAACGTGTATAGGTGTGGAAGTAGTGTTTATAAACTTAATTTTCAAAAACAAAAAATCAAATAGTTATCGGACGGGACCTTAAATTATCAAAATATCCTATTTTACCCCCAAATACTTTATGTATGGATGAAAAATGGCCACCCAAAAGGGACCTCCACCACAAAGTGAGAATTAGCCATTTGTTTTTTTTGTAATATAATGTATATTCAAAATAAAGAAGAGGGAAGTTGAATTAATAACTTGAGAAGGACCACAACTTTAATCATCTCTTGTGCATAGAAATTTAAGAAACTTTAAAAGAAGCTGAAAAATGTACCTCCTCTCTTCCTCTTTTTATAACCCTAATTTTTTTTTTTTTTTTTTTTTTTTTTTTTTTGTTTTAGTACATTATAACAATAAGTAACACATGTATTATATCATATCATATGGAGATATTTTGAATTTTTCAAACTTAGTTTTTGGGGGAAAATTGAACTACAAGAATTTCAGTTTTACAACATTTTGGTCCTCATACTGTTTTTTTAAAAAATAATTCTGACCCTAATGTTTTTAAAAATATTCATTATAGTTTATGTAATAATTTCAAAAGATCTAATATATTTGAAAAATTATCTAATAAACCCCAAAAAAAAAAATCAAAATATCAACTCATATATCTTTTATAGATAAACAAATTAGTAATAAACAAAAAATTATCTCCCAAAGAAACAATTTAAAGAGGGGTTGATGATGCATGTGCAAAGTATTGAAGATTGTGATATCAAAGAATGTTTTCACACAATCTTAATAATCCACAAACTAATTTAAATAGGTTAGACCTAGCTCCATAGATCAAATTAGAAATATTTGATAAAAGAAATTTAAAAATTGGATTTTTACTTATTTAAGTTTTGAAAACACACATATTAATATAAAAAAAAAAGATTAAAAGATGATATTTGAGTTTGTAAAAGTTAGAAGGGAAAATTTAAACTTTGAGGGTGTGTAAGTTTATTTTTATTTATTTAGTTTTGAGAAAAATGTTTTATGATATATAGATATAGTTCAAAGATATTTGAAGGTGTGAGATTTGAATCTCTGATTTTTTGGTCAAATACACGGACTAATAACTGTTAAATGATGCTTACTTTTGATAGTGTTTTACGAAATAACGAGTTTAGAAAATTTATTTCTTCGTACCCCAAAGGAAAAGTACACGAGGAGTGATAAAAAATTATTGAAGCATGTTTGACAATAGTTTATTTTTTAGCTCAATTTTTTTTTTTTTTTTATAATCTACTTTTTATAACGTCCTCAAAATTCTAATTAAATTTTAAAAAATAATAAATTGTTTTTACATTATATTTTTGTTTTTGAGGTATGATTGGAATTTCAAAATATCATAAAAAAATAAAATGCCATTATGGTTCCTAAAGTTTATCCCTTCTAATTTGGTATTAAAAAAAAACTCTATTTTTAGCACCTCAAGTTTTGGTAAATTTTAGTTGGAATTTCTCAAAAAAAAGAAAAAAAAAAATCTGGTTGGAAGTTGGAAGTAGACCATGAGAGAAAGAACCAGAACCTTCTTGCTTTCCTTTTAGTTTAAGATAGAAATTGAGAAAGATAAGGTTAAGGTAAATTCAATCATTTTTTTCAAGTTAATTTTTTTTTGTTTTTTCAAAAATTGCTATAAAATCTTGAATAATAGAGGTCATAAGAAAATAACCAATCATTTTTTTTATATAAAGATTTTATATCATCAATGGGTGAATCGAGAACTTACTAAAATAGAAATGCTCACTTCATATTAGGGAGGATAATACAACCATATCGGCTTCTTGGGTTGCCTCTTCAAAGTTCTTTTCCAATTATGATGCTCCTTCCATTGCTCTTAATTGGAAAGACTTTTATATAATCCTGTATGCGGCTCACATACATAAATAAAGTATCTTTTTTCAAAAAAAAAAAAAAAATACTCACTTCAATAATTAAATAAGAAACCCTTTATAAAAAGAATCAAATAAGAAATAAAGATAAACCCTTTATTTTTAACCCATAAAAATTAGGAACAGTGGCATAGATGACAAATTGAACCAATTTAATAGCAAATATAGCACAAGTTGCAAACTAATTACAAATATAGTAAAATTAATTGTACAAGACCAAAAATCTATTGTTAGATTCTATCTATGTCTATCACTGATAGACTCTGAAGACTTCGATTACTCAGAGTATATCAGTGTCTATCGTTGATAGACTTCAATTAATCAAAATCTATCGGTGACTGTCACTGATAGATTTTGATTAACTAGAGTTTATCAGCGATAGACACTGATATCAGAGTCTATCGCTGATAAACTCTGATAATCGAAGTCTATCTGATAGATTCTAATTAACCAGAATCTATCAGTAATATACACGGATAGATTTTGCTATATTTGCAATTTTTTTACATTGTGCTATATTTGCTATTAATTTGGTCCAATTTGCCACCTACGACAAATTCTCTAAAAATTAAGTAAAAAATATAATTTTAAAGAAAATGGAAACAAAATCTCATTACAGAAAGGACTTTAAAAAAAATATACAACCATGCATGTGATGTGAACTGTGAAGTAGCTAGGGGACTAAATCTCTTCCATCTCAAAAAAAATGTAATAAATGTCTTTATCCACTATCTATATTTGGATTGACTAAAAAAAACCAATGTAGGAGAGAAAATTTAAAGGGTGTGTTTAGTCAGTGATCTAAAAACACAAATTTGAAAACAAAGGTTCAATGAAAATAAGGTTATTTTATGTGTTTTCAATATGTATGTTTGATACTAGATTTAGAAATTGGATCGCAATTTAAATAACTATTGAAAATGTGTTTGATAATATATTTATAAACCATAAACTAGTTGTAGTTATCCATTAAATATTAAGATGAATATAAACTATTATTAATTAATTTATAAACATATTATATGTTATAAATTTTTTATAATTATTATTTTACAATATCATATAATTTATAATACATTATATTACACATATTTTAATTTAACAAAAATTAATTGAGTTTATAACATGAAATACTATATTTATTAAAGTTTTTAGTTTTTTTTTTATTTAATTCTGCATTTTAAATTTTCAAATACAAAATCTAAATACACTAAAAACATTTTTAAAAAAAAATCAAAATTTCCACCATTTGGATCACAAATGTAAAAAACAATTTCCAAAAACGTCTGCCAAACGCATATTCACTGAATTTAGTGAATCAAAAAACATAACACAAATTCAGATTGCCTACCAAACTGACCCATAATAAATCATGTCTTTATTCACTACTTACGTTCGGATTGACTAAAAACAACTTTTTGTTTAGTACAACAAATATAGGAGTGAAAAATTAAACCTCCAACCACGTCGAAATGAATATATTTTGACTGGTTGAACTATATTCATCTTTTTTTAGTTAGTTTATTATGATTATTTTGAGTACTTTTAGGTTTGTGAGTTATTGTGTATTATTTTGTAATAATGGCATTTGGGACCAAAAGAAAAAGGAGGTGATAATGATCCACAGACAAACAATTAATGAAAAAATTAATTGGATAGAAATGGGAACCAAACATTTATAAGTTGACATTTAAAAGGCTGTTTAATTATATGTACAAATCCACAGTATAAATATTTAAAGCACATGCTATGCTAATCCTTATTCCCTGTTTCCCAGTGCCAAATTTTGTTTTCTTATACAAACTTATCACTTTTTTCTGTTTCATTCTTCCACAAACCATTTTCAAAATAGTTTTTTCAATCTTTGTTTTTTTTTTTTCTTTTAAGAATTATTATTATAGAATAAATTCTTAATGTTAATGTCATTATTAAGTTATATATTTTGGTAAATTTAATTTTTTTTTAAAAAAATTGTTTTCAAATTGAATATTTCTTGACTGTTTTAAAAGAAAAATGAAGGATAAAGATGGCATGGAATAACAATTGCTTTTGATGGATTTAGATATATTCTTGAAGTTTTGATTTTTGCATGTTCTTCGAGGTTTTATTTCCTTATTTTGTTAATATCTAAGGATTCGTTGGGTTTTTGTTTTTAGTTTTTCTGTTTTTTTTTATTAAAAAAAAAAGTAAGATTGTCTACTAATAATTTCTTTTGTTAAAAATGGTTTAAAATCTTTGGCAAATTGTGAAAAGAAAAGAAGTATTGAAAAGTGATTTATTTTAATTTGAATATAGTTCAATGAATAAGACATCAATTATCATCTCAAGAATCGATGAGTTGATCTTCCACCCTCACAATTGTTAAACTAAAAAAAATGGTATTTTGATATATTATTTTGGTTTTTAATCTTTTAAATTCAATTTTATTTTTTGAGACACTTTTATCAAAATAAAATTATAAATTAAATTTCTCTTTCGGTGTTAGTTATATATATATATATATATATTTAATGAGGATTAAATATCTAACCATGTGAGTTAAAAGTAGTTTATGTTTTATTTATTTATTTTAGAAAGAAGTAGTTTATGTTTTAATTTGATGAAATAGACAAAATACTTGACCGTAATAACTTATTTGACGCAAAATTAGTTGTTGTTATAGAAAATTGTCTCACTAAAATGTCGGTATACTAATAATTGATAAACTCATAAAATTATTGTTTATAAATTTATATATCACATCATTCTTTTAGGTTTCTTTTGATAACCATTTCATTTTATGTTTTTTTTTTTTTAAATAATAGAGTCGTTTAAGGCCCCATTTGATAGTAAATTGGTTTTTGGTTTTTGAATATTAAGCCTACAAACACTACTGCCCCATAAGTTTATTTGTTTTTGTCATCTACCCTCTTCTCATGTTTTCAAAAATCAAGTCAAACCCGTTTAATAACCATTTCATTTTTTGTTCTTGGTTTTTGAAAATTATATACTTGTTTTCTCTCAATTTCATTACCGTTGTTTTCATCTTTGCTAAGGAGACAATAGAGTTCTTAGCCAAATTCCAAAAACAAAAATAAGTTTTTGAAAACTACGGCATGTTTGATAACCATTTGGTTTTTTGTTTTTGAAAATTATGCTTATAAACACTACTCTCACCTATAAAATGTTTTTTTTTTTTTTTTAATCTACTCTCTTTTCATGTTTTCAAAAACCAAGTTAATTTTTTAAAACTAAAAGAAGTAGTTTTCAAGAACTTGTTTTCGGAATTTGGCTGGGAATTCAAATGTGTCCTTAAAAAAGATGAAATTCATAGTAAGAAAATTGAGAGAAAACAAGCATAATTTTCAAAAACAAAAAACCAAATAGTTATTAAACAGGGTCTACGTTTTTTTTTTTCTTTTCAAAATTTAACTTGGTTTTTTAAAACATGGGAATGATGTAAATAACAAACCAAAGAAATATATAGGTGGAAGGAGTGTCTATAAGCCTAATTTTCAAAAACTAAAAATAAAAAATGAAAATGTTATCAAACAGGACCTAAAAATAATTTTCAAAAACTTGTTTTTGTTTTTGAAGTTTGGCCAAGGGCTCAAATGTGTACTCAACAAAGATGAAAACTATGGCAAGGAAATTAGAAGAAAACAAACCTAATTTTCAAAAACAAAAAACAATAAACCAAATGGTTATCAAATGGGACCTTAATAACCAGTTTTTTCAAAAACTAATTTAACAAAGTTATTTTAAAATATCTCTTTGACATTGTAGAGTAGATCAACATTTGGGTTGGGGATTCGAAGCTCTGATTGGTCGAGTGATCAACATTTGGGGGTGGGGTGATCCGAACCTTTGACCTCTTGGTCGAGGATACATGTCAATTACCGCTGAACTAAACTCGTTTTGACTTGTTTTCACTCTTATTTATTTTTCTTCCTAATAAATAAAACTCTAATTTTTCTATCTAACATTTCTCTAAATTTTCTCTCACTACATTTTTTTTTTTATTTTCAACTTTACTCTCTCTCTCAATATATCATCCTTTTTCACTTTTTTCCTCTAAAATTTATTTCTTTCCTCTAACTTTCCTTTCTCTTATTCAAACTAATATATATATATATATATATATTTTGCAAGAACTCTAACTAATATTCTCTTTAACGTGTATCTCTTAATAATTTTCTTTTTATCTCTCTAAACCTACTCTTTTTATTTTTATTTTTTCTAAAAAACATTTATCTCTTCTTCTCCATCTATTTTATTTTCTTTCTAATACATTTTGTCTTTTTAACTTTTTAGAAAACTGAGAGTCAAAAATAATTATCAAACATGTTTGATCTTTTGTATTGAAGAAACAAAATATATATATATATATATATATATATATATATATATATATATATATATATATATATATGTATATATATCAAACATATGTGGTTTTTTCGTTTTTCAAAAATAGAAAACCAAAACCAAAAATGTTGTCAAACAATGCTTTAATTTTTAGTATTGGCTTGTCAAGATTTAGTTGAATAAAAATTAATACATAAGTGATAAAATTGAAAATTTTACGTATGAGTAAAAAAAAAACTCAAACATTAGGAACTGAAATATATATTGAGGAAAAAAAAAGTTTTTCAAAGAATAAACTAAATAAAACAATGATTATTTGTAAACCAAGATTTGTTTTAAAAAAAATGAAAATATGTAACTATCAAAACATTAAAAACTGTTTTGGTATGCGATATGAATTCCATTTTATGTTTTAGATTCGTTAAATAAGAAATGGATTCAATGAATATCTGTTTAGCAAACTTGCTTTTTTTTAATTAAAAATATCTTTCGATTTTGTGATCCAAATGTTGGATGATTTGAAACAACATTTTTATGTTTATTAGAGGTATCAAGATATTAAATTTGAAAATTTTAAAAATAGAATAACATTAAAGAAAAATAAATATTTTGATAAATATTTATTTTATATTATAAACTCATTTCAATTTTATTAAAATTTAAATAGGAATGACATAATACAATATAAATTATATAATATTTTATAATAATAATTATACAAAATTTATAATATAAAACAATGTGTAAATAAATTAATTAATAATTTTTTCAAAAAAAAATTAATTAATAATAGTTGAGATTCAATCTAATACTTAGTTGGTAATAACTTTACTAACTACAACTGCCGAAGTGAGCATAGTTCACCAAAAGACCAAAGATTCAACTCTCCACCTCCAAATATTGTTGAACTAAAAAAAGCTACAACTATTTTTATGATTTAAAGATATATTATCAAACACATTTTGAAAAACAAAATTAAATTGAGATACTAATTTTAAATATGTTTTCAAACACATATTCAAAAACACTGACAACACGAAATACAACTTTATTTTCATTAAATCTCTTGTTTTCAAAATTTTATTTTTAGACCACCAACCAAACTCACTTTTTTTTAATCTTCTATTTTGAAAATGAACATGTCGAGGAAGAACACGATTTTATGTTGATTTGGACTTAGGGCATTTTTGGTTTAAATTTTTAAGTGTTTAATTTTGAAAAAAAAAAAAAAAAAAACCACTTTGAAAAAAATTCTAGTATTTGACAACCACTAAAAATGACTTATTAAAAAATGAGATTGAGAAATAAACAATTTTGAGAGAAACACTAGAATTTTTTTTTTTAAAAAGGGAGTTTTTAAGTATATAACAACTTTGGTATAAAAACACTTATGAATAAATGTAACCAAACATATGAGTGTTTAAATTCTAAACAATTTTTATACAATTTTTTTTTTAAAAAAATATATTCTTGAAAAATATTTAAACTAAAAGGTATTTCAAAAAAGTCCTTATTCTTTCGGAAAGGATTTTACATTATCATCAGTTGAGTTTTATAAATTAAAAAGAGTAACATTCATATCCATGCTTTATATATATATATATATATATATATATATATATATATATATATATATATTTTAAAATTTAGCTAACATTGCACTAAATTCTCCCCTCATTATTTTTCAAAAAAAAAAAAAAAAAAAAAAGAAAATTCTCCCCTCATTATTCAGGCTCGGAATCAATTGGATGAGATTGATTTTTTTTTTTTTTTTTTTGAAAGATGAGATTGAATATTTAAAAAAATAATATTTGACAAGGAAAAATAAAAATGTTCCAAAATAATAACATATTGATTATTGAGAGCAGTTTGAAAAACAATCATAAAAACTGTTGATGCCAAAATCCGGACAGAAGACTCACCTGACCTTCACGTGACACCAACAGTGAATTTGTAGAAACTGGGGAAGACGTGACCTGCAAGACCAGCAAAAACCGCTGCACACCGGCGTGGTGTAGGCCACACCGCCTCCGATGCCTAAGTCAGAAAGCCGAGGAGAAGCTACAGATAGTAAAGGGGAGAGTCAAGAATCGAGTTTCGGAACCCTTCCTCCGTGGTGAAGAGGGGGTTTTATACCTGTTTGTCCTCCTAGGGTTTTTAGGAATTCGGAGGTGTTTCGGGACGAACCAGGCGGAACCGGGGCGATTCGGGGCATCAGGGACCGAAAAGAGGTCATCGGGCTCGGCCCGCGCAAACGGGCCGAATGGTCGGCCTCGGCCTTTTGCCGAGGCCGACCACATGCTCGGCCTCGGCAAAACGCCGAGGCCGACCATATGGGTCGGGCCATGTTGGCTCGACCCTTTGGTCCGGTCTTCCTCTGGGTCGGTCTTTTGGTCCCACCTCTGCCCGATTGTCCTTGTCAGCTCCTTGTGCATCTGTGTGGTCCAAAATCACCTATAACAAAAACATTTTTTAAAATAGTTATTCGAGCATGATTTTTACTTCTATTATGAAACCAAATTTCCAAATAACCCCTCAAAAAAAAAAAAAAATCTAAACAATCCCTCGAAAAAGTCTTCTTCCCATGTATGAGCTTTGATTTTACTTTGTCACTAGGATGCAATAATTGAATTCTCGTCTTATCAAAAAATATATATACAAAAAAAATTGAATTCTCGTTATGAAAAAACCGTTACAAGGATAATTCGTGAGAGAAACATTGAATGCACGAATTTGAAATGCTAAAATTTGTATAGAATAATATCCTAAGCTTTAAAAAATCTAATTTCTTATTTTTGAATCATTTTTTTTTTTTGTTTGAGTACATCAACATTTGATTTGGGAGAGGGGGATTCAAACCTCCAACCTTTTGGTCGGGAGGACATGTCAATTACCGCTGAGCTATGCTCACTTTGACTTTATTTTTGAACCATACTTGGTTGCATACATACGGGCTACATACTTCACTAAAATCTTGACAAGTAAAAAAGAGAAATGTAGAAAATGAGAAAACTTTTCTTTTTTTAATCTCTCTTAGTTGTAACATTTTAATGGTGGTATGTTTGAAGGTCCCTACATACTGATATGTAGCCAAATATTTTCCTTTATTTTTTTAAGTCTATAATCTATATAAAGGTTAGCGTTCAAAATATGAAAATTTTTAATTATATTTTACAAAATATCATCCCATCAAGAAAAAAAATGAAAATTTATATTTAAATATTTATGGTTAAATTACATGTTTAGTCCTTGAACTTTTAGAGTTATATCAATTTAGTTCCTAAAATTTACAAAGTTTCAGATAGGTTCTTGAACTTTCAATTTTGTTTCCAATAGGTCCCTGAACTTTAAAAAGTGTCTAATAAATCCTTAAACTTTCACTTTTGTGTCGAATAGGTTTCTCAACTTTTAATTTCGTGTCTAATAAGTCATTGACCTCCTATTCAACATTTTTTAAAATTCACAAGCCCTACTACATACAAAATTAGAAATTTAGAGTTTCAATAGACATAAAATTCAATTTTATATATAATAGATTGGTTTATTTTTAAAAATATCAAATATATCAGGAACCTATCACAAACACAAAATTGAAAGTTCAGAGATCTATTATACATTTTTAAAGTTTAATGACCTATTAGAAACAAAATTAAAAACTCAGGGACCTATTAAAAACCTTTTAAAATCCAAGAACCTAATTGATACAAAACGTTGAAACTTCACGGACTAAATTTGTAATAAAACCAATATTTATTTAAGGTAAACTGCATGAATAGCTGTTACAATCCAACTGACAAGTTGTAACAATCAAACCTCCATGCTGCGTTGAAATAATAAAATTGGGTCCAAACTAAAAAAACTAGGATTAGATTTTCCAACTTATGGCTCACTGACACACACCACTTAACACATTTCTATTTTCATAAAAGTCTTTCTTTCTCTTTTTATAGTAATAATTAATCTATTTATTTTTTTATATATATTTTTATCTCCCGAACATTGAATCTAACTCGATCTAACAAATTCTTCTCGATCTTCCTAAAAGCTTCTGTTTTTTTCTCAACTATTGCTAAAAAAAACATAAGTTGCCAAAGTGAGCATAACTCAACGGTAACTGACATGTATCATCGATCAAGATGTCAGATGTTCGAATTTCTCATCCCAAATTTTGTTGAACTCAACCAAAAAAAAAAAAAGAAAAATAGCTAACATGAATTGTCATAAATCAAAGTCCCCTTCTACATGTTATCCAAATCTATCTTGTGGGCAATTTCAAAAAAGAAAAAAAAAAAAGAGAGAGAGAAAATATCATGAGGTTTTGCACGTATCTTAAAATGAAATTATTAAAGCCAACAAGAGCATAGCTGGCATAAAGTTGTACTGATAACCACGAGGTTCGTGGTTCAAATCCTCCCATTCCATATTGTCAAAAAAAAAAAAAATGAAATTATTAAAAAGGAAAAAAAATGACATGAACAATGAGAAAAATGTTCATGACTAATACAAGTTTGAAGGTTATTTAGAAACATGTATGTTTAATGAAAAATGTTGCAAATTTGTTGAAACTAATTTGTAGAATTACTTAGGGTGGCCTTCTTTATGTTCTACATATTAATTAAGCTTAATTAACTAATTAATGTGATGGACCAACTTTAATAATTTCTTCCATCATAGTTGTTTTCTTCCACAAAGGAAAACTCATGCTAACATGAAATGGAAATGTTTTAAATAAAAATTTTATTGTTTATCTTATTAATGCATTAATATAGAAAACTTTAAACTCTAAACTCTATATTTCTCTGAGGGTCATTTGATAACCATTTCGTTTTCAGTTTTTGTTTTTCATTTTTAAAAAACAGGGTTGTTTGATAATCATTTCTATTTTTTAAAAACGTTTTTGAAATCATAAGCAAAATTCAAAAAAAAAAAAAAAAAAATTTAATAACAGATTTCTATTTTTCAAAAACTCATTTTTCTTCTAATGTTTTTTCCCTCTTTTACCTATCTCTCTCCGAAAAATTCCTTTGTATATTTTTTTCTCTCTAAAATGTTTTTCTCTCTACAAAATTTCTTTTTTTCTCTCTAAAATTTTCTCTTAAAACTTTTTTTTCTCCATAACTCATCTATTTTTAAAAATTTATCCATAATTTTTCTCTCTCTAATAAACATATTCTACATTTTCTTTTGAGAAAAAAAAAATCCCAAAATTTTCTCTCCCTAAACTTTTTCTTTATTTTTCTAATTTATCGTTATTTTTTTAAGCATATATTTTACTCTTAACCTTGTTATCTCTCTAAATTTCTCTTTTTATTAATTAATCTCTTCTACTCTAACTAATATCTTTTATGTGGTGTCTAACTAAAATTCTCTTTCAAAACATTTTTTTTTCACGTCTCTACATTTTCTATGTTTAACTTTTCTCTAAAAAACGTTTATATTCGTGTCTCAATGTCTCTGTACATTTTTCTCTCTCTAAAACATCATTTTATCTCTCTTATTATTTAAAAACTGAAAACCAAAAATAGTTATCAAACAAGTTTGATTTTCTGTTTTTTAAAAGACAGAAACCAAAAGACAGATATCAAACATATATGGTTTTTGTTTACAAAAAACTGAAATGGTTATCAACCAGGTCTAAGATTTTTAAGTTTCTCATAAACCTTCAATTTGATATCATATATTGTTGTTTATTTTCTATTTAAGGAAAATGTGAATTAAATACTTGTGGGTTATGTTTCAAATTTTAAGATGAACCAAAATGTTTATAATATTTAACCATTTAAAATAATAGAATAAGTATGAAAGTTATTACCAAATCCTATTTCAAAAAGAGTTTTAATTTTAGCCCTAAACAATGAAGTAAATATCTACCTAGAGAAACTATAAAGTGTTAAAAAATGTAAATATTTATTCAAAAAAAAAAAACAAAATGTAAATAAAAAAAAAAAAATTAAGAGCAACAATGGAATCTTCCAAGAGAGAGAGGGCAAAACATAATTATATATATATTATAATATATTATGCTCAGAAGTTGGTTTTAATATTTTGATTAGAGAGAACATAGATGGAAGCATTCAATAACATTAAACAAAAGAAAAAATCTTATTATTTCTTTCATATTATTTTATGAAAGAAATCATAATTATAAGATAATATTAATTATTACAAATGGCTCTCATAAAATATATAATTAACACATATATCAATTTAATTTCCTCTTCCCCTCCTTGAATTTGCTTTTACTGGCAGTATTCGAATTCTCTTCGCCACTCGCACAAAATCACTGTCACATACAAATTTCATATTATTAATTATTCTCTTTATTTACATAATTTTTTCAGGAAAAAAAAAACTAACAAACATATTTCTGTTTTTTTAAATTAAAAAAAAAATCCTATTTTTTTTTAGTTCCATTAAATATTTTCTTTTAGTTCACTATCAAGGTGAAGGTGAAGATTTTATCATCTAGGGTTGTTTCTCTCTTTGTTTATGTTTTTAGTTTCCAAACGTATTTTCATTAAAATTAAAGAATAATCTAAAAAATATTTAATGAAAAAATATGATTAATTCAGAAATAAAAATAAAAATCAATCATATAAGTCCTTACATAATTACTCTGATTTAAAATATAATATAATTATATATAGTGCAATTTTGTTAAATTTAGAACAAAAATTTGAAGAAAAAATTTAGAGAAAAAAAAAAACCAACCCTTTTTTTTTAAGGAAAAAAAACCCCAACCCTAATTATATATACTGTGTGTAATTTATAATATGAACACTTACCCTACACTCTCTGTTGCAACTCTAACCTACACCAGTCGAGTTCAATTCAATAAATTCAAAGAATTTTGTAAGCTTGGAGTGATCTCATAATTTCAACCACTAAAAAAATTGAGGTTATTTTATTGCAATTCCAAAATTTTAATTTTTACAAACTTCAAGAAAAATGATTTAATATGTAGCCAACAAGTCAAAATACTTGCAAAACCTTTAATTTTAAGTCTAAAACCTCACAAATTATTACATTTTATGGGAAAAATTTTTAAGATTCAAACCCAATAACAAAATTTAAAAGTTACTACCTTGATAACCATTTTTCATAAGGTTTCTTGGTTTTAGTATCAATCTCCTACTTGTTTTCAAAAACCAAGTCTAATATGAAAAAAAAATTGAAAAACTTGTTTTTGTTTTTAAAATTTTTCTAGGAATTCAAATCCAACCTTAAAGTCATGAGAGAGAATTTAGGAGAAAACAAACATAATTTTCAGAAACAAAAAAAACAAAAAACCAAATGATTATCAAACGGAACATTATTTGATAACTTATCAAGCCACTCTTCCTACCTTTGTAATTTTATTTTCTTTTAAAAAACACAACTCATAATTTTTCAAAAAAAAAAAAAATCTAACTGAAGAAACTATAAAAATAAAAAAATAAAAATCCAAAAAAAAAAACTAAAACTTAGAAACCCAAAAAGAAAAAAGAAAAAAGAAAACCTAATTGAAGAAAAAGAGAGAGAAAAATGGGGGGCACTAACTTCCAATTGAGATCACCAGCAAGAAGAAGATCATTTTCAATATCTTCATAAGCAACAAGATGACCCGGAACGGCGTTCGTCAGGTCCAGCCGCCGCTCGCCGGACGATTCCCCTCCACCGCCACCGCCACCGCCGTCGTCTTCGTCGACGAACATCCGTCTGAGGGCCTTGGCCAGGCTCTCGTAGCTTGCATGTTTGTGGAGGCTGATCCGCTGGCAGATCGCCCTCCCTTCCAGCACCACCGTCACCGGCGGAATGACCGCCGCAAAATCCTCCTCCTCCGCCTGCTGCGCCGGACCCAGTCGCCTCTCCGGCCACCGCCTCATCTTGAAGTACTCGGCGGCGGCGGCGGCGGCCGGGGATTGTGTTTGAGAGTGGAAGGTGTTCATGGTTTACTTTAAGAGAGAGAGAGAGAAATAGAAATAGAAAAGGAGTTTGTTTGGTGAAGAAAAAGAAGCATATATTCATTCATATATGGATTTCGAAACGAAAAAAAAAAAAAAAAAAAAAGAAATTGGTTTTAGAGAGAGAAAGTGAAAAAAGAAATGGTTTTAGAGAGAGAGAGCACAAATGTCGGGAAGGAGTCAGGCAGGTGTCGGAAACCGACCCAATATTGTGCTTTCTCACTCTACGTTTTTTCAAACCTCCCAATTAATCCTCAACGATATTTTCTTACTCACTAACACCCCGTTTGGGCCAACAAGAGAATGGTTCAATTGACATAAGATTTGTATTCCGACCAAGAGGTCGAATGTTCAATCTCCCACTCTTCATGTTGTCAAAAAAAAAGAAAAAAGAAAAAAACAGTCCGTTTGGGCCATTGACTACGTTTTAAAATAGTCTGTAGTTGGAGTGTAGATTATTTTAGTCTAAAAATGAAGTAATTTGTATCTTTAGGTGCTTAAGTAGATTAGACATTGATTACTATTTTCGAAATTGATGTTTTTTTTCTTTCCTCTCTTGAATTGTTGAACTTAAATAAAAAAAAAAAAGAGTTTGAGTCAACATGCCAATTTTAATAGTGAATACAACTCAACTGGTTAAGAGACAAACGTCTTCGACTAAAATATTACCGTTTCAAATCTTCACCCCACATGTTCAACATACGGTGTGAAATCTTTTTGCTCTCGGTAGGTAGTAGGAAATTTGTGTTACAGATAATAGAGGGGAGAATATAGGAGAGATTTTTTTTTCTTCTTAAAAACAGTAAACACGTGTCTAAGATTTAGGAATGAGAAAATTTCTAGTACTATAGTGTAGTATATATATATATATATATATATGGAAAATTTTTCATATATATATATACTACACTATGAAATAAAATATAGTATATTATTAAAAAAATTTCTTGATAAATTTTCATTATTTATCAAGAAAAAAAGCATTTAAAAATGATGGGTACCTATGAAATAAAATATATTATATTATTAAATGATTGTTAGATGACGTGTCAATTTTGAACAATGGAAGGAATATGTACCACTATAGTACTAAAAAATTTCCCATTTCAAAATGGACAATAGGAGTTAGCTTTGTTTTCTCCTCAAATGTCTAAGTAGATTAATATTTGTTTAGAGGCATTTTGTGCTACTACATATATAGTATGGAGATACATGAATGTAGAATTCACATTTGCATTGGAAATAATGGGAGAGTTCCTGAAATCATGCAAGCATGATGGAGAAATGTTTAAAAGAATTGAGGGTTTGCTACAATCGCATCCCATTAATTAACGTAGACTTTTCATTGTAGCGGCTCATTAATAAGAACTACTCTTAAGTTAAACATGTTGTCTAAAAGCAATAATGTTATCCTTTGTTGAGTGAATTTTTTTAAAGAATTTTTCTAACAAATATGACGTCCAGATCATCGAGATAATCTAATGCTTCGAATTAAATCGTAGTTCAAATCTTTAAACCTAGAGAATTACATATTATATATATTATCAAGAATTAGTTAGTCATAATGATAGAGGTTATTAAAAAAAATATATTAGTTCAAAGTTGGGAGGATAAAGAGTGGCATATAGCAGATATAGTATAGTATCTACTATATGCCAATCTTTTTCCTCCCAACTTTGAACTACTCAATTAGGGATATTAGTGTAACTTTTCTTATGGGTTCAATGTTTCTCTAATCTCATGTTTATCATACTATATGTTCAAAATAAAAGATTAAAAAAATTGTTGAAACTTTAAAAAAAAATTAGACTAAATCAATTCAACTATCAAAAATTCATGGGTTAAAGTTGTAATTTTACCAATATTTGCATTAATTTCTTTCTTATATTTTTAGGAACTTTTTTACCTTTAATTTATTGAGGTATTAATCTCAATATTATCTATTGTCACTTATCAGTAGGTATTTATTTTTCTGTTTTTTTAGTACAATCAGTAGGTAAGTTATAGAAAAGGAAAAGAGAAAAATACCTCGAAAATAGGTGGATTTGGTCCATAGACCTTTTTAGTCCCTGAATTTTGAGAAATAGGTTTAAAAGGTCCCTAAGTTTTCAAATTTGACATTTGTAGTCTTTGAATGTGAGAAATAGGTTTAAAGGATGAATACTATGTTAATCTTTATATACTTTCATTCTATTAGACCGCATCAAAAACTATGTTAATTTTTTTTTTGAAAAAATTATTTTTTTAGTCCTAAGTTTTGGAAAATAGGTGTATTTGATCCCTGAGTTTTCAAAATAGACATTTTTAGTTATAACTTCATCTAACTAAAGATTGTCAGAATGAAAGTACATGGATGAAGTTGTAACTAATAGAAGTAGAGGGATGAAATTGAAATTTTAAAAAACAATAATTAGCTGCACACAAGTGTATAGGTAGTCCTACTCTTACACGCTGCCATTAAAATTTTTATAATTAGAAGAAAAAAAGTAAAAGAGTTATTATTTCTTATTTTCTATCTTTCTCTTCTAACTGTAAAAAATTTAATGATGGTGCGTAACATACTTTGCGCCAAATATTGTTCTTATTTTAAAAGCACAGTGAAATGCAAACAAGAGAATGCAAATTAACTCTAATTTTTTTATTTTTTTATTTATATAACATTTTTTCCTGGTGTAGATCTCACATCTTGTTTAAAAAGAAAAGGGCAAATCATTTATATATTTTACTAATAAATCTTATGATTTCTTCTTCTTTCTTAATGTTATTTATTTCAAGTTGTAATATTCTTTTTTCTTCATTAGAACTTGTGATGAAAATTTGATGCATTAATATTCTTAATTACTTTATATTATTCTTTCCATAATTGAAATGTAAACTTACTACATAATAATTAGGTTTTTTCTTTTATTTGTAATAATTAAACACTAAATATTTTTTTAAAAAATACTTGTTAACGTTTTGCTTAATTTTTAATTCGAAAAAAAAAACTATTGAAAAAAATTTGTGAAAGAAATTGTGGGCGTAGAAAAGACAAATCAGCTTAATTTAATGATTTTAATTTAAAAAATATATTTTTATGTTTGACGAAAGTTTGAAATTATTGTATGTATTATATTGGATTCATATTGTTGATAAAGGAAATAAAAGAAAATGAGAGGATGTTAATTTTTCTTCTCAAAAAAAAAAAAAGAGAGGATGTTAATTTTAAACCCTCAACCCTAAACTCTGATATAACTTAACTAGTTTAGGTATATTTATTAATAAAGAGGTTAAAGATTTGAATTTCTCATCTTGCAAGATGGTTAAATAAAAAAAAATGATTATAATTTTGAGGGGAAAAACCTGAAATACTAATTAAATTTGGGCTAAGAGGTTTGAGTTTTTCATCCCACATGTTGTTGCTTTTTTTTTTTAGTTCAACATTTGGGAAAGGAGAATTTGAACCTCTGACCTCTAGGTCAAGAGAAGGTGTTAATTACCGTTGAGCTATACTCGCTTTGGTCATCCCACACATGTTAAACAAACAAAAAAAAAAAAAAATCATTATAGTTTTGAGGGGAGAAAACTGCAATACTATTTAAATTTTAAAATAGGTTTAGTTTTTTTCTTTGAGAAAAATAATTCAACTAGAAAACTTTTGTTCTCTTTTCTTTTAAATAACCAAACAAGATAGAATATGCAAGAACAATTTATGTTTCTGTTTATTTCTCCTTTTCTAGAATTAATGTTAATAAATAATGTAAAATAACTATTTAAAAAAAATCAAAATGGACAAAAACTTTAAATTATACCGGAATCAAAGTGAACATTTAAAAAGCACCCGAACTAAAATAGAATTATCAAATTAACAGCAAAAATGAACTTAGCTCAGCGGTAATTGGCATGTATCATCGACCATGAGTTCAGAGGTTCGAATCCCTCCACTCCAAATACTGATGTACTCAAAAAAAAAAAAAAAAAAAAAATCAAATTAGCACTCAGACTTTAAAAAACCAATCAATAAATGCATAACATATTCATTTATTTAAGAAACTAATAATTTATTTGGACTATCCACATAACTCATTCTACACTTATAATTACTATTATTATATTTAAAAAATTATAGGGAAAGTAACAATAAAAATTAAAATTAAAATTAAAAATCATCGACATGTGACAGCTAAGTAGTCATATTATATTATATAATATTACCAAGAGAAGGGTGGGTGAAAGCATGTTTGCTTGTGAATGCAAAAGAGGCTGTCTCTAACTAAATTAATTTAATACTAAAGTTAATTAATTAAGAACCAAGTAATCAAGTTTTCCAAAAATAAACTAATAAATCACCTAAAATCCCCTAACCAACAATAATATTAAAGTTTAGTCATAAGATCACTCAAATCTAGCTTAAAAAAACACTCGATCGAAACAATAAATTAACACAATGATAAAAGGTTAAGTCTAGTCTTAAATTGCCAACATGAATATAGCTCAGCTGTTAAAATTAAGTATTTGTTCAATTCTTTAACATTTAAGATTGCAATCAACAAAAAAAAAACAAAACATCCCGAATAGATACAAAAATAAAGTTGCACAACAAAAAGAGAGAGAAAAAAAAATGATAATTCAACAACTAAATGTGTTTTATGTCTCGAGCTCAGGATTGCCATGCATTATCTTTCACTTCCAAAGAAAATCTTCAATTTAGGTCTTGGAATGAATAGAATTTATACACATTAATTTTTTTTTAATTATATTGTCTCATGAATGTTCGTTTAATCTCTCCTTTTTTTTTTTTTTTGACAACATGTGGAGATGGAGAGAATCGAACGAAAGAACTCTTGGTTGTTAGTACAAACTTCAAGTCAGTTGAGTTATGTTCATGTTGGCGTTCATTTAATCCCTCGTGTTTTGATAATTATCCATTATTTATAGTAGAAAAAGAAAATAATAAATTTTTTAATTCAATTATAGGTACATTTAATTTAATAGTAAGTGGATTGGTTTTTTAAAAATGAGGTTGTGTAGGGCGTATTTGTTGGTAATTTGAATAATAATATTATAATTAGTAAAGAAAGTTTATGGGATTTGTAGCAAAGTGCGTGAAGGAAAAGCAAAAGTAATTAATGAAAAGATTAATTAATTTATTATATATATAATAATAATAATAAAAAAATAAAAATAAGAATAAAAAATTAGTTAAATAGAATGCATGAGAGGAGATGATGAGATAGGTCCGTTACGGTCGCCGAACGGCTCGTACTTTGACCTTTACATGGTCGGGACGGGAATCCTACTTTTTTTTTTTTTTTTTTCTTTTTTCTTTTTTGAAAGCTTCGATGTTTTTTTTTTCTTTAGAAAAAAGAATTGACAAAATATAATTAAGATTAAATTATCAAAATTACCTCTTAATTATGGGGTTGGTTTCAGTTATACTCCTAAACTTTCAAAAGTTTCATTTTAACCCTTAAAGTTTGAATTAATTTTGTTTCAAAATAACCTTTGAAGACATTTTTTCGTTAATTTTATGTGAAAAATTATGTGTTTGCATATGTATTGTTTCTTATATATGTAAATATAGTTGAACATATACATGGGAAAAAAAATTAAAAACACATCATTTTCGTGCATAAATTTAACGAAAAATGTGACGTCTGAGTATAGGAGGTGTACATGAATTAATCGGGACCACATCTGAATAAGAGAGATCTTGAGAACATGAAAGTATGGTCAAGATAAGCTTAAAAGAATTGATAGTAACTATTTATACTTATTTCAAAAAAAAAAAAAAACCATTTATACTAACAAGATGCACATTCCTTTTCGGTGGCTCAATTCACAGGACCTCCAAAAAGTGAAGCGTGTTTGGCTTGGTTAAGTTCTATGTTGGGTGTGACCTCTTAGGAATTTTCCTAGAAAACATGTGAGTGGAGAATGTTGACGTCATTAGGTGTCGAATCCTAGGCCTAGGGCATTACAGAAAAATATCTCCCATGGTCGTTTTGAAACAAACTTCAAACTTCAAGGGCTAAAATGAAACGTTTGAAAGTTCAAGGGTATAATTGAAATCAACTTCATAATTCAGGAGTATTTTTTATAATTTAACCTATAATTAAAGTTGCAAAGTTGGTTAAATTATAAACAGTGTTATTGTAAATAATACCTTATACCAAGGAAAATTTATTCGATGAGGCTGATACAATAAGACTGATAGTTTTGCACCGTTGAATATAAGAGAGAAATGGTAAAAGTATATCGATTTTGTATCCAACAGTTAGTAGAAGGAAAAAAAATTTGAAGATATACGTCTGACGGTTTTATAGAGACAAGCCACACTGTAGTGACTCATCGAAAAATTTGCCTTTATCGAGAGGGTTTCTTATTCAACTCGGAATAGCACAGGACTTTTCGATCAAACAGTCATTGTTGTTCAAAATCTTATAATCCCTTAAGACAATTTGGCATCATAACATAGATCTTCCAAAGTAAATATTTAATGGTGAAACAAACTAGTTCATAGTAACAATAATTTTGGAATGTTGATGTCCACATATATTTTTTTGAAAAATTCAACAAAATATTTAAATTAATACATAAATGTTTTACATTTTAAAATAAGTTAAAATGCTTTTTATTAATTCCTCAAAAGAATTGATTATTATTAATATAATCTCTTTTGTTATTATTTTTTTTTTATATTTTATCGATATTTTTATGGTATTGTAGAAATGTTGATTCACTTCTCATGTCGATGTCAAATCATTATTCTATTATTCAATTACAACAATGGTGTTATATAGGTAATTAAGATTTATGTCAACTTGAACAATAGTCCAACTGATTAAGATCGGGTTAAGGCATATGTCTTCGACCAAGAGATTAGAGAGATTAGAATCTCCTCTTTGTGTTGTTGAATTATAATTAAAAAAAAAAACATACAGGTGGAATTTGAAAGTTCGAGAAAATAAATGAAAATTTTTAATTTTTAAAAGGAAAAATTAAAAAAAAAATAAAAACAGAGTAACTAAACATATTTAAGAGCAAAGAAAGAAACTAGATTGAATTATTGCTCTATGAAAAAAAAAACATTATTGATAGGCACATAAATACAAAATCAGATACACATGTGATGTTAAAAGTATTGGCATAAAGTACATAGTAATGTGGGAACCTCTTTTTGTTTGTGAGTTGGATTGATTACCTTTTGCTTTGGGCAATCACCACATTTGGTGGATACTAAGAATACTTCTCTTTTGTCTCAATTTCCTACTTTTTTTTTTTTTTTTTTTTTAATTTAATCCTATTAATGAGTTCATTTTCCATTGACATTTTAGATATATAGACATGTTGGCTTTCACATTTAACTTTCAATTTCATTAAATTGAACCATAAATTTAAACCTACGTTGCAAATTTTACTATGTGTTCAATTAACTTGATTTTAACAAAAAAAATAATGGCTAAATAAAAATAAATAAATAATAATAATAATTAAAAAAAAACCTGAACTATGGGATTTGTTTACAAATGCTCCTGAACTTTAAAAAATTTCAAAAATATCCCTGAACTTTAAAAAATGTTTCAAAAATACCTTTGCTGTTAATTTTTAGATGAAAACCGTTAAAATTTAAGTCTCATTAAAACTTTCAAAAAACAAAAATTCAAAAATACCCTTATTGGAAAAAAAAATTTCCTTCTCTCACCGTAAATTCTTCCTCCATAAAAACTAATGAGAAGTTTTACTTATTTGTCATGTATTCATAGACTAAGAGCTTTTCTTCTCTTTCAACACGTCATCTCAAGAGCTTGACTAGATTTTTATGTTGAAACTTCAAGATGACTTTTGTTTTGTTCTTGAAATTCTACATGTGCTTGAATTCATTTTGTTGGTAGCCTTTTCAATATTATTTCCTCACCAACCACTACCTATTAGCTTTCTCTATATTCATTTTATGAAAAATAAATGAAACTATTGTTGTATCCTGGTTCTAAATTTTTAAATATTGATAAGAACAAAATCATATATAAAACTTTTGATTAATTAATTTTGTAAACTTGATCAAACTTGTTATAGGTGATTTTGGACCACACAAGGAGCTAACGAGGACAAACGGGCAGAGGTAGGACCAAAAGACCGACCCAGAGGAAGACCGAGCCAAAGGGTCGGGCCAACATGGCCCGACCCATATGGTCGGCCTCGGAAAAAGGCCGAGGCCGACCATTCGGCCCGGTTGCGCGGGCCGAGTCCGTTCGATGTCGTTTGGTCCCCACCGCCTTTGGCCGCCTCGGTTTCACCTGATTTGACCTAAAACGCCTTCGAATCCCTAAAAACCCTAGGAGGATGAGCAGGTATTTATATCCCTCTTCGCCACTGAAGAGGGGATCCCGAATTCTATCCCTAAACTCTACTCTCTATTCTCTGCTTTCTCCTCTTGCTCTTACTTTTCCACACCCTATCGTTCTGTTTGCTGACTTAAGCATCGGAGCCGGTGTGGCGAGCACCACACCGGTGTGCAAGTTACTGTCTTGCAGGCCACGTCTTCCCCCCTCATCTACAAATTTACCGTTGGTGGCACGTGAAGGTCAGGTGAGTTCCTCTGGCCAAAATCGACCATCAACAAAACTCACAATCTTATAAACACTTTTTCTTTTATCACTAACATACACAAACAGAGAGAGCAAAAAGGAAAGAATATATATATATATATATATATATATATATATATATATATATATATACATACATACACATATACATATGTTGTTTTCCCTCACTTATCTTCTTACACTTTTTAAAAGAGAAAACTTGATTTCAAAGTTTGTTTTCATATGGTATTGTGTTGCACACAACCTTTATAAAAAAAGTTTTGCATTAATTTTAATGGAGAGCGAATTTACGGTGAGAGGAGGAAAAAAGAAGAAGCGACTCCCAATAAGGGTATTTTTTTTTTTTTTGAAAGTTCAAGAGCATTAATGAAAATGAAACTGTTTCTATCCAAGAATTAACAACAAGTGTATTTTGAACATTTTTTAAAATTCAGGGGTATTTTTGAAACTTTTTACCGTCCAGGGACATTTTTTAAACAAACCTCATAGTTCAGGGTATTTTTTATAAATCAGCCAAAAATAAACTTAAAAAATCTCTTATAACTCACCAATTTCAACAATAATCAAGTTTTTTTTTTTTTTTTTTTTTTTTTTTTTTTTTTTTTTTTTTTTTGTGCAAAGGCACAATAATCAAGTCTCGCATAAAAAGTAAGTTCGATTAGTTCACAAAATTATTGTCGATTGGATAAATTTTAAAAAATCACAAATTTCAACAAAAAGCCAAAACTAGTATAAATTTTTTACAAACGCTTCATTAATTTCGTAATACACATATTTTATATTCATTAAATGCAAATAGGAATTGTTTCATGAACGATTTTTCATATGTAAGAGTGTAAAAATTGCAATATTATTTATTTTTTCATATTTGCTCTTTATTCTACACTACTGTAAACTAACCAATGTGTTTGGTGTGTGTTTTTCAGTTTCTAAAATTTATTTCTATTATATTATATGGGCTCCCATCTCAAAACCAATTGGTACCGTGCCTCCTTGAGTCACCATTCTTGGATCAGATCTCAATTTCTTTTCAGGGAAATCCTCAGAAATGGCCAGAAATTACAGGATAATTTCGAAAAATGGCCAAACCGTATTTTTTAATGAAAAATGGTCAAACCGTATTTTTAACCTAATTTCACTTGTTTTATTCTTCCAATTATACCCCTAAGTTAGTTACAGGATAATTTCGAAAAATGGCCAAACCGTATTTTTTAATGAAAAATGGTCAAACCGTATTTTTAACCTAATTTCACTTGTTTTATTCTTCCGTATTTTTTAACCTAGGATAATTTCGAAAAATGGCCAAACCGTATTTTTTAATGAAAAATGGTCAAACCGTATTTTTAACCTAATTTCACTTGTTTTATTCTTCCAATTATACCCCTAAGTTAATTTTCACGCCCCTCCCTATATTTGAGGAAGCCATTTAATTTTTTTTTTTAAAAAAACCAATTATCCCATGAATCAAGCAATGGTTAGTTACAACATATATATTATCTCTTATCATTTGAAATTCAAATCCAGATTGCTTCATCGTCTTTTCCAGTAGACTTTTATTTTGTAATCAACAAACCTACTTCATCTTTTCCAACCATTCTGATTGATTATTGGTCTTCGTCGTTCCTTCGGTAAAGCTATTGATCATAGGTATATTTCAGCATTTTTTTTACTGCTTTCATGTTTTCTGTTACTCCAAAAGTAAAAGTAAGCGTTCAGATTGATTATTGCTTTCATGTTTTCGTTCACCTGAGTTATCCTTTTCATTTGTTGAAAGCTCATTTGAACTTTCTTCTGAATCAGTCTCAATCACCTTTGAATCTTCCGTCTCCTACAAAAGTAAATAATTTTTAGAAGAAACCCTTACCCGTTTTCATACACACTTTAATTGTGATTAAACAAAGATCACAACTACAGTGATTTTTCTTCAATTTCTTCAATTTGCATGATGAATTCTCGCTGTAACATGTATGATTTTTTTTTATCGATATATTGTATTTTGTTATGTTCTATTTTTTCTCCATAAACCGTGATTTGAATTTAGTAACAAATTTCTTAATTAAAATTGTTGTTTTCAAATTATACTGTTAAGATAAATTAGTATTAGACTTATCTTTTTTATTTTGAAATTATTTTATTCAATCTAACATTAAATTAACCTGTAAATCCTAGATTCTCTCCTTTTTTTATAGTATATTTAATTTGCATGATGAATTCTAGCTGTAACATGTATGATTTTTTTTTTTTATCGATATATTGTATTTTGTTATGTTCTCCTATTTTTTCTCCATAAATCGTGATTTGAATTTAGTAACAAATTTCTTAATTAAAATTTTTGTTTTCAAATTATACTGTTAAGATAAATTAATATTAGACTTATCCTTTTTATTTTGAAATTATTTTATTGGATTTTACATTAGATTAACCTGTAAATCCTAGATTCTCTCCTTTTTTTATAGTATATTTAATTTAAATAATATGGATTTAGATTTCGGTTAGGGTCATTCTGTTACTAACTGTAAAGATTATTCCTATCATAAGTATGTTTCCACAGCGTTTTTGGTTACTGTTTTTATGTTTTTGGCCATCCAAGATTTTTTCTCCCGTTTGAATTTGAATATGTTGTTTCAATTTTAATTTTCCAGATTTATTTGTTTAATTTGTAGGGTTGTTATTGATTTGGTTGTTGAATTACTATGTAACAATCCTAGATTTTCTCCCTTCCTTTTATAGTGTATTTTAATTTAATTTATTTCTGAATTAAGATTTGGGTGGGTATTTACGTCCACTCTGTTGCCAAAAAAATTTACTAAATTTAGCTTTTGGCCATATCTCAAAATGAAAACACGAATGACTCTTTTTCAAATCAACTATTTTAAAATGGCCATATAGCTGGTTGTCCCTTCTTTTTATTGGACCGAATAACCGTTTGGGTTTATTGGGCTCTGATACCATATCTATATACTATATTAAAAGGCGCTTAAGGGGAGAAACTTTTGATTTCCTTTTACGCCCCTGTTTAATCTTCAAATTCCTTATTTGTCCTTCCTATTTAATTCTTCAATAATTTATTAGAATTGTTTAAAAAAAAGTTCATTATCACGTTTAGATATTGTAAAAAAAAAAAAGTTAAAAATTTGTTAAATCTCATTTGCGTTTAGATATTGTTTTTTTTTAAATATATATTGGTTAAAAAAAATCTCATTATCACGTTTAGGTATTGTTTTTTTTTTTAAAAAAAAAAATCTCATGATTAAGAATTGGTTAAATCTCATTTACATTTAGATATTGTTTTTTTTTAAAAAAAAATTAATAATGGTTAAAAAATTGGTTAATTTACGTTTAGATATTGTTTTTTTCTTAAAAAAAAAAAAAGAAGATTGGTTAAAAAAAAACGCATTCTCACGATTAAGTAAGATTGATAAAAAAATATGTATATTGGTTAAAAACAATCTCATTATCACGTTTAGGTATTGTTTTTTTTTTAAAAAAAAAAATCTCATGATTAAAAATTGGTTAACTCTCATTTACATCTATATATCTATATATCTATATCTATATATCTATATATCTATATATCTATATCTATACTATATTAAAAGGCGCTTAAGAGGAGAAACTTTTGATTTCCTTTTACGCCCCTGTTTAATCTTCAAATTCCTTATTTGTCCTTCCTATTTAATTCTTCAATATTTTATTAGAATTGTTTTAAAAAATGGTTAAATCTCATTTACGTTTAGATATTGTTTTTTTTTTTGAAAAATATGTATATATTGGTTAAAAAAAATCTCATTATCACATTTAGGTATTGTTTTTTTTAAAAAAAATTATTTTATTAGAATTGTTTTAAAAAAAGTTAATTATCACGTTTAGATTAAAAAAAATGGTTAAACAATTGGTTAAATCTCATTTACGTTTAGATATTGTTTTTTTTAAAAAAAAAAAATCCCATGATTAAGAATTGGTTAAATCTCATTTACATTTAGATATTGTTTTTTTTAAAATAAAAATAGTTAAAAAAAAAAAATTGGTTAATTTACGTTTAGATATTGTTTTTTTTTTTTAAAAAAAAAGAAGATTGGTTAAAAAAAAAAAACTCATTCTCATTATTAGGTAAGATTGATAATTGGTATTATTCAAATTCCAATGGGTAGATCATTCCCACGTTTAAGATTAAGAATTGATTTTAAGAAAAATCTTAATTATCATTGTTTTTTTTTTAAAAAAATCTCATCTTTCATAAGTATAAGAATTGGTTTTTTTTTTAAAAAAAAAAAACATATTTGATAAGATTGATAATTTTTTAATTTTTATTAAAAGGCGCTTAAGGGGAGAAACTTTTGATTTCCTTTTAAACCCCTTTTTAATCTTTAAATTCCTTATTTGTCCTTCCTATTTAATTATTCAATATTTTATTATTCAAATTCCAACGGTTAGATCATTCCCACGTTTAACGAATTGGTTTTAAGAAAAATCTTCATTATCATTGTTTTTTTTTATAAAAAAAAATCTCATCTTTCATAAGATTAAGAATTGGTTTTAAAAAAACATATTTGATGAGATTAATAATTTTTTAATTTAATTATTAATTCTAATTGATTTCGGTGGTTATAATAAATAGAATTTTTTAAATTAAGTTTTATGAAATATAAATTTAGATAATTTTTTTGATTTTTCAAAAATAAAAAGATACTTGAGTTTAATTTTCTATTAAATCAAATCAAGTTTTAAAATTAAATTTAAAAAACTAAAATCTATATCTATACTATATTAGAAGGCGCTTAAGGGGGAAACTTTTGATTTCCTTCTAAGCTACTTTTTAATCTTCAAATCCCTTATTTGTCATCCCTATTTAATTATTCAATATTTTTTTTATTCAAATTCCCACGTTTAAGATGAAGAATTGGTTTTAAAAAAAATCTTCATTATCATTGTTTTTTTTAAAAAAAAAAAAATCTCATTCTCATGTTTAGGTTTTGTTTTTTTTTTTTTTTTTAAATCTCATCTGGGATAAAATTAAGAATTAGTTAAAAAAAATCATTCCCACGTTTAAAAAAAAATCATTCTCACGTTTAGGTTGTTATTTTTTTTTAAAAAAAAAATCTCATATTTTATAAAATTAAGAATTGGTTAAAAAAAAATCATATTTGATGAGATTAATAATTGGTTTAAAAAAACACCTTCATTCCAATCTCAAAAAAAAAAAAAAAAAAAACCTTCATTCCCACGTTTTTTTTTTTAAAAAAAAATAAATCTCATCTTTGATAATATTAAGACTCATTCCTACTCAACGTAAGTGGTCATTCCTACTCCATCTTTAGTAATGTGAGTAAATATAGCTTTTTCATTTAGTGTAAATATATATAATTCATTCATATTTCAAATTTTCTAATTAACTACTTATACTTAGGTATTATAACACGTGCAACGTACGTAGTTTCAAACTAGTATATATAAAAGTTAAGAAGGCTTATAAGCTTGGTTTAATTATTTGTGTGTTTGGTCTTAGATTTTACAACTTGTTTGTTTAAGAAGGTTATAATGATAAAATATTCAATTTATCATACAGTAATAAATATTATTTTGAAACTTGGGATTAAAGTTAGTATTGTTTATTGCAAGCATATTTATAGACCATATTCATGGAATTGCTTTTAAGGAAAACAAAGATATTGTAAACAAATATTATGTTTGAAATTTGTAAGATCTATTTTACCTAATACTATTGAGATGGGAAAAAAAAAACACGTGAAGAAGAAGGAAGATTAAAAAATTTAAACATTTTTTTTAGTTCAACAAAATAGGAAAATTCGAACTTTCGACCTTTTGATTGAGAGTACATGCAAATTTTTATTGAACTATGTTCACTTTGGCTCAAATATTTGAACATATGATATTTTGTTCGAGTTGACTTTTATAATTTTATTTCATTTAATATAATAATTATTCTTATGGATAACAATTTAATGTTTGTTATTTGTAAATATAGCAACTTACAAAAAAAAAAAAAAATTGCAACTATGACAAATTTATCACGGATAGATTTAATCACAATGCATGTGATTTATAAGTGATATATTACTATCACGGATAGAATAGTCCATTAGCAATAATTGTAATTGCGATTTAATTTATCATTGATAGACTTTAATTTTGCTATATTTGCAAATAGTTTTGAAAAATATATCTATGATACACATTTATTGTTGATAGATTTCGATCACAATGCATGTGGTCTATCACTGATAGAATAGTCATCAGCAATAATTGCGATTGTGATTACAGTTTATTATTGATAGACTTCTATTACTAATAGACTTCAATTTGACTATATTTGTAAATAATTTTATATTTTGTTATATTTGCAATTGTTTTAGTCTATTTTGCTATCTATATATATACTATATTAAAAGGAGTTTAAGGGGAGAAACTTTTGATTTCCTTTTGTGCCCCTTTTTAATCTTCAAATTCCTTATTTGTCCTTCCTATTTAATTATTCAATATTTAATTATTCAAATTCCCAGGTAGATCATAATCTTCATTATCACATATAGGTTAAGAATTGGTTTTAAAAAACAAATCTTCATTATCATGTTTAGGTTTTTTTTTTTTTTTAAAAAAAAATATCATCTTTCATAAGATTAAGAATTGATATTTTATAACTAATTTAATTATTAGTTTTCTATTTTTTAATCACGTTTTTTAAATTTAATTTATTGGAGTGTAATTATAATTTATTTATTATGAAACTAATTTTCCTTTTCCATGTTTGTATTGCTTTGTTTTTTAAAAAAATCTTATCTCTTAAATTATTCGAAGTAAATTTCAAATAAATAAAAAAGATAATAGTTTTTAATTGAATTATTAATTATTAATTGATTACAAAATTAAGATTTTGGAAAATATAAATGCTTACCTAGGTAAATTAAAATACTTTTCGTTATCTTCAATCTTAAAAAAAATGTTTAAGCGGGTGAGATTTTTTATATTTGATTTATATCCATGATATTGGTTATAAAACATTTTTATTAGAATGGTTCAATTTGGTCACATACATATCAATTTTTGCAATAATTATAAATTCATGTGTATTTATTCATTTTTATATTTTTTTGGTACATTATCAAGTCATATTTCAAATTTTCTAATTAACTACTTATACTTTAAAAGGTATTATAACACGTGCAACGCACGTAGTTTCAAACTAGTACTATATTAAAAGGCGCTTAAGGGGAGAAACTTTTGATTTCCTTTTACGCCCCTGTTTAATCTTCAAATTCCTTATTTGTCCTTCCTATTTAATTCTTCAATAATTTATTAGAATTGTTTAAAAAAAAGTTCATTATCACGTTTAGATATTGTAAAAAAAAAAAGTTAAAAAATTTGTTAAATCTCATTTGCGTTTAGATATTGTTTTTTTTAAATATATATTGGTTAAAAAAAATCTCATTATCACATTTAGGTATTGTTTTTTTTTTTTAAAAAAAAATCTCATGATTAAGAATTGGTTAAATCTCATTTACATTTAGATATTGTTTTTTTTTTTAAAAAAAATTAATAATGGTTAAAAAATTGGTTAATTTACGTTTAGATATTGTTTTTTTCTTTAAAAAAAAAAAGAAGATTGGTTAAAAAAAAAACGCATTCTCACGATTAAGTAAGATTGATAAAAAAATATGTATATTGGTTAAAAACAATCTCATTATCACGTTTAGGTATTGTTTTTTTTTTAAAAAAAAAAAATCTCATGATTAAAAATTGGTTAACTCTCATTTACATTTAGATATTGTTTTTTTAAAAAAATAAAAATAAAAATGGTTAAAAAATTGGTCAATTTACGAAAAAAAAAATTGGTTAAAAAAAACTCATTCTCACGATTAGGTAAGATTGATAATTGGTTTAATTTTCGATAAAATCAAATCAAGTTTTGAAATTAATTTTTAAAAACTAAAACTCAAACTACCGAGATTGACTTGAACCCTCTAAATAGTGGTCTAAACCACCAAGACACATAAAAAATAAAGGAGGTCAATGTTAAATTCATTCCTACTCCATCGTTACGTGAGTAAATATAGCATTTTCATTTAGTATAAATATATATAATTTTTTTTATTATAAATATATATATATATATATTTTTTTATTTCTTTTTCAACTAGACTAATTCTTTAGGAGATTTTGTTAGTTTTATTTTTTTGTAAAGATTAAGAATTGTTTTTTTTTTTTTAAAAAAAACTTTCATCTTTAGTAAGATTAAGAATTAGTTTTTTTTTTTTTAAAAAAAACTCTTTTTTAATTTTAATAGATCATTCCCACGTTTATGTTTTTTTTTAAAAAAAAAACTCATTTTTTGTAAGATTAAGAATTGGTTTAAAAAAATATAAGATTAAGAATTAAAAAAATATATCTTTGGTAAGATTAAGAATTAGTTTTTTTTTTTTTTTTTAAAAAAAAAAACCACTTATATTTGGTTTTCTTTTTTTTTTCTTTTTTTTTTTAAAAAAAAAAAAAAAAAAAAAAAAAACTCCTTTGGTAAGATAAGAATTGGTTTTAAAAAAAATAATATTAAGAATTAAAAAATCTCATCTTTGATAAATTAATATCATGTTTTATTAAAAAAAATTATTTATATAAAAATAAATTACCTAACCATATCTCATAAATTTGAAATCAATATCATGATTTATTAAACAAAAAATTAATAAATTAATGCATATTTCGAATTGAGATCACGATTTATTAAAAAAAATAAATTAAAGTATATGTCAAAGTATCTCATGATTTATTTGTTCATTTTTTATAATTTGACTCAACATGAATATATGATTTTAAATTTTGAATTCAAACGAGATAATGTGATTCAAAATAAGAATAAAAATTCTTAATTTTATAAACAATTTGATTTAAAATAAAATCAATTTTGAATTTGAATCTAAATTCTCTCTATAAATAGCATATCTGGATCCCCCTCTTGATCTTTCATATATCATCTCTGGATCTCCCCTCTCTTGATCTTTCATTTACTAATCCTCTGTATAGAAAACTAAAACACTAAAGAAAAGCATGTTCTCAAGAAACTATATTTGGTCATATATAAACAGATTGTTGTCTGATTCAAATTTCAATAAGTTTTAAATATTAAATTAGTTCAAATTCCAATAAAAATAATCTACAAGGAAATAGGAGAGGTCACGATGATTCAAATCTAAAAAATATATAAAATGATTGAAGATATGTTTGAGGGTTATGTGTTGATTCAAATTCCAAGAATTGAATTTTATTTTAAGGATGAATTGATTCTTAATATCCTTATAAAATTAAATTATATTAAAACTATCAAGATTTTATCATCTTTAATATATAATTAAAATTATTAAATCTTATTTTAAAACTTTTAAATAAAATTGTTAAATTTCACGTGCAACGCACGTGTTTATTACTAGTTATATTATATGGGCTTCCATCTCAAAATCAATTAGCAATGAGTGGAGTGACCCTTGTAGTTTATATATTGTGAGGTCTCCACCAATCTTTTTCGTGGAATCCTCAACAATTTCAACTCATGTTTATATTGGAATAAATTATATATAGATTTTCTTATAAAACTATATATTTTTTTAATGTAGAAAACATTAAAATAATAACTACACTTGTTTTTCAAAGTTAATTATAAAAAAACTAATAATAATACCCACAGAGTCCTTTTTGTTTTTTTTTTTTTTTGAAAAAGAACCCACAGAGTCCTTAAATACTAAATTTTATACATAAATACACATGCATACAATTTTTTAAAGAAAAACTTATGCATATATTTAAATACGTAAACAATATTGATTGTAATATATGAAGTAATCGATTAAAAATATAAATATCTTCTATGATTGGACTATATCAAACTTTTGAAGCATATCATTGATTTGGGAGATGACAATAATAATGCATAAAATGATGGACAACGTTATTAAATGAACTTCATTCTCAAAGAGTCATAATTTTACCGACACTTATTATTGTACCTTCAAAATTATAGGATTATCGGTAGCTTCGTTCTACATTTTAAATTTAAAAATAACGTGTTCTAAGATTTTGTCCACAAATTCGAGCTTTTTTTCAACCTATGATCTACTAGACTTCCACATTATTAAATCAAAATGTTACATTATAAGTTCATTTGCCATAATCATAAATAATTCATTATATTATATTTCTATTATTCTTCATTGACATAAAGATAGTTAATCTTTATATGAGGTAAAATAATAATAATAAAACTTTTAAGAACAATGCAACTAAATTGAGCTTAAGGTAAAAAGTGTAGAGATTAAAACCATAATCTAACATATAACATATATAGTCAATTGTCAACATGAGTATAGTTTAATTGGCATAAAGTATGTATCTTCGATCAAGAGGTCAGAAGTTCATATAGCTCCCACTTCATGGTCTTGTGGGTATATGACCACATGTTAATTTGATAAATTCATCCAGGATTGATTTAGTTGAATTATACAGCGCATGTCGAGAAAAGGAAAATTTCTAGTACTACAGTAGTATGAGAAATTTTTCATACTACCTCCATTTATTGTTTGCCATGAAATAAATACTTAAGAATAGTGTGGGACCATGGAATAAAATATTATATCATTAAATGTTCATAAAATGACGTGTCAAATGCTGAATGAAGGGCCATATGTACTATTGTAGTACTAGAAATTTTGTCTTGAATTTTGAAATGCCATAAATTTTATATAAATATATATATAACTTTTTTTATGGTAAAAATTAAAATTACAAGTTTTGGATGGTAAAATTACTAGTTTAGTCTCTGAACTTTGAGATTTGTGTCTAAAAGGTCCCTAAAATTTAAAAAGTATTTAATGAGTCATAGATTAATTTTCAATTTTGTGTCTAATAAGTCTCTAAACTTTAAAAATATCTAATATGTCTTGAACTTTCAATTTTGTACCTCATAGGTTGCTAAACTTTCGATTTTGTGTCTAATGGATTCTTGACATATTCAAAATTTTAAAAAAGAATTAATTGATCTATTGGATATAAAAATTGAACTTTATGTCTAATTAGAATCCTAAATTTTCAATATCATACTTGGTAGGTTCGTGAATTTTAAAAAATGTCAAGTAGGTCAAAACCTATTAGACACAAAATTGAAATTTTGGGACCCTATTGGACATAAAGCTTGGTCTACTCCTTTAACCTCTTCCCCTGAATTAGCAAGTTCAGTACATACCAAGTTAAAATCATCTAGGTTTTCATCTAGACTTTTAGAGGGATCCATTTTAAATCCAAAGAAACGTTCTTTCAAATAAATTTGATTAGACAGAGATTTTGGCATGTATAATTGTTCTAGTTTAGCCCATAATTCAGTTACCTTTTCAATTTTTCCGACTCTCCTAAGAACATTGTCCGAGAGATGCAAGATAATTGAACTATGTGCGATCTCCCTCATTTCTTCCTTATCGTCTTCAGTCAAAGTAGGAGAAAGCTTACTTGAATCAAGTAAAACTTTTGCGACTTTTTGTTGAATCAGAAGGGCTTTCATCTTTTGACTCCAAAGCCCAAAGTCACTCCTCCCATCAAAGCGTTCAAGCTCGAATTTTGCTGACATTATTGAAGCAGCAACCGCGAGAAATGCTTCTCCCTTCTTTTGGAGAAAGATTTCAGATCTTGATCAAAAGACTGAAGTTGAGGAAGTTTTCTTTACTCCTTAGGTATCAATCGGAGTCAGACCACACGATTTCTTGAACCCTATTTTCTGATACCAAATTGTAAAGATTAAAGCAGCTCACAGAAAAGAACAATAACAACACAAAGCAGGGAACCAATAATAAAGCAAGAATAAAGAGAGTAAAGAGATAAATTAACACATAGAGTTATAGTGGTTCCACCCAAAGAGGGTGTACATCCACTCTTCAAACACCAGGAGCAAATAGCTTTATTTCATCAAGCAAGAAGTCAGTACAAAGATGAAGGAACAAAAAACTGGGAAACTCTGTTTTCGAAAGGCATGTCGATACAAAGGGCTGGATCGAATATATATTGTGGTAGAGACAGTTTGATTTAACTACCAATCATGTGAGCTGCACGTGACTTCTTTATTTTCTGGTATCAAATCTTCTACAAATCACCCTCTTGATACCTGAATGAAAAGTTGGGCACTGGTGTTTGGAATGAGATTCAAGTTGATAGTCTTCAACCATAATCGAGTTTGAGTAAGTCTGAGAGATAGGTAAGTCTGCTTGCTGGAAGCGATTTTGTCATCATATCAGTAGGGTTGTGGACTGTGTTTATCTTCTCAAGTTTCACATCACCCTCTTGAACTATCTCTCTTACAAAATGGAACTTAACATCTATAGGCTTTGTACTATAACGAAAGGTTGGGTTCTTCGAAAGTGCCAAAGCACTTTGGCTATCGCAATGTATCTTTACTTTACAATTAGCATCCATCATTTCAGATATTATACCTTTCAACCAAATTGCTTCTTTCATTCTTTTTCTCCAATTGTTCTTTTAT
Source organism: Luffa acutangula (assembly GCA_036850905.1). Taxonomy (NCBI): domain Eukaryota; kingdom Viridiplantae; phylum Streptophyta; class Magnoliopsida; order Cucurbitales; family Cucurbitaceae; genus Luffa; species Luffa acutangula. The sequence goes on along the minus strand of CM072092.1, from coordinate 48,121,600 downwards.
TTTTTATTTTAGAAAAAAAAGGTAAGGGAGAGGGAGTTCCCTCCCTCCCTACCCCGTTTCGGATCTGAGACAAGGACCTTGATTTTCCGGCGCAAATCCTTCGACTCCGACGAAAATTCCTTCCTCTTCGGCTTCTTCAAATCCGTCGTCAAGTCCTTCGATTTGATTTCCCCTATTCTTGTACAATCCGAGTTGCAGAACTCTCCGGCGCAAATCCTTCGCCACTTTGCCCGGATCCAGCACCTCGAGATCAAGTTTCCATGGGCGATCCCAAGACCGAGAGAGTCGGGGGCGTTAAATGGAGAGCGGAGTTTGGGATTTCGATGAGGAGCCGAGTGACATTGATTTTTCGAGGGATTATGGATTTGGATGATCGGGCGGCGCAAGCTCGCACCTCCCCCCATTTGAGTTTCAGTTTCAGATCTGAGGAGGAGCTCGCAAACGCACTGCCGATGTCAAAACCCACGTCGTCGCAAGCTCGCAAACAAATTTAGGCTGGAAGAACAAATCCGCGTAGCCAGATCTAGGCTGGAAGTGTTCGTGGACGAAGTGCGGCTAGATCTGGACTGTATTATATTATATGGGCTTCCATCTCAAAACCAATTGGTAATGAGTGGAGTGACCCTTGAAGCTTATATGTTGTGAGGTCTCCACCAATCTTTCCGATGTGGGATCCTCAGGCAATGAGTGAAGTGACCCTTGTAACTTATATGTCACCACCAATCTTTCCGATGTGGGATCCTCAACATGCCCCCTCAAGATGGTGCCTCTTTGGGTTCACCATTCTTGGATCGGATCCCAATTTCTTTTTATTGGACCGAATACCCGTTTGGGTTTAATGGGCTCTGATACCATATTATATTATATGGGCTTCCATCTCAAAACCAATTGGCAATGAGTGGAGTGACCCTTGAAGCTTATATATTGTGAGGTCTCCACCAATCTTTCCGATGTGGGATCCTCAACGATACCATATTAGATAACATGGGCTTCCATCTCAAAACCAATTGGCAATGAGTGAAGTGACCCTTGTAACTTATATATTGTAAGGTCACCACCAATCTTTCCGATGTGGGATCCTCAACATGCCCCCTCAAGATGGTGCCTCTTTGGGTTCACCATTCTTGGATCGGATCACAATTTCTTTTTATTGGACCGAATACCCGCTTGGGTTTAATGGGCTCTGATACCATATTATATTATATGGGCTTCCATCTCAAAACCAATTGGTAATGAGTGGAGTGACCCTTAAAGCTTATATGTTGTGAGGTCTCCACCAATCTTTCCGATGTGGGATCCTCAACAGACTGGAACGAGCCTCGTTTCGAGTTGGATATAGCAAGATGAAGGGAAGGCCCTCTGCAGAGAGAGAAGTCAAACGAGGAAGTCGTAGTAGAGATCACTGTTGCTGGCAGGATGACGAATACGAAGGCGAAAATCAAGAGAAGGCCCACATTTTCGATGGAAATTTTTGCGGGTTTAGAGTTCTCAGATGGGAAGATTTACGGGCAAAGCTCGAGCTATGGGTTTGTTTTTTAACATTGCAGTGAAAGAGAGAGAACAATACGAAGAAAAATCTTGGTTTTGGATTAAGAAAAAATTTGGTTTTAAAAAAAAAAGAACGAAGGATTTAATTCGGGCTGGAGAAAAGGTGGGAAGAAGAATAAAAATGGAAAAAAAAAATTTCGGCAACCGGCGGCGTAGGCCACCGAAGTTGAAGAAGAAGAAGATGGGGAAGAAGGGAGAAGGTGATGGGGATGGGGATGGGGAAGAAGAAGGAGAAGAGGGAGGGAGAGAAAGAATTAAAAAGATAATAATAATAAGAAAAATATATATTTTTTAAATTTTAATATATTTTTAATTTAAAAATAAAAAAATTAATTTTTTTAATTAAAATAATTGTGCCACGTCAGCAACCGATTAGATTTAACGGCAAAATGGATGGTAGGGACCAAATTGCTACTTATCTCAAACCTCAGGGACTAAATTGTTGAATTTGAAACCTCAGGGACCAAAATGAAACCTAACTCAAACCTCAGGGACTATTTTTCCCTTAACTTTATAAATATGTATCTTTTCTCAAATAGAAATAATTATTGTTTTATCAATTTAAATAAAAATTAACTCCAAACTAATGATAAGAGAATTTTAAGATTTATTAGAGTGCATGGAGTAATGAGTCTCAAATCACATGGACTAAAAAGACATTTTAAATCTAAATATTTTTATGATGAGAAACCAAACTATTACATTTTGGTTTGCTTGTAAATACATTTTTTCCACACCATCTCTACCCTACTTATCTCAATTGGTACACTCACAATATATAACTCCCTCTCCCTAAAACATTGCTTCACCTAAACCTATTGTTTCTATTATATTCCTCTCAAATCATATCCACTTTCCCAATCCCCCACTTCTTCCCACAATAAATCCATTTCCTTATCCTTTTTCCAAAAAAAAAAAAAAGTCTTCTCACTTAATTAATTGTTCCACCCTAATCATATATTTTGCATATACTAACACTAATCTACATTTTATGATTACTAGATCTAAAGTAAGTTTGTTTAAGCTTAAAGATATGGGTAGCATTTTCAAAAAAAAAAGAAAAAAAAAATGTGGGTGGCCAAAGGCCCAAAGTTACAAATGTTAGGTCTCGTTTGATAACCATTTCAATTTTTTGTTTTTTTGTTTTTTTTAAAAAGAAATCATACATGTTTGATACTGTTCTTTGTAAAAAAAAAAAAAAAAAACAGAAAACCAAACTTGTTTGATAACTACTTTTTGTTTTTCAATATTTAAAAGACTAGTTTAGAAACACGTGCGATGCACGTTAAATTTTATTGTTTTAATTGAAAATAATAATAATAATAATAAATGGTGTCTAGAAGCCTAAAACTATATATTATATTGTTCTATGTTCATTTATAATGAATATGAAATACTTTGCACGTGGTTTGAAATCTTTGGAATATATTTTTTATGGTGGAAGTTAGTTTTGAATAAATATATTTTTCATCAAGTTCAAATAGTAAATATTTGACATTAAACTATAATGTAAGAGATAAAAATAAAAAATAAAAGAAATATAATTAAAATTAAAATACATATAATAGTTGTAAACTAAATTTGATAAAATATAAAAATGGCATCATAAAGATATTTTATTATCTCATAGGTAATTCATCGGTATGCTTCGAGATTGTATTTTGGATAAAAAGAAAAAAGAAATATATTTCATAAGAATTATATAAGTTGATTTTTTTTTTAAAAAAAAACTAAAGTATTTAATAAAGTATAACCTCTTTAAAAATAACATTTTTTTTTGTATGTTTGGATGAAAATTTTTTATCTTCAAGTGATTCGATAAGAATTTTTGTATTGACGTTGGAAAAGTTTGTTAATGTAAATTCACATATTTAGAAATATATATTCTAGGGAAAAATACATTTTTGGTCCCTGAGGTTTGAGTTAAGTTACAGTTTGGTCTCAGAGTTTTCAAACTCAACAAAAATACCCTTGAGGTTTGAGATAAGTAGCACTTTGGTCTATGTCGTCTATTTTTCTATTAAATCTTAACGGTTGCTGACGTGACACTATTATTTTAATAAAAAATTTATTTTTAAATTTTTTTAAATAAAAAATAATAAAACAATAAAATATTATTATTTTATCTTTTCTTTTTTAATTCTTTATCCCACTCTCTCTCTTATTCATCATCTTCTCCAATCTTCTTCTCAACCATCTTCTTCTCTAACATGAAGCGAGACATTCAACAAATTTTTGAAAAAAATAAAATGCTCACTTAAAAAGAATTAGGGAATCTCACTTTATAACTAATAGATAATGAATTAAAAAATTTGGTAAAAAACCACATTCTTACAAATTTTTTTTTTTACTTCCACATTCTTACAATTATGTACCTTTAAAAGAGTATTTACTACAATTATATAAGTTTTTTACTTAATTTTTAAAACTAAAAATTTAGGATAGCAATGGTAACAATCGCTAAATTTTATTGGTGCTTTATGCATTTTTTTTGTTTTATATAGATTTTGATACAAAAAAAATCCATAAATATCAAAATAGTGATGCAATTAGAGTCGAAAAATAAGTAGAAAACTCAAAAGTTATATGAATATTATTTAATGAAGTTTTTTCCTTAAGTCATGAATACGACTTCTCAAAATTTTTACCATCAAAATCATGTCAATTACCCTAGTATTTTTAATTTTAATCCTCGAATAGATGCATTTGATGTGTAACTTTCTTTGCTTGAACAGTCGCGTCCCATTAGCAAAGATTGAAGGACACTTTAATTCGAAGGGTTGTGTCTCTCTAACAAATATTAAAGGGCAAAATGGACATTTATTAAAATTATAAGGGCAAAAGAGGAAATCAAAGATTCTCCTCCTTAAGCCCCTTTTATATATAGTAAGATTAGAGAGATGAAAACATGCTTTAGAGAGACAAAACGTGTGGAGACATTGAAACAAAAATTTAGAGATATGAATGTAAATGTTTTCTAGAGAAAATTTAAACATAGTAAATTTAGAGACAAAATAAAATATTTAGAGAGAGAATATCAGTTAGACTCCATAAAAAATATTAGTTAGGGTAGAAGAGATAGATTTTAGAGAGAAAAATTAAATAAAAAGAGAACATTTAGAGATGGTAAGATTAAGAGTAAAAAGATATATTAAAGAAATAACGATAAATTAGAAAAATAAAGAAATTTGGTAGTGAGAGAAAATTTAGGGATTTTTCTTTTCAAAAGAAAAACTAAAGATATGTTTATTGGAAAAAGAAAAGTTATGGAGAAATTTTTTTAAATAGATAATTTATAGAGAAAAAAAAATATTTGAGAGAAAAATTTAGGAAAAAGAAAAATATTTGATTTTTAGAGAGAGAAATTAGAGAGATAAGTTAGAAGAGAAATAGAAATGAAAGTTAAATAAAAGAAAAACATTTTATAGAGAAAAAGAATCCTAGATAGAGATGAAGTTTTTATAAAGAGAGAGAGATAAAAAGTTATATTGAGATAAAAAAAAAATAGAGAGAGAAATTTTGGAGAGAGAAAAATAGAAAAATAAATTTGTTAGAGATCAAAGATATGTAAAAGAGGGAGAAAATGAGCATTAGAAGAAAAATGAGTTTTTTAAAAACAAAAATTTGTTTTAAAAAACTACGGTTTCATTTGATAACCACTCGGTTTTTTGTTTTTGTTTTTTTTTAAATTAAGCTTATAAACACTACTCTCACTTATAAGTTTCTTTGTTTCCATATTTTAAAAAACCAAGCCAATTATTTAAGACTAAAAAAAAGTAATTTTCAAAAACTTGTTTTTTGGAATTTGGTTGGGAATTCAAATGTGTCTTTAACAAAGTTGAAAATCCTAGTAAGGAAATTAGGAGAAAACAAACATATTTTTCAAAAACCAAAAATCGTTATCAAACAGGGTCTACTTTTTTTTTTTTTTTTGAAATTTGCCCATAATGTCAAAAACATTAAAAAAAACAAAAAAACATAAAACATAAATTGTTATCAAACAACCTGTTTTCTAAAAATGAAAAACAAAAAACGAAAGAGTTATCAAACGTTAATTATTGAACTTCCATAGGATTAGTAAACTATAAAACCTCTCTACAATGTCAGCCAAAATATAATGTGTTTTACTTGTGATTAAAACGAATTTGGTCAAATATTGTATTCATTTTGAGAAATTTTATAATGTTATAAAATTGCAATAGCATAAGAATTGTGTTATCTCTTGTTCACCAGATTGACAAGTTCAACAACTTGACTTGCATAAAGTTTTCTTAAATAGTAGATTAAATCCTACCCATGTTGGTCAATTCCCTATTATACAACTCAATTCTTATGTTACTACAATTATATAATATTGGTAATTTGTAAATTAAAATTTTGTCTATGCATGACTTTTTTTTTTTAGTTCAAAATTTTATCTATGGGGATATCTTGGTAATTGACAACTATCCAACTGTTATTAACCAATTTATTTATTGCTTTAGATGAGTTAGTCTTAGTTTCGAAAGATTTCAATCTACTAGCTAGCTTAGTTTTATAGATTGAGACAGCCTAAACTATATTATGTTTACATATATCTAAATGTAAATACATTTCAAATTTGGTTTTTATTTAAATAAAATAAAAATAAAAAGATATAATCTCTTCTCATTGAGTGATCAAAGGCAGAGACTATTGTATATATGGACCTCTGTGAATACAAGATAAATACAGTGTAAACTGAATACAATTAAAGTATAACCAACATATTAATAGCAACTAATGTTCTCTTTTAACACCCCCCATCAAGCCAATGGTCAAGGAAGAATGAACATTGAGCTTGGCCTTCAAAGGTAGAAATCTAACTGCTGACAGAGGCTTAGTAAAAACATCAGCTATTTGAGCAAAAGAAGGTAAATGACATACTCTAATCTGTTTTTGCAACACAAGATCTCGAACAAAATAAATGTCTATCTCAACATGTTTAGTTCGAGAATATAAAACAGGATTTGCACTCAAATGTACAGCACTCAAGTTGTCACACCATATAGTTGGAGGTTGAGAAATATGAATGTGCAAATCAGCAAACAAAGATTTAATCCATACCAAATCAGCAGACACATGGGCAAGGCTTTGATATTCAGCTTCAGTACTCGATCTAGGAAATAACACTTTGCTTTTCGGATGACCATTGAATGAGATTACCTCCAAAATATATACATAGACCTGAAGTGGATTCCCTGTCATCTAGATCAGAGGCCCAATCAAAGTATGCAGATCCTTGAAGCAAAAAATCAGTTGGTTTCTTGAAGACTAAGTCATCATCAATAGTTCCTTTCAAGTAACGAAGTATGCGTTTCATAGCTTGCCAATGTAGAACAGACAGTGAGTGCATGAATTGGCACACTTTATTCACACTGTAGGCAATTTCTGGTCTCGTGTTAGTAACATATTGAAGAGCACCCACTATACTTCTATAAAGTTTAACATCAACAAATTTTTCTCCATGGAAAGCCGAGAGAATTGATCCACTCATCATTGGAGTTGGCTTGAAGCATGTTGGTTTTTAAAGCAGGTCTGAAACATACTTTTTCTGAGAGAGGAATAAACCTCCAGAAGGTAATGCAGACACCTCAACACCCAAAAAATAGCTCAAAACACCAAGATCTGAAAGAGAGAAGCATTTATCAAGTGACTGAATAAGATATTCAATAAAGGCAGAAGAGTTACCTGTAATAACTATGTCATCCACATATATCAACACATAACACAAGCAGTTGTTATGATGATAAACCAAAAGAGAAGAGTCGGCCTTGCATGAATGAAACCAAAGGAGCAAAGAAACGAACTGAGCCTTTCGAACCAGGCACGAAGGGCCTGTTTAAGTCCATACAAAGCTTTTTTTAGCTTGCAAACTTGATGTGGAGTACCAGAGGATGCTATTCCAAGAGGATGGCTCATAAAAACCTCTTCTGTTAACACACCATGTAGAAAAGCGTTTTTTATATCAACTTGACGAAGTTTCCATCCATAAGCCAAAGCTAAAGTAAACAGGACTCGAATGGGTGGTCGGTTTTACAACAATATCGAATGTCTCTGTATAGTCAATATTAGCTTGTTGATGGAAACCTTGAGCACCTAGCCTTGCCTTGTACCTTGCAATGGAACTATCAGAGTTGCACTTGATTTTAAAAATCCACTTGCATCCAAAGACCTTCTTATTCGAGGGAGCATCTACAAACGACCAAGTATCATTGGCCATCAAGGCATTATACTCTTTAGCCATTGTCTGAACCCAATGTTCACATTTGAGAGCTTCTCTCACATTTGGTGGCTCGACCTCAATATATTCAGCAATCAAAACTTTAGGTTTGAAGATTCCAGTTTTTCCTCTAGTAACCATGGAGTGTTGATTCGTAGTAATATTTCTTTCGGGCAAAGGATTGGAATTGATATCCAAGATATTGGTTCCAGAAGCAGGTGAAGATGAAAGAGGTAAAGTGGCTGAAGAGTTGTGCAAGTGTGAGTCATTAAGTAAAGAAGATGGGGAAGGTTGCGTATTAGATGAGGTAGGTATACTGTTTGAAGGACAGATAGGTTCATTAAGGTTGGCAGATTGCGTATGAGGTTGGGACTGGTCTGATATGTCAGTAGATAAGGTTGGAATGGGTTGGACAATAGGCAATGTAGTATTAACCATTGGATAAACAAGAGAAGATGGTTGATGGATAAAGTTGGAGGTTGGAAAGGTTGTTTCGTCAAAAAGGACATGTCTTGAAATGTACAATCTTCCTAATGAAGATAGACATTTGTATCCCTTGTGTAAAGAACTATAACCAAGGAATAAGCAAGGAGTGGATCGAGGGTCTAGTTTATGATTGTTATAAGCTTTGAGAGAAGGATAACACAAACAACCAAAAAAATTTAGGAATGAATGTTGTACAATTTTCCGCAAGTGTACGGTTGCCCAAGTAATATTAAAATGAAAAGTATTCCGAGTATCGAATCCACAAGAAAATTGATTTAATTCCATTAATTACCAAGAATCATCATGTTTAATTTTATTTAGAAGCTCGACTTTAAAGAAATAAAGAACTAACAAAAGAAACTAAAGAAATTATGCAATAAAATGGAAATATCCTATTAAGGGGACTTGACCTTGGGTGTTGTCTAGCTTTCTTGGATTTGTAGCTCAATTAACTTGGATGAATACACTTACTAAACTTCACTTTCATAAATCTAGAAGTAAATTTAAGCTGAATTCTCTTTCAAGCTCCTCCACATCTCATACTAATATAACTAATTCATGTGTCAATTTCCTTAGTTAATCATAGTATGGCATTAAGCAACTTCATTATCAATTTCTAACAATTCTTTTTCACTCTCGTATTCCAAGCAATTATTAGCCATGCAATTTGGATCTAATCTAAATTCTCTCCGTCGAGTATCAATTTAGACCAACACAACAATTAATCTGCGATCAAGAGATTAAAAGCATTAAGGATGAATTGCATAAATGAAATATGAAGAACTTCGTTACAATATCCAAGAAATTAGGCTACAATATCCAATTAGCTAGAATAACGACCCTAGGTCTCAAGATCTACTAACAAATGGAAATAATTTTGACAATGTGATATTGATCCATAGGCCTAACTCAAATTAAAATAAAGAATTAAAAAGGAGTAAGGAAGAAATAACCGCTTAATTCCATCTTGATCCCATCATGATCATCTCGAATCCTGAGCCTTGGAATCTCGCTTAATTCCATCTTTTTCTTCACAACTATACTCTTTTTTTCTCTCTTTTGAGCTAGGGGAGAAATCCCCCAAGAATGGGATGATTTGAACCAAAGGAAGGGGGCTATTTATAGGAGCAAGGGCTGGGCATTTCTTGCTGAACAAGCCAACAGCGTCGCGACACTGTGACGTCACTGGTTTCTTGGCGCAGAAGTTGGCACAGCGTCGCGACGCTGTCGCGATTCCAAAAATATCTTCTCTGCTGCCAAGTGTCGAGACGCTCTAGCCTTAGCGTCTCGACGCTAGGCCTTCTAGAAGCCCCATATGCGGAGTTTGGCCTCCTTTCTTCTTCCTTTTGGGCTTTTTAGGCTTCCACTTTAAATGTCTTGTCACCAATTCTTCTAATATGGGCCAAAAATCTTCATTTTGGTCTTGAAATTGATAAAATTCATGGTTTTGCCTTATGAACTCGATTTTCTACAAAATCAACATAAAAATTCATTAAAGCTCACAATTAACGCGCAAAACTAGTCAAAATAACTAGGAAAAAGATAGCATTTTTGCATGCTATCAATGAATAATTTAGCTTAGTACCAAAAACCTTTTCCAAAGGTGAAATATTGTGATGGACTCTAGTTGGTAATCTATTAATTTTATAAATAGCTGTAGAAAAAGCATCATCCCAGAAGTCCAAAGAAAGAGAGGCATGAGAAAGGAGTGTAAGACCCATTTCTACTTTGTGTCTATGTTTTCTTTCTACAATACCGTTTTGTTGAGAGGTATGAGGACATGTCAATCTATGTTCAATACTGTTGGTTTTGAGAAAATGAGCAAAGGAACGAAATTCACCCCACCATCGGTTTGCACACGAAGTATAGATCGACTGAAAAGCTTTTCAACATGAGTTTTAAAAAGAAGAAAAGCTTGAAAAGCCTCAGATTTTGTTGTTAAAAAATACGGTGTTATATTTTTTGCCAACTAATCAGTCAACTCCTCTCTGTGAATGAAGACCATAGGAACACTCATACAACTCAGAATTAGTAAAGCCAACTCAGCAAACCAAATACCCATCAATGTGGTTCGGGTATGAATTTGGGTACTGCTTTGTTTAGTCTGTTACCCGAGAATATTTGTTTGTTAGAAAGAAGGGCTTTATTGTGTGCTTCCTGTATTACTCAATTGGGGCTGAGATTGGTTTATAAAATCTCTGGAATTGAGAGGGGAAAAAAGAGAGCTGAGACCGAGTGTGTCTGTGAGAGGGAGAATATTCGCTGTGAGTGTGAATTTTGTAATAGAGAGAGAGGGGGGCTGGGTATCATCTTGATTTGTGCGATAGTACTCTGTGATAGAGGTATCGTGATTGAAGCTGTGGTTGCTTGCTGTGTTTTGAAGATGATCGCTATTGTAATGCTCCTGAATCTAGTGGATAGCCTCAAGTAGATGTAGATCAACTTTTTCGGATCGAACCACTATAAGTCCTCTGTGCCATTTTCTCTTCTCTACTCTTGCTCTGTTTTCTGATTGATTGTATTCTGGTTTAGTTGATTGCTATATTGACTGTGGTATAAGCTGTTTGTTGTTTGCATTCATTGTGGCTTAGAGGTTTTGTTGGTAAATTGGTTTTAACATACGGGAAATACACTTTTAGTCCCTAAGGTTTGAGTTAGGTTTCATTTTGGTCCCTGAGTTTTCAAATTCAACAATTTAGTCCCTGAGGTTTGGTTTTAGTTTCATTTTGGTCCCTCCATCCAATTTTCAGTTAAAAGTTAACTGATTGCTGACGTGGCACTTTTTTTTATTTAAAAAATATTTTTTTAATCTTTAAAGTAAAATAATATAAATTAATTAAAAAATATTATTTTTAATTAAAAAAATATTATTTCTTATTCTCTCTCTTATTCTTCTTCCCTTTCTTCATCAAACCCACCACCACCACCGGCTGTCGCCGAACCGCCGCAGCCGCTGCCGGACCGCCGCCGTCGCCGCCTATTTTTCTCTCTCTCTCTTTTTTTCCTTCTTCATTCTTCTCCCCTTTTTTCTTCTTCCATCTTCCTTCCTTCCCTTTCTTTTTTCACTTTAAAAAAAAAAAAAAAAAAAAAAAAAAAAAAAAAAAAAAACAGAATGCCTAGATCTGGAAAGTTCGTCCTAGCCGCACGCCTCAAACACTAGATCTGGAACGCCCTCGTCTTCGCTCAGAGCTCGCGTCGAAGTCGTCGTCTTCCTCCTCCCGACAGCGTCATCCTCCTCTCGCCTCTCGCCTCCTGATGACACAGCAACACCCTCGTCTTCGTTCTCACACTGAACTTCTTCCTCGATCTGCAGGTTAGTTTCTCGATCCCTCTCCCTCTCTCTGTTTTTAGCTCATCAGTTTCTGCGATTTCGCAATTATTCGGTTTCAATAGCTTTAGGATGCGTTTGTCGTTGGTGGGGAGTTTGGGATTTTGGAGGAGAGGTCGTTTCTGCGATTTCTCGATCGTCATGGGTGGCCTTTTCTTCTACATGCCTTGGGTTCGCTATGTCCAGATCTGGTGGAGCTCATACCAGATCTGGCGGCCGTTTCAATTTCGTTTAAAAAAAAAGAAAGTCTGTGACCCTTCGTTTAAAAAAGAAAGTCCAGATCTGGCAGCCGTTTCAGATCTTCCGGCAAGTCTGTGACCCTTCGAGCTGCCTATCAGTTTCGTTTAAAAAAAAAAAAGTCGCCGGCAGCCTTTGTTGTTGGAGAAGAAGCTTGAAGATGAAGAAGATGAGGAGGAGAGAGAGGGGGAAAGAAATAATCAAAATAATATAAACAATTTTATTTTTATAAATTTAATATATTTTTATTTTAAAAATTTTAAAAATAATTTTTTTTTAATAAAAAAAGTGCCACGTCAGCAATCCGTTAACTTTTAACGGAAAATTGGATGGAGGGACCAAAATGAAACTAAAACCAAACTTCAGGGACTAAATTGTTGAATTTGAAAACTCAGGGATCAAAATGAAACCTAACTCAAACCTCAGGGACTAAAAGTGTATTTTTTCATAAAAAATATATCCAAGTATAACGGGAATAGGCATCAACAAAGCTTATGTAAAAACGAAATCCATTTCTTGAGGTTTTATAGGCTGGACTCCAAACATCAGCTACAATTAGTTGAAGAGGTGCATCAAACACAGTATTTGAATTAGAAAAGGGAAGATTATGCTTTTTACTAACAGAACAAGCTTAATACAAATGTTGATTTTTATTTGGAATAGCTATATTACAAGTAGAAAGAACATTTTGAACAATAAGAACAACAGAATGCCCAAGCCTATTATACCAAATTTCAAAAGAAGTACAAGGTTTAGAGATAAAGGAAGTACTACAGGACATAGTAGTATGATGCACTTCAGGAGAGATGGTTGAATGCAAAGAACCATCAGACTGAGCGAAAGGTACATGAACTGCTTTTTCAAGATTGAACCTATAGAGTCCATCAACCAATTTCCCTTGGAGTAGAATTTGGCCAGTTGAAAGATCCTTCACAAAACAAACAAGAGGGTGAAACTCAAAATAAACATGGTTATCTTTAGCAAATTGACTCACACTTATTCAATTTTTGGTGATATGAGGGACATGTAACAGATTTCGAAGCTGGAAATTAGTGTTAGATAAGTTTTTAAGAAAAGCAGAACCAATATTTTTTATATTCAAACCTGCACCATTGTCGATGTGGATTTTATTATCTCTTCGATACTCCATTCCAATAGACAGATTGGATAAGTCATTTGTAACATGATTGGATGCTCCTGAATCCGAGTACCACTAATTTTCTTTATTCATATCATGTTGCAAGGTATATGCGGTAAAGGGCTGCTGAGATTGATGTTGAAACTGTTGCTACTGATTAGGAGCAGGGGAAAAGCCATGGTGTTGTTGAAAGCCTTTCCCTAGAAATGGAGAATTTGGACCTTGATACCACCTTTCAAATCGAAAATAACACCTCTGTACTGTCTGGCCAAATTTTCCACACAATTGACACTGGGGTTTCTGGTTGTTATTATTCCATGGCCTTCAATCTAGATCCCCCTTGATATCCCTGATTTCCTTGATTATTCGAGCCACCTTGGTCCTTGTTCTTTCGATTAGAGTTATTAGGAATGGGTCCTGATTGCATCGATTTGGACTGAGTCAAGTTTACTGAGGGAAGAGTTCCATCAGGATTCACAGTGGTGGTAGAATGACGTTGTAGACGACTCTCTTGAGTTAACAATAGTGAATAGACTCTTTGCAGAGGAGGCATCTCCTCATTACTAGTAATCACAGAGACCGTAGGGTCATATTTAGGACCAAGACCGACAAGAATTCGTAGAATATGATCATCAGAAGACATTGGTTTCCCAGCAGCAGATAAAGCATCAACTAAGACTTTATCTTTGTAAAATATTCTTCATAAGTTCTAATTTCGTCTTTAAATCAAGAATTCTTGCAGCATACTTTGAAGAAAAACGAGTAGATAGATATGACCATACCTCTCTTGATGTTTTGCAATCGAGTTATTCAACAACAATATTACTCGAGATCAATCTAAGAAACCAGGTTGTGATCAGATTGTCTTGGCGAATCCAATATTCATATTCCGGATTTGAAGCTCTAGTTGAAGAAGATTCTTCTCCTGAAACAATAAATTTGGAAGGAACATTATACTCTGGATCGATGAACTTCTGTAATCTGTGGTCGTGAAGTGTAACTTCCACATCAAATAGTTCTCATCATCCAATTTCGGTGTCGTAGTCTTTCTCCTAGGATTGATAAATTTTTTAGATTGTGAAGCCATCGATTCGGAGGTATTTTGTTGAGAAACAGAGGAACTCATCGGGAAGAAAAAAAATTGGGTCTTTTAGTGGTGGTTAGATCTTTCACTCTCTGATACCACCTAAAACAAGTTGAGAAGAAGAAGAAGTAGAGAAAATAAATTGATCACAACATATAATCTCTTCTCATTAAGTGATAAAAGGCAGAGGCTATTATATATATAGACATTTGTGAATACAAGATAAATACAGTGTAAACTGAATACAGTTAGAGTATAACCAACATATTAGCAACAACTAATGTGCTCTCTTAACATACATTAATGTCCTTTATCTAATAGTCAACTACTAACTAATCCTACTATTTATCATCAAATAATTGACTATATCTTTAATATATGATACTCTTAATCAATCAAATATTAGTTTTAGTGTTATAGCTTAATCTAAATTCAGGATATCCTCCATGGATCTTCAACTCATGATTATATCTTTTTTGATGATATAACCTTGTACTTTAGTCAATTTGCAAAATAAGGATGCAAGAAACATATTGGTATAAAACTATTCTCCAACCAGGCCTTGTTGGCTAAACAGTGTTGGCGTGTCCTCCAGGACCCTTCCTCTCTTTTGTGTTCTGTGCTCAAGGGCCGGTACTTTCCCCAGTCAGGTTTCTTGGAAGCAGAACTTGGGCCCCGCCCGTCGTTTGTCTAGCGTAGCTTGCTATGGGGGCGGGAGCTCTTAGCTCGAGGATGTCGCTGGAGGATCGGTAATGGGCGTGCTACGCCTATTTATAACTCGAATTGGCTGCCGAATGAGCTCTCTCTTCAGATACAGTCGGCACCATCGCTCCCACTTGCTACTACGGTTAGTGAGCTATTTTCTGCGTCTGGTGGATGGAATGAGGCAATTCTTAGAGCTCACTTTAATGAGGCTGATTGTGAGTCCATCTTGAGAATCCCAGTTCGCCATGGCTTGGGGGAGAATCGCTTAATTTGGCATTTTGAGAAACATGTGACCTTTTCTGTGAAGAGTGGATACCGACTTGCCCATATGTTGGTTGTTCAGGATCGACCCTCATCCTCAAATACTGACAGAATGCGTGTGTGGTGGTCCGCCCTTTGGAAGCTGAATGTGTCTAGTAAGCTTAGGTTTTTTCTCTGGCGGTTGTTCCATGATCGTTTGCCCACCAAGGTAAACCTTCTCAAGCGTGGACTCAGCGTTTCTAGTCTGTGTGTTTTGTGCGACGAGGTTTCTGGGACCGTTTCCACCTATTCTGGAATTGTCCGATGGTTAAGAATATGTGGTTGGGTTCCAAATTTGCGCCCTTCCACCGATCTTTTTCTCTTTTCAGGTTTGAGGAAGTCATTGGGGCGATGAAGGACAAACTCTCAGGGCCAGATTTTGAGCTTGTGGTCACCTTTTGGTGGTCTGTGTGGAACCTTCGAAACAACTTGTGTTGGGGTGGCCAATCAGATGGTCGGGATTTGTGGGTATTCTCGAGCGACTACCTCAGTGCCTTCCATGCTGGGGGGAGGCGTTTCCTTGTAGGGGATTGCCTACGGTTGCAGTCGAGTGTTCGGGAGGAGCGCTGTGTATGGAGTCCGCCTCCTACTGGGAAGCTGAAACTGAATGTTGATGCTTCTGTCAGGCCTGATACAGGGGAGGCGGGGGTGGTTGTGTGTTGCGTGGGGCTGATGGTGAGGTATTTATGGTGGCCTGTTTGGAACTGCAGAGGTGTTGGAGCGTGGATTTGGCTGAGGGGTGGGCTGTGTATAAAGGGGTCCAACTTGCTAGGCAGCTGGGGTTTGCGGAGTTTGTGGTAGAGACTGACTCGCTGAGGTTAGTCAAAATCCTCCATGGTGATCTGAATGATGTTTCGGAAGTGGGGCTGCTAATGGATGACTTTCGAGGGACCCTCCACCCTTGAGACAACGGTAAGGTTTTGTTTACACCACGTCAGGGAAACAAGGTGGCACATGTTCTGGCTAGCTTAGCCTTTTCATATGTTGACCGTGTTTGGCTTGAAGAGTGGTCCAGCAAAATCTCGGACATCCTGAGGGGTGATGATGTTTCAGCAGCGTGAGAGGAACTTTTTAGTGCGATAATGGTGTTCGGGCTAAGCATTTTCAGTCTCTACTGACCGTTGTGCCTTCATCAGGGAAGGTTTCTGTTTCCCTTTCACTGTTTGTCTTTATACTTTGTCCTTATGACTACATGGTAGATTATGTTGGGGACTTTGTATGATGTCGGTTAGGAGTGGTAACATGCGCATACTAGTGGATGTATCATGCATCAGTCTGTGTTTTTTTTGCATGTTGCGTTGTTGGTTTCCCCCTATTTAGTTCTGGTTTGTGGTCATGTATTTGTGCATAGGGCCTGTCTTGAGCTAACTTTGGTACTTTGATCCCTTAGAGTGGAGGTGGGGTGTTGGGTCTTTGTGATAATTTCTGTGTGTGCTACTATGCTCTATGTTGCTTGGGATTGAGGTGATGGCTTTTGTTGGGTTTTATGCCCTAAAACTCGTAGATAGTGAATGTAAACAAATTGTATACTTGTTTCAATAAAGTGTAATTGAGTTTCTACAATAAAGTGTTATTGTTAAATATTGCACAATTTGACCCAAATCCAATAAACTAAGATCCAAGGTTGTTTACATGTGACTTGAACTAGTATGTGGGGACATACGGGGATTGATGTTCAAGTAACAACCTAAAAGGTCTATAGTACAAGGATAAGGTTGGGTACCTTATCCTGGTAACACTATGTGATACGGCCCGCTTTGTATTCGATACAGACGTATTAATCCAAGGCGTCCATGTAGGAGACATGCGAGCGGGGGTATCCTATGCAATGAGTTTGCATAAGACCGGACCACGAAATAGTCAACCATTAGTTATAACACCGTTAACTAGTTAGGTTACTGTTTCAATAGGATGACCTAGGTAACTCAGTCTTAATCTTGAGTGTGTCATGAACTCCTTCTCATGAGGGATTGTCCTTTGATTAGCATGGGTGAGAGTGGCCAATACGCCGACTCAATATGCCTTCCTTTTTGGGGACAAGACCGAGTGGGAGACTGGGGACATGACAACACAAGAAGGAATTCACTCATTCCCGCTTCTAGGAGAAGTAGATGAGTGTTCTCTTAAGTGGTGACTCCGGGACTTGAACAAAGGGATCCCACCCTCTCACTGGCCCGAGAGGGACTTTCTGTTTAATGGTTGGACCATAAACAGGTTGTTCATTAGAGGAGCACTGGTACTTAAGGAGACAGATGTAACACAGGGGTAAAACGGTAATTTGACCCAGCTGTTATTATGGACACTCGTGAAGGATTGACTTACCGGTATAGGTCTACATCCATGGACATAGAAATGTTCTACAGTGAGAAGAGTTCAGCTGTGGGTCTTTAGTGGAATGACCCACAGTTAATGAATATTGGTTAACCTCATTAATTTGAGATTAAACTTTATTATATTGAGAGATTGATATATTTGAAAAAGTTCAAATATATGTCTAATTAAATATATGGTATTTAATTAGAAGATGAATTAATTAATTATTCAATTTAGTTTAAATTAAATGAGATTTAATTAAACTATAGTCTATGAGAGAAATAAATATTTGAAGGAGTTCAAATATTAATATGAATTTGATTCATATTAAATTTATAGGATATAAGGGAATTTGAAGGAGTTCAAATTTTAATATGAATTTGATTCATATTATGGAATTAATTAATTGAAGTCCTGAAATTAAATATATGATATTTAATTGGGTAATTAACTAATAGAAGGTCTAAAATTAAATATATGATATTTAATTGGTGATTAATTAATTAACTTTAATTAATTAGATATTAATCAATTATGGAAATGATTAATCACTTATGGAAGTAATTAATCATTTATGGAAATGATTTAATCACTTATGGAAGTGATCAATCATTTATGGAAAAGATTAATCAATTGTGGAATTGATTGGTCATGTAATTGATTAATTATGGAAAAGATTAAATCAATTATGGAAATAATTGATTTTAAATGAATATTTTATTCATGGCCTTTCTCCTATAAATAGAACACTAAACCTAGAGCTTAGGCACCACAACATATGGCTACCATAAGGTCCTCTCATATTCTCTCAACTCAAGAACTCTAGGGAGAATTTTCTTCTAGAGTTTTTCCCATTCAAGATTAGGTAGTCCCACAACTACGATCCTAATCTCAGAGTTATAGCGGGGAAGATCAAATGGTGGTGTTCTTCGTTGTTGCAGAGCAATCAAGAAAGGCGTTCTTGAAGAATTCATAGTCGTCAACGAAGGTATGTTTCTCATCGCTTAACCTTTTGCCAATGTATTGGTATTTTGTAAAACAAAATTAATTTACGAACGGTCCAATTGCTTCCGCTGTAACGGAATTGGGAATTCCAATCCTTCATGGTAACATATTGTGAGCCTGGTTTTAAACGTATTTCTTGACTATTCTTGCATACATGTGCACGTGGCCTCTCTTTTAGTTAGTCTCGAAAGCCTAGGATTGCTTTATGAGTTTCCCCAAGTCTGTTGTCACTCCGATAGGATATAGGGTTGAGCTAGAGAGTCTATTTGCGTTTCAGATTTAAGTTGTTTGCACGAGGCACAAAATAAGGGGTAAAAAGAGCTGTCTGCAGTGTGTTCAGTTAGGCCAACCAGGAGTAAAACTCGGGTTAGGGGTCCCTACTCTGCAGTGCGAAAGCTAGTTCCCTGTCTCAGAGTGGAAAGAAAATGGTGAGTATGGAAAGCTTGGAAAGAATGATTGAGAAAGAAGAAAGTATGAAAAGAAAAAGAATGAGTTTGACAAAATGTCTGAAAATGAGAAATGAGAAAGAAGTTTGAGAGAGAAAAGAGAATGTTTTGCCCAGGCTTCTGGGTAGCGTGTTAGCAGCCTAATTTGTTTCCTTTAGCTTTTAGGTGAGGCCTTTTTTCCAGTGTAGGGGGAAGATAGATGGTGGGTGCTTATAAATCTTGCCAGGGTTACTAGGGTTGCTCTAGGAGAGGCTTATCACACACTCACGTGAGAATTTTCTGGATAACCTTGGCTTGCTTCTTTTCTGTTACCAGGTAAGTTCGCTTCTTCTGGGCAAGGTTTAGTATTCGCTATGCAGGGTGTTACCCATGAAGGCTCCAATACCAGAGCCCCTTCAGGGCAAAGTATATTGCTTAGGCCTGCTTGGGGCTTTCATGTTGTGTGGTTGGATGTGTAATGATAGTCCTAAGTAGTTTGTTTACCCTTTCCTGAGTTAGGTTTGATGATTGATTCATGCAATTTGCTTCACTTTCTGAGGGTAATGTTATGCAGGTTTATTTGTGCATGCTTTGCAAAGACGACCTGATGGGTGTATGAAGGTTGTTGCTAGGATGCTATTTTTTCTATGGTCTTTGTCGAGGAGCTCAAGGTGCTAGATGTGTGAATTGGTAGATGGGTGTGTTAATTAGTACAAGCCAGTCTGAAACAAGTCAGTGGCTAACTTTTGGGAGGAAGATGATCGTGTTTGGCAGCTAGCTACATTGGGGACTCCATTTTGATTGCTTTTTGCTTAGTTCTGGACTTTATTTGTAAAAAAAAAAAAAAAAAAAAAAAAAAAAAAAAAAAAAAAAAAAAAAAAAAAAAACTGTTCTCAAAAAAAAATATTGGTATAAAACTATGGCAGTTGGTGATCATAATTTTCCATTTCTTTTGGTGAAAGTGAAACGTGTTTGCCTTGAGAAAAGGTCCACATGGGCCCCATTTTCTCTAATTGCACTTCACTCCCTCTGTGGTTTCTTTATTGCACTAGGCCTCCTACCAACTAGGTCTCCTTCCTAGTTCATCACCTACTTGTTTTGTTGTTTATATATATTAAGAAAAGAGGTTAAATATATGCTATGTGGTTTTCTTTTTTAATTTGGTTCCTAATCCTTAAAAAATTTCAACATAATCCCTTGTATTTTAACATTTTTCAACTATACCCTTACTGTTGGGAAATATTAAAATTGGTTTGAGATATATGTATACGACAGGATACTAATTATGTTTCTCACCAGCCAATTTTAACATTTTCTAACAATGATGGTATAATTGAAAAGTGTTAAAATATGAAGGACTGAATTGAAACTTTTAAAACTTTAAGGAACGAATTGAAAATGTCAAATCACATTAGGAACTATAACATATATTTAGCCAATTTGTTTTAGAAGTCAATTAGGAAAAAAAAAAGTGACAATAGATTGGATATCTCATAGACTCCAAAGTTCCAACCATTAGGTCAGATTATATGATTCATGTACTAAAGAATTTAAGACAACATTTTGTAATGAGGATGAACCAAGGCATGTAAGAGAGACAAGATACAAGTGAAGTATTTGAACCAACCAAAGTCCTTTAATTAATTCACATATTACAATACTTTAAAATAAATATACTTGATAGGGTCTTTTTTGTTTTTAATACAACTCTTCAAGCTGCCTAAAAACAAAACCATATTTTCTTAACAATTATATTTTTATAACCAATGTTTACATTGCTCAATTGGTTAAAACATATATCATCGATCAAAAGGGTCAAAGATTTAAGTCCTCTCACTCCCACCTATTGTTGGACTAAAAATAATTATATTGCTATGTGGCATTTAAACAACTTTATAAACTACAATCCTCTAATAAAAATATCTACAATACCAACCAAAATTGCCATATATTTTTCTTATGCATTTTAGAAGTGTGACAATTGGCTCATAAGTTTTAGCCCAAAGAAACCCTAAACCCTATCCAACTCATAAAATATTCCTTATACTTTCTAATTTCAAAATCATGGGGCAGTACGCTTGACATTTGACAATGTCAAGTTTAGAGCTTTTTTTTTTTATTATTTTTTTTTATTTTTTTTTTTTTTTTTTTTTGAGTTCAATGTTTTTGTGATGCTAATAAAGACTTCACGTGGTGGCTTGTGTATTGTCGTCTCTTTTTTTTTTTTTCCTTTTTTTCCTTGAAAATATGTATTGTCGTCTCTTACACGAAGACCCCAACAAAATGATTTTACAAAAAAAAAAAAAGTCAACTATTATGGGGCCAACAAGAGCGTAGCTCAACTGGCATAAAGTTGTACCGATAACCACGGATTCTGTGGTTCGAATCCTCCCACCCCACATATTGTCAAAAAAAAAATATATATATATATATATATATATATTTGAAAATGAAATCTGAAAATATAATATAATATATATACACACGTCATAACCACACTTGATTTGGAGAAAAGATGCTTTTTCTTGTACTTTTTCGTTATGCGATCAATTAAATCCTTGTCTAGTTTGTCAATACTACAATTTAGTAGATAAAACTATATCTATTATGTTTTTCTAACAATTTTTTTGAAAAATATTTTGCGTGAAATTTCGACTAAGATATTGGTCTAATTGACATTATTATTGTCTTATGAAATTGAAGATTCTATTTTTACTCAACATTTTTTTTTCTAAAGTTAAAGATTTTATTTTTCACTACCACACTTGTTGAACCAAAAAAGTCCCTCCAGAAAGGTACATGGAGTGTGGAGAGGTTTTCATTAAAGATGGTGTATAGGATTTCCATGTAAAATTTGAGTACTAAAATCATAATAATAATAAGTATTAATATAAACATTAGACCTAAACTTCTTAGTTCTTTAGGAAAAATACCCTGAAAAATACGGTAATACAGTATATAAAATTATTTATTAAACAAACATCTTAAGTTATCTATTACACAAATAATCAAACTAACATAACATATTAACAATTTAACAAGTTAACTATCTTTTATCCGTATTACTAATAGTTTGTTCCAAACTTTTACCGAAGACATAGTAATTATTATAAACGGATGCCTGATTTTTGCTACAAATAAATTAATGTACCAGAATCACTAAGACATCAATAGTTCCTTTTCAAATTTATATATATATAATGCAGCAATAGATAAACTCAAATAAGGCCTTTGTAACCCCGACTAAGATATCACATTCCTACAAATTATCCCAAAAATATTATAAGATCAAGTTTATGGAGTATACATAATAAACTGGCTCGAGACCGTTTACGAATTATCAAAAATAATAAGAACAAAGATTTTTTGTTTTTGATATCCAATTGTGTCCAGACTAACTTGCACACATCACAACTAATCTCAAAGGACAACCATCTGACTCTACTACATTTGGTTGACAAAAAACACGCAAGATATTAAATCCTAGGCAGGCGGCCATCCATGATGGGTGATATTCCCTTAAGTCCTTTATTTTTTTTTTTTTTCCCATGGGCTAACCATGATGGTTAGTAATAACAAAGATTTGAAAATGATTTAATGAGCAACACAACTTGTTGCATTTCTTGCAAGAAGAAAGCATTTATGAAAACCAAATTTGACCTTAATATATGTTATATATAATAAGGTGAAAATTACAGGAGTCTTGTGTGTCATTTGAGCCATCTTTGTTGGCTCTTACAGGGAAAATCAGGAGGAGTTCATGAACTATTCCTACTCATCATACTTATTATGTCTATAAATTACAAGAACAAAAGAATCCTTTTGTATAAGGAGGGAGGAGTTAAGAAAAAAAAAATGAATCACAGACCTATCTGCCATAATAATGAAGCAGCTTAGAGCTTACCTTAATTGCGCTTCAATAACCACTGGAAGGCACCTTTTTCATTTGTTCTAAGAATTCATTTACTTGACACAGATAATAATACTTTTTTTCATTTTCATATTTTTTTCCCATACCTCTCCAAAGCTTACATGAATTGGAAAAATTTTCTACCACACATCACGGAGATACCTGCCACTCATTTGAAGATTTTTAACCATACTCTCAGCCTTGGAGCTGTCAAGAGATCCCTGCAAAATCAAGGCAAGTAAATTTGATTAGAACAAGCTAAAAGCACAAATCTAAGAATTAGAACTATGAAAATTCCGACTTCTAAGGAAAAATGGGAAGACAATTGAATTCAAGACTAGTCAGATCTTTCAAAATCTTCGTGTAAAGAAATTATAGAAAGGAGTGCAACACGAGAACTTCTCAAGTGGTCACCCAACTTAGTATTACTCCCTCCTAAGCACACTTAATTGTGGAGTTCTGATGGGATCCGGTGCATTAGCATCTTCGTGTAAAGCATCTTAAAAGAAGCAATAACTTAAAAATAACAAGATCAAGCTATCTTACTAGTAAAAGATGGTTAAGATCTCAATACGGTCCAATGAACTAAATAGGTCCTAATTGGGCTGCTCTTTCAAAATATATGTAGGCAATTTTTTATTCAAAAAGAAACAAAATGGTTTCGAGATCGACAAGATCACATTCAAATTTAGTAATTACATTTTCATCATATGTTGATCAAATCAAATCAGTAAACAGAAAATAAAGATGGATTGTAATGAAGAAACCTGTTCTTGCACAATGTTATGAAGAGTTCGGTGGACATCTCTAGCCATGCCCTTAGCATCACCACAAACATAAATATAAGCCCCCTGAGATAATAGATTCCAGATATCTGACGCCTGCAGAAGAAACAAGCAAGTGTTTTAGCACGTAGCTCAAACAGCAGATTGAATCTACAGCAAACTCATTCTCTTGAATAAGGTAGAAAGGGGTTTTGAAGTTCACCTTTTCAACCATTTTATGCTGCACATATTCCTTAGAAGGCCCCTCACGTGAGAAGGCAACAATCAGCTCAGAAAGTGCACCAGTTTCAACAAAGTTGTTCAGCTCATCCTCATATATGTAATCCTAAAGAGAACAATCAGTAAATAAACTCATTACCAATTTGAAACAGATAGCATCTACCATGAACCCAATACAATGGTGGAGCAGTCTTAAAACCAATTAGAGCACTACTTACCATTTTCCTGTTCCTGCATCCAAAGAACAGAATGGAGTGTCCTAATTCTATACCAGCTTCTTTCAGAGCCAACCTTTCCTGCAAATATATAAAACCAAAATGTAATAACAGGCTCATACAAACTAATACAGTTTGCAGCATGAAAATCAACCCAGTATAATGAAAACAAGTGCAGTAATAGCAACCTGCAAGAAGCCCCTAAAAGGAGCCAACCCCGTTCCAGGTCCAATCATTATAACAGGCAATTTAGAATCTGTGGGAAGCTTGAAGTTCGATTGCCTGACATAAATGGGTGCCCAACTGCATGCTTGACTCTCCTCCAGTGAAGTAGCATTCTGCGCAGAAATATTATCAAAACTATATCCCTTCAACTTATGCTACACATAAATCTGTTTTTCATCACTTAAATTCATATTCATATTAAAGAAATAGAAAAACTTTTAGTAATTATTCCTTCATGATTGGAAGGCCTCTTTGTGATAAGCTCTCTGGAGGGGTTTTCTCTTCCCCTTGCCCATAAGCCTGTTTCTTTTTTGTCTTAATCCATATCCAGGTTTCTTATCCAAAAAACCCAATCAAAGTACCTTCATCCAAGTTGAGCAAACACCTTTGTGAATTCTTCCTGTTGGTGTTTTGTCGTAGACCAATGCACAAGTTACATGAATTCTAGACGGGGCCATCCTGTGAACATATTTCCAGAATGTTCAATAAAAATTAAATGCACAGGAAAGGAAAGGAAAGGAAATACTAATATAAAATGGAAAAATGGTTCCAAACTTGGTAACTATTTATCTTGGGTAAACAAGGCTTGATAAGTTTCTTTTTATCATGCGTAAGTTTCCTAGCATCTTGAAGTAAAATTAATTAAATCTAATTTCTACAAATTATTCCTGCTCTCAAAGGCCTATATTTTCCAATATCTTCGGACCCATTGATGCATATTGTACTAACTGAAAATGAAACGGTCCCCATGCAGGTATCACTGCTTATTGTAGATTAATGATATGGAGTAGCCGAGATAACAAACCTATTGTCCATAACTATAGTTTTAATGCATTTAGGGACATGTAAGGCAGCAGTTTTTTCTATTCCAGTAAGAAGATAAGCAATAAATACCACCTTATTCAATTTTCATCTCATTAATTCAGATAACTTATGATGTGTAATGTGTTTAACCATAAAAGCATTCATTTTCTTATTATGATCTTTCATGCATCTCATGAATCATGATATCAAAATACATATTCAAAACCAAAAATATTTTGTGAATATTCCAAGTTCTTCCCCCTGGTGCAATCTTAAAATACACAGAGCTTCAAACACCAATCGTGCTTATCAAGTTCTTTTTCCTCTTTTTCTCGATTTTAAACAATGGCGCTGCAAGGAACCAAGCTAGCTTCATCTAAAGAATAATTTCCACATCCTAATGCCACTCTGGAACATGCCTGGTACTTCAAAAACAACCTATTTCACCTTTTATCCACTAAGAGCTACTTTCAGTCTCTTGTCATTAATTTATGCAGTGATAAGATCTGTCAAACTCAAAAATCGTACCTTGGAGAAGATGATATAGAGTAATATCTAGGCTGCAAGCGTGGGGAAACTGCAGCAAAAAAGACACCAAGTGGCGGCCTCGCAGATGGAAATTCAGCCATAACTTCGAGAAGACTTCTCTGACTCACAGTTATCCATTGAGAATACTCATCCTATTAAATTTGAAAAGAAAATGTAACAAATCTACAAATGAATTGTACTACAGAAGATTGTGACCCAAATCAAACCACTTGTATGGTACCTTTCCAGCAGGTGATGAAAGATGCCTTAATCGATCAGCTTCTGCAGGATCAGAAGCATGAGCAGCTAGAGCAACCAAGGCAGACTGCAAAAAGGAAAAAAAGAAGTTTAAGAAAAGAACAGAAAGAGGAAAAAGTAACAATTGGAAATCATAAAGCAAGAGCTCCAAATCAAAACCTTCTTGGGTGAACTCAAAAGGTCTGCATATTGAGTCAATGCAGTCCTTAAAGTGCAGGGTGCAAAAGGTGGCGGTAATGAACTTCCACTTAACGGTGTGCCATCTTCCTTATCAGTATGGATAGAGAAATACGTTTCAGATGACAGGCCAATTAAACGAAGAGCCTCCTCTACAACTTCATCCAAATTCTCACAAAAAACACCCACATGATCTCCAGTTTCGTATCTGATGGGAAAAAAAAACAGCATAATAAAGTCAATATATGACAATGTAATATCTCATACTACAACAAATTTTCTTCTTTTATGTTAGCTACCAATAAATCAGAATTCTTAGCATTGGTTTTAGGCAAATAATAGAAACATATATTTAGAAAAGAGAGAATATCAAGCAAGACAACTTACGTCAGTCCAGTACCAGAAATATCAAACTCAAGATGGGTGCAAGACCTGTCTGATGCAGGAGTATGAAGTTCCTTTCTCACGGCCACATTAGCCCTGCAGACAGTAATACCATAAGTAAGGTGAGGGGAACTAGAAATAGTTACAGAGTCGAATCCAAAGTATTCACTTCTAAGGCACCTGCATGGATGTTGAGCATCGTAAACAGCATGACCATTTGCAAAAGCCCATCTCTTGTCCCCTCCAGATACATCTGCAGCATCATAGAATACAACTCTGTACTCCAATACAGCAGCAGTATATGGAGTAGAAACAGTTGTAGAGTCATCTTCATCCCGAAGTAACTTATCCAGCTCAGGCCATAATGCTTCACGCCTAAGATAACAGGAATCAGTGAACTGGTTATTTTCCATACTAAAAACAGAATAAAGAGAATATCTGCTGCCTATAAGATAATAGTCCATTATAGATGTTCCTAATACCAAGCAGAGAAATTGTATTAAAAAAAAAAAAAATACCAAGCAGAGAAATCGTCCTCAATGCATTGGTCATCATCTCCTAGACCCACTGGAACAAGACGCTTTCCACCTGCAAGTACACAGAACATATCATGCAGCTCATGCAGAAAGGCCAAAGAGCTCCAAATTCACCATATGTAATGCATCAAGTGAAATTATACGGCCATCAAATTTCATGGATTTTTCTTTAGTTCAACTTTCATGGGTTTTTAAGTTTGATGAGCTGTGGCAACATGCTTATATGACGTCGCGAGTTTGATTGGACTAGTTATAGTTGGAACTTCTTTCTCTTTTTCCCCTTTTTCAATTAAAGTGTCTATAAAGAACTCATTCTATGAATAATCTTCATATGATCATCTAACATTTAGAATCAAGAAACTCATAAAATATGAATATCCTGTATAGGTGACTGACAAAACGTGAACCCAAAGTCCCCAAAGGTATCCAGAGTTTACTAATTACTTTACTTGAAGACATCTTGGCTACAGCTCTTTGATGATTAGATCAATCCATGGTGGTGTAGTTACACTTACATATTCTGCTAATCGATAATTATCTATGGCAGTTATTACTAAGCAGTTCAATATAATGCATTGTAGGCAGACATTGCAGATTCAGAGCTTTTTCAAGAAATGAAAATTGATTCTCTCATCCAAGATCTTAACTCCTCCAAAAAAGTGTTAGATAGCCCTTCATGCTCTATCATTTGGTAGAGTGGCCACCCCAAAAAGGTGAAAATCTTAATTAGGGAAATTCTCCTTGAAAGCATTAATTAAGCCTTGTGAGAAATTACAAAGAAAACACCCAATCCCACCATCCCTCCACGTAGATGTTACATCAATAAAAAAAAAAAGCTGGGAATCTCAACACCATCTTCTTATTCACTGTGATCAAGCTACAAAGTTCTGGAATTTGTTGTTCTCTATTGGATGTTTCCTAGTAAAAGAGAGATTTTTTTTTCCTTTTAGTACAACATCCTCCTTTTTACAACATCTAAGATAGGGTAAGTAGATCCTTCTGTAACTACTCTTCTACCTGATATGTTGGCTAATTGGAGGGCTTTCTTGTAACCTCCATTAGCCGTGGGGCTGCTTTTCTCTCATATTCGATCTTGTACTTTTTATTTTTTTCACACATAGCTCATTAATTGATTAAATCTGCAGTACTCACTGTGACACAAGTTATTTATCCTCAAATATGGTATCATTGTTCTAATAGGCTCACATTTAAGTTGATCTATCCCCTTCTCAGAGACCAAATTTCTAAATGCAATGGCATCATCAGTTCAACCCAAAAAAAGGCATTATTTGGACTTAACCAGATGCTTAGTTCTAGAGGCCTCACATATGTTTAGAGAGCTTCCTTCTACTTCCGGCACTTACATTTTAGTCAGTTTGAAGAGAATTGAAAGACAAACATTAATGACTAACAATTTAGATACATTTAACCAATTTCTTTCTTTCACTACACAAGGCTAAGATGTTTCTGCCTTTTCATTCTAACAGAAAGATGTTTTCTATACTTTTAACTCACTACTTCTGCAGAAGATCATACTTAACTATGCAAAAGAAACCAAACAGCCCTTTGTATGAATATTTTTGGTTAAAGATTAGAAAAGCATCGTCCATATAAAAATCTTATTCGACTATAAAATATAGTAATAATTAACTCCGTAGTATTCAACCAAAGGAAACTAAAACGAAATGGTAATTTTACCCTGTTCAGCAAGCTGCTCATCCACCACTTTTGCAATCTGTTTCATCCACACAAAAACAAACCAAGAGTGAGCCTCCAAATTCATTTAACATGGATACCAAAATTGAACGTCCTCATGTCACTGAACCTTATTAAAATGCTCATATTGCCGGTTACCAAGGCCAAATACAGCATACTGAAGATTCGAAATCCATTCTCCCTTCTCCTTCCCCTGATACATAAAGTAAAATCAACTATAGCTCTAGAAGACAGACACACATAATTCAATCAAACTTTGAAGAGTAGAATAATGCATTGACAAACAAGCAAACAAAAAGATGAGGAAAGGGAAAGAATATACCTCAGAGAACCATTTATAGAACCTTGCCGCATTATCCGTTGGCTCACCATCCCCATATCTGCATGCGCGGATAATTATAAGCAGAGGAAAATTCAAACAGACCAACATAAGATTCAAAAAGTAAAAGAATCAAAAACGACAGGAAAAGTGCGTTGAAACTCACGTAGCCAGGAAGAAAATAGCCAAAGTCTCCTTTTTCAACTTTTCTTCGTACTCATCGTCATCCGCTGCATAGTCATCCTGCGGAAAAGTTTGGCCCCAAAATGAGCAACGTGTACATTCAGCCAATCAGAATCTAACAAATGCCAGTCGAAGACTGACAGAAACAAACAGGTCATGCATACCAAATCAACCACTCTAAAAGTCGCCTTCTCATATCGAGCTTTCGCTTCCTCAGAAAGAGCCTAATTACCAAAATCAGATAAAAATCAACCATCAGCAGTAGCGTAGCCAAACAATTCAATCCAAATCCCAAACGAAATTCCAAGTCCGTGTACGAACACGTGTTTCTACAAGCACACCTTCGCAAAGCCTTCAGCGGTGCCAGTCTGCGTGCCGAAAAAGACAGTGACCTTCTTCTTGCCATCATCGACTTCAGGTTCCGGCTCTTTGACCATCAACTGCTTGGGTGGCTCGAACGGTTTAGCCTTCTGGCCGCTGGATCTCTTCCAAACAAGAACCACAACGCAGCCGATCAGAACCGCAATCGAGGTAGTCAAGATCATGACGAACTCTCTGTTCTCCAAGATTAGAGTAGCCACTTCCTTAACCGCCTCGGACGAATCCTGCGACGGATCCATCGCCTTCCTGACTATTGCGGACATAAGCTCGAAGGGAGAGACCTTCATGGACCTGGATTCCGACTGCATAGGGCCAAAGCAAGACCGGAAATGGACGAAAAGAAGAGAAAATAGGAAGAACCTGCGGAATCCGGGAGAGGAGATGAGAGGAGCAAGGAGAAGAGCACCGGATTCTGGCGAGAAACTGAGAAGAGGTAGAGACTGAGGGCAAAACAGTGACCGGAAAAACAGAGGAAGAACGATGAAACTTCCTTTATTTTCTTCTCTCTCTCGGTGGTTGGCTGTAGGTAGAGAGAGAGAGAGAGAAACAGAGAGAATGAGAGAGAGATAGAGAGATTGATGGGTTTATTAAGAGCGCGTTCGTGAACCAAACTGAGAGACGCTTACCAAACCTGAGGAGTCAAACCCACCTAACTCACCATCCTACTTAACCATGGTTAAGTTAAATTTCTAAAAAAAAAACAATTTTGTATTTTGTTTTTTGTTTTTGAAAATTAAGTTTGTTTTCTCTCAATGTCCTCGTAATCATTTTCATTTTTGTTGAGGACACATTTACATCCCTAGTCAAATTCAAAAAACAAAAACATGTGTTTTCAAACTTTTTTTTTAATTTTTAAATTTTGGGTTGGTTTTTTAAAATATAGAAAGAAGATAGATAGTAACACCAATAAATTAATAGAAGGAAGTAGTGTTTACAAACTTAATTTTCAAAAACTAAAAATCAAATGGTTGTCAAAAACTAAAAATCAAATGGTTGTCAAATGAGACTTAGTTGTAGAATTTTAGTTTGTAATGATTTAGTTCCTATGTTTACAATTTTGTAACAATTTAATCTATGAACTTACATATTCATGTTGTGAAATTTTTCATCAAAATTAAGTGTCGATTTTTATTATGTAACAACCTAAACTTTGTAATTTATAAATATACATGGTCCTAATCAAGATATAAATCTATATATATGTACGAAATTCTATTAAATCATAGTAATATCTTTCATGATAATGACTAAATCATTATAAATTTTAAAATTTAAATACTTAGGCCCCGTTTGATAACCATTTGGTTTTTTGTTTTTTGTTTTTGAAAACTATGCTTGTTTTCTCCTAAATTTCCAACCTTTGAATTCCTAGCCAAATTCTAAAAAAAAAAAAAAAAAAACAAGTTTTTGAAAACTTTTTTTTTTCAAAATTGGATTTGATTTTTTTAAAACAAGGACAAAGATTGATACTAAAACAAGTAACTTATAAGTGGAAGTAGGTGTGTATAAAGTTAATTTTCAAAAACCAAAAACTGAATGTTTATCAAACGGGGCTTAAATTGTTACATATTAAAGTTTAATGACTAAGTTGTTACAAATTTGAAAGTAAATGATTAAATCGTTACGAACTAAAGTACAGTGACTAACATGTTATTTATATGCCAACAAAAGCATATGGCATAAAGATATATTGATAACCACAATGTCTGTGGTTCGAATCCCCTCACTCCCACTTATTGTCAAAAAAAAAAAAAATATGTTATTTATATGAAAGTTCTAAGGACCAAAATGGTGTTTTTTTTAGTTCAATAACATCTAGGTGTGATGTATTTATGTGTGTATATGTATGTGTCATACATATATTTTGTCTAATTCAATAGTTATTTTTTTAAAAAAAATATTCTCCAACAACTCTTTGAAAATAATTGTTGCTGAATGAGAATTTTCGGTCAGTCACAAATTGTCAAGTCGTTGTTCCAAATTAATGATGAAATTATATGTTATAGGTGATTTTGGACCACACAAGGAGCTGATGAGGACAAACGGGCAGATGTAGGACCAAAAGACCGACCCAGAGGAAGACCGAGCCAAAGGGTCGGGCCAACATGGCCCGACCCATATGGTCGGCCTCGGCAAAAGACCGAGGCCGACCATTCGGCCCGGTTGCGCGGGCCGAGTTCATTCGATGCCGTTTGGTCCCCACCGCCTTTGGCCGCCTCGGTTTCGCTTGGTTTGACCTAAAACGCCTCCGAATCCCTAAAAACCCTAGGAGGATGAGCAGGTATTTATATCCCTCTTCGCCGCTAAAGAGGGGATCCCGAATTCTATCCCTAAACTCTACTCTCGAACTCTGTACTTTCTCCTCTTGCTCTTACTTTTCCACGCCCTACCGTTCTGTTTGCTGACTTAAGCATCGGAGCCGGTGTGGCGAGCACCACACCGGTGTGCAGGTTTACTATCTTGCAGGCCACGTCTTCCCCCTCATCTACAAGTTTACCGTTGGTGGCACGTGAAGGTCAGGTGAGATCCTCTAGCCAAAATCGACCATCAACATTATAAATAATTAAATTTGGGACAATTATAAATTGACAAGTGTCCCAAATTTAATTTATTGACAAAGTTAGTCAATTATAAAATTTTAAAGACAAATGTCCATTTAATCAATTAATTAAAAATTAATTACATCAAATTTGATCTTTTAAGGCTCGTTTGATAACGTCCTCGTTTTCCGTTTCTCGTTTCTGGTATCTTGTTTCCTATTTTTTTATTTTTTAAGAACTAAAAACAAAAACATGTTTGATAACTATTTTTGTTTCTTGTTTCCCTAAAAAAAACAGAAACAGATATGTGTTTGATAACTGTTTATCGTTTCTTGATTTTTAGTTGAAATAAAATTTGGTACAAATAATATAAAAATTATATATAACATACATTAAAATTATAGTCAGAAGTTGTCGGTGGCGGCTGGTGAAGTCGACGATGGCGGCTGATAGTCAAAGGTCGACGGTGGGGACCGGTCGGTGGAGGTCGGTGGAGGCCAGTAGTCGAAGGTCAACGGTGGTGGTCGGTGGGAGGAGGCCAGTCAATAGAGGTCGAAAGCGACTGGTCGTCGGAGGTCGACGGTAGCAGTCGACGATGGCGGCTGGTCGACAGAGGTTGACGACGACCAATAGTCGGAGGTGGTCGATCGGTAGGGGCCGGTTAGTGGAGGTCTGTAGTCGGAGGTTGACGGTAGTGGTCGGCCGCGACAGGTAATCGGAGGTTGACAGAGGACAGCAACGACCGATAGTCGGAGGTGGACGGTGGCGGTTGGTCGGTTGAGGAACAGCCGCCGATCGTCGGAGTTCGACGGTAACGGTCGATCGCAGCCGGTATTCGAAGGTCGATGGTGACACTCGGTCGACAACGACCGGTAGTTGAAGGTCGACCGTGGCGGTCGGTTGGCGGAGGTCGACAGTAGTTGGTCGTCGAAGGTCGACGGTAGCGGTCGACTGCGACCGGTATTCAGAGGTTGACGGAGGTCGACAATGACTGGTAGCGGTCGGTCGACAGAGGTCAGTGATGACCGGTAGTCGGAGGTCGACGTTGACAGTCGATAGACGGAGGTCGACAGTGGCAGTCAGTCGACGATAGCCATTAGTCGAAGGTCGACGGTACGGTCAATCGGCGACGATCGATTGTCAGAGGTTGACGGTAGCAGCTGGTCGGTGGCGACTGATAGTCGGAGGTCAACGATGGCGGGCGATCAATGGAGGTTAGTGGCGATCGGTAGTTAGAGATCGACGGAGGTGATAAAAAAAGGGAAAAAAGGAAAGAGATAAGATAAATTATTTTAAAAAATGAAAGAGAAAGAAATAACGAAAAAAAAAAAAAGAGAACGAAATAACGGAAAGATTAAAAAAAAGGTGAGGAAGTGGTTAAAAAACATAGAGGAATAGAAGAGATTGGTGTAGGAATGGGAGGGAGAGATGAATACATGCATGAAGAATAGAAAGAAAACAAAATTGAGAAAACAACTTTTTATAGTTTCTCAAACTTGACCTCTTTTTTAGAAACGTTTCTAGAAATTTAGAAACAAAAAACATGGATGAGTTATCAAACAAGTTTGTTTCTTTAAAAAGGAGAAACGGGAACAAGAAATAGGAAACGGGAACGTTATCAAACGAGCCATAAGTATTTGGGTCGCATGGTTTTTGGGTCAAAAACCAAACTCAAGACCAAATAATTGAACCCAAGACTAATAAAATCCAAGTCCAAGTTATTATGCCCAAAAGTCACCAAGACTCGCTCATGGAGAACTCTATAGAGGTTTTCATCCATTTCAAGTGTTCAAAAATTTGAAACTCTCAACTAGAACCAAAGAATTCAGAGAGACTCCACGAAGACTGAAGACTGAAAATTTCCTGAAATTCATAACTTCTTGAGTGTTGAACAATCCTTGAAGGTCAAACACTCTTCAAGACTTCAACACTCCTTGAAGAACAAACAATCTTTAAGACTTAAACACTCCTTGAAGACCAAAGACTCTTTAGGAGTTGAACACTCATTAAAGACAAAAGACTCTCCAAGACTCCAAGTAATCAATTGAAGCTTCAAACTTGAAAACAAGCGTTCTAGCCTTTGAGTGAAACACACTCACAGACAAAAGAAAGAATTAGAGAATCAAAGTTAGAAATTGTACACTCACACACATACAACATTATACAAATCAAAATTTATTTCACGTGTCTCAATCTTTTGAAAATACATGTGAACAATGATAAGTTCCATTAATCTCAATTAAACATTTTAATTAATAAATAAAATACTATAGATCTAGGTTCTTACTATTTTTGAAAACCAATGTTTTTTTATAAGCGACCACGAACTAGTTTAACTTGAATATTTCATTTCATAAACAAGTATAGGTCCATAACATAATTAGTAATTACTAGTACCATTTTGATTTGACAATTTTACAACATAAATTCTTGACCTAATCCAACTCATGACCTAAGGTTTGATTTATTTTTGTTTTTTTTGTTTTTTTAACGACCAAGGTTCAAGAACCAAATATTATATTACTATAATTTGATTTTTCATTAAAAAAAAACATGCAATTAGATTTTCATATCAGTAAATAATATTCAATTGCTCGTCAAAAAAAAAATTATGTAATTTTTATTTTGTGGGATTACTTTTTAAAACGACGTTTAATTGCGAACACTAATTATTGAATTGATCCAAATTAATTCTAAGTAATTAGCTTATTCAAACTCATTTGGTTTAAGATAAATAAATGACTGCAATGATTATTTTAGATACATTGACCCCCATTTTTTTTTTCTTCCTCTGGTGATTCATTGACCACGATAATTGACCACGATAATTGAAAAAATGAATTTTCGTACTGTATTCATTTAAGTCGTTGAAATTAATTAGTTTAAAATGTTAAATTTCTTTTTTTAAAAAAGTTTTTTTTTTTTTAATTCAACGATATTGAAAGGTAGGCTATTCAAACATCTAACTTATTGATTGATAATACATACTAATTATCGAATTATGCTCGCTCTGACAATTCCACTAGTCTTTTATTTCAAACATTATTTTTGCTTTTGAGTATTTAGAATAAAAATACTTTCAATACTTATGTACCTTTGAAAGTGTTTTTAAGTAAATAAATTTGTTTCCTTGAATGAATAAATAACAAATTTGTTGAGTAGTCCTATATTCAAATGTAAATTTGACTAATCATAAATATTTTTTTCTTACTAGATATTTTGAAAGATTTAAAATCATTTTTGGTCCTTAAACTTTCATAAAAGTAACAATTTGGTCTCTGAACTTTGATTTGTAACGATTTAGTCCATGTACTTTAAATTTTGTAATAATTTAGTCTCTGAACTTTAATAAGTAACAATTTAGTCCTTACACTTTCAAATTTGTATCAATTTAGTCCATATACTTTCAAATTTGTAACAATTTAATCATTGACGCAAATAAATCAATCAAAATTAAATTTCGATTTTTATTATTTAGTGATTAAACTTTGTAGCTTATAAATATATTGGATCCCAAATTAGTTAATTAATCTATTCAGGTAAGAAATTTCATTAAATTAGTACATTAATTTTTCATTAAATTTTTACATTAATTTTTCACAATAGAGACCAATTATTACAAATTTGAAAGTACAGGGACTAAATTGTTACAAATTTGAAAGTACATAGACTAGATTATTACAAAATTAAAAGTAGAAGGACTACATTGTTACTTTTATGAAAGTTCAAGGACTAAAAAGTGATTTTTAACTCATTTTGAAATTATTTTAGTTAATTATTTTAAGTCAAGTCACTTTTTTTTTTTTTTTTAGCATAAGTCAAGTCACTCCTAGATTATAATCATCTAAAAAAAAAAAAAGTTAACCAATAAATAAATAAATATATATATATATGAAGTTACACAAAGTACACTATAAATTAGTTTTTTTTCCTTCCAACAAGTGCTTATAGAAAGAAAGTTTCTATTCATTGTTTTTAGAAGAGATCTTACACACGCTTATTCAAGATCATTTATTGCATTACTTAAAATAATTATCGAATTGAGCATAGCTCATTGATTAAACACATTTTTTATAGATCAAATGTTCAAATCTCACACAATATAATCTCATATTGTATTTAAAAAGATACTTCCATAAAATAATTAACATAATTAATATTTTTCAATTAAAAAAATGAATGGAAAAATACATTTTTGGTCTTTGATATTTGGGTTAGGTTTTATTTTGGTCCCTGAGTTTTCAAACTCGACATTTTTAGTTCTTGAAGTTTGTATTTAGTTTCATTTTGGTCCTTCCATCTATTTTTCCATTAATTACTAATGGAAAGGTGTTGTGACATTTATTTATTTTTATTAAAAACATACTTATTATTATTATTATTTATTGTTTTCTAATTTTTAATTAAAAATTAGTTTTTATTTCTTTTTTTTTTCTCTCTCTCCCTTATTTCTCCCTCTTCTTTTCCCTTTCCCTTTCTCCTCTTGCCTTCTTTCTCTTTACTCCTTCCATGGCCGTCATCCGTCGCCCATCGTCCGCTTCGTCGTCCGCAATCTATATTGTCGCCCGTGCCGCTGCCGTCCACGCCACTACCTTTTTTTTCCCTCTTTTCTTCCTCCCTTTTTCTTCCCTCTTATTCCCTTTGGATTAGTTTGCTAGTCTTATTTTGAGTCAACTATATTTTGTAGAATGTTGATTTAAGAAATTTGTTCAATAGAAGACCTGTGTGGAAAAACAGCCAGAAAAGAAGCTGAAGACTTTAAGGACTAACAATGACCTTGAATTTTTTAGTAATGAATTAAAGGAATATTGTAACAAGGAAGGAATACAAAGGCATCTAATTGTAAAGGGTACTCCACAGCAGAATGGCTTAGTAGAAAGGATGAACCGTACTTTGCTGGAAAGAATTAGATGTTTAACGTCTAATTCAAATATGCCTAAGAACTTTTGGGGTGAAGCCTTGATGACTGCAACCTATTTAATTAACTAGAGTCCTTCTTCAACAATTCAGTTTAAAACACCTGTTGAAAAGTGGTCAGGACATGTACCAGGCTTAAGCCATCTTAGAGTTTTTTGGTGTGTTGCATATGCACACTCCAAAGAAGGTAAACTCGACAATGGGGCTAAAAAATGCTTATTTTTTGGATATCCTACAGGAATAAAAGGGTATCGATTATGGTGTATTGAGAAAGGGGAAGAAAAATGCATTACAAGTCGTGATGTTACCTTTGATGAGTTAAAAATAGTCCTGCAAAATTCAGACAGTAGTCTAGGGACAGAAAAAATTTTAATTTGAAGAATAATATAAAATTATAAATTAAAACCAAAATTTAAAATAAAAAATAATAAAATGATTCCAATCAATTTTCCATCACTAAGTTGAAAAAATAAAATAAAAGATTATCATCATTTTAGTCATTATGATAAAAAAAAAAATACAAATTTGAAAATAGAAAAATAAAAATCAGAAAATGAAAATGGAAAAAAATTACAATCATTAATTGAAAAAAAGGATACAAAATGAAAAAAAAAAAAAAAATGATGAGTCAACCACTATGTGCCTTGGGATGCATAATTTCACACTGAATTCGTGACGCGAGGCGATGGATTCTAATAAAAAGAAACAATTTTGACCCACTTAACATGTGGTATCAATTTTAATCCTAAATTTTCAATTTCATCAAATTGAACCCCAAATTTAATAAATTGTATCAATTTAAACCTCAAACTTACATAAATGTTGCCAACAAGAGCATAGCTCAACTGGCATAAAGATGTACTGATAACCACGAGATCAGTGGTTCGAATCCCCCACCCTACATTGTCAAAAAAAAAAAAAAAAAAAAAAAACTTACATAAATGTTGCAATATAGACCTTTGGTCAACTTTTCATTTAATTGCCATTAAAACATGTAATTGACAAATTTCTTTTCTTTAGTTTTTAATTCATATTACACCTGAGTTAGTGTTTTGTAAGAAGTTTGTTAGAAAAACTTCTTATCATAAGAAATCAAATATGTCTGATTATTCTTCTCATTATTATCTAAAAAAATCACAAAATTATTGGCAAAAATCTAGCAAATATGAGAAATAAAAAAAAAATTGAAATTTCTTTATTTTCATTTTTTACATTTGCACATTCTTCTAATTAACAAGAAAAAAAAAACAGTAAAAGAAGAAAAAAAATCATACAGAGTTCTTAGCAGGAAGAAAAAACTAGCAAATATTTGAAGATAAAAAATCCTTCAAAGTTTCTTTCCTTCCCTTTCGTAATCTTAGATAGTAGCAAAAAAAAAAAAAAATCCTCACAAAACTCTCACCAACAAGAAAAAGTCATTTAAAATAAAGTTTCTCATATATTTTATTTATAAGAAACCAATTCTTGTGCAATGTGAGTTAAGAAAAAACAATCAATTACGTAAGGTGGTTCAAACGAAAAGTTAACCAAAGGTAGACATTGTAATACATTTATGCAAGTTTGGGGTTAAAATCGGTATGATCTGATAAATTTGAGGTTCAATTTGATGAAATTGAAAGTTCAAGGTTAAAATTGATACAACTTGGTAAGTTTAGGGTTCAATTCGATGAAATTGAAAGTTCAGGTTAAAATTGATATAACTCCCAGAGTTTAGGGTTAAAAATGTTTTTTTTTTCCCTAAAAACAAAATTTTAACTTGCTTTTCCTAATTTTTTTCAAAAGATCTGTTTTACCTATTTTTTTTTTAATTACAATATTTATCTCATTTATCCTTCGTTCATTTGATTGAAGGAGATGAAAGAATCGAGGATGATTTTTCTAGTACGCCTTTTTTTTTCCCTAATGTTTGAACTTGTTCTTCTCACACTGGACTTATGATCGTGTTGTGTTTATGTGGGGTTTCTTTCCTTGATATTCCGAATTTGGGCTTTTGTTGTATTTGTAGTTGAAGTGTGTGTGATTGTGGGTGTTTTTTGAGCTTTCGAGTTTCAAATTCGTTTTAGTGGATTGTGATTCTTGTAGTGTTTTTGTGAAATGAAATTTGGTATCTGATTAGGTGTTGAATTTCAAAGATGGGATGTGTTTGAATTGTGTATTTTGATTTCTAAGGCCTTGTTTGATAACCATTTGATTTTTTGTTTTTGATTTTTGGTTTTTAAGCTTATAAACATCATTTCCAACTCTAAGTTTCTTTGGTTTGTCACTTACTTTCTTCCCATGTTTTCAAAAACCAAGCCAATTTTTGAAAACTAAAAAAAATGTAGTTTTCAAAAACTTGTTTTTGTTTTTAGAATTTGGTTAGGAATTCAAGTGTATCTTTAACAAAAATGAAAACCATGGTGAGGAAATTTAAAGAAAACAAGCCTAATTTTCAAAAACCAAATGGTTATCAAACGAGACCTAAACTTTTTGGAAAAAATTGAGAGGTGTGAAGTTGGTTAGATTTGAAGAGAAAGAAAGCGGGTGGACACCGTGGGGAAGAAAGAAAAATGAACTTTTTGGGAAAAGTTGCTTAGATTTTTGAACCTTTTGGAAAAAAAGAAAAACGAAGAGAAAGAAAACGAAAAGAAGAAAGGAAGACGATGAAAAGGTTAAAGAATGAGAAGAAAAGAAAAAAAAATTGTTGTTGTCGTCGATGGCAGCAGATTGGTGTGGTGGTGGTTGTTATAGGTGATTTTGGACCACACAGATGGAAAAGGAGCTGACGAGGACAATCGGGCAGAGGTAGGATCAAGAGACCGACCCAGAGGAAGACCGGACCAAAGGGTCGGGCCAAAATGGCCCGACCCATATGGTCGGCCTCGGCCTTTTGCCGAGGCCGACCATTCGGCCCGTTTGCACGGGTCGAGCCCGGTGACCTCTTTTCGGTCCCTAATGCCCCGAATCGCCCCGGTTTCGCCTGGTTCGCCCCGAAACGCCACCGAGTTCCTAAAAAAACCCTAGGAGGACAAACAGGTATAAAACCCCCTCTTCACCACGGAAGAAGGGTTCGAAAACTCGATTTTTGACTCTCCCCTTTACTATCTGTAGCTTCTCCTCAGTTTTCTGACTTAGGCATCGGAAGCGGTGTGACCTACACCACGCCGGGGTGCAGCGGTTTTTGCTGGTCTTGCAGGTCACGTCTTCCCCAGTTCCTACAAATTCACTGTTGGTGTCACGTGAAGGTCGGGTGAGTCTTCTGTCCAGATTTTGGCATCAACAGTTGGCGCCGTCTGTGGGGAAGAGTGCTTGCCAGTTCAGATCGCGCATCGATGGTGTTCTGTAGGATGAATCGAGTTCAGAAACTAGAAGGAAACCTCAGGTATGAGCAGAAAGCGCCGAATCAGAGTGAGGTTGGCCTCGGTATGGAAAAGGCCGACCCTAACCCCGAAGGCTGTTGCGAGCAGAAAGCGTCGAATCAGATTGAGGTCGGCCTCGGTATGGAAAAGGCCGACCCTAACCCCGAAGGCTGTTGCGAGCAGAAAGCGCCGAATCAGATTGAGGTCGGCCTCGGTATGGAAAAGGCCGACCCTAACCCCGGAGGCTGTTGCGAGGTTCCGTATGTCAGAGATGCTGCTGGACTTGACCCAAGGGGACAGCCCGCGGAGGAACTGGAATCTGTACCA
Source organism: Luffa acutangula (assembly GCA_036850905.1). Taxonomy (NCBI): domain Eukaryota; kingdom Viridiplantae; phylum Streptophyta; class Magnoliopsida; order Cucurbitales; family Cucurbitaceae; genus Luffa; species Luffa acutangula. The sequence continues at coordinate 48,081,028 of CM072092.1, read as the reverse complement.
CTAACGTCTGAGGAAAGGAGAGTGAACATCGGCACCAAATTGGGGGCTGAGCAGAGGGGCAGACTGGTTGGTTTCTTGAGGGCTAACGCGGATCTGTTTGCGTGGTCGCACGAGGATATGCCAGGAATTGACCCGGGAGTGATGGTTCACCAGTTGAATGTGGATAGGGATTTCAAGCCAGTAAAGCAGAGGCGAAGGGCATTTAACTCGGAGAGGAATGAGATTGTTGCCGGTCAAGTAGATGAGCTGCTTAAAGCAGGGTTCATCAGAGAAGTTCATTATCCCCAATGGTTGTCCAATGTGGTACTAGTAAAGAAGGCTAACGGGAAGTGGCGGATGTGCATCGACTTCACCGACCTGAATAAGGCGTGCCCAAAGGACAGCTATCCTTTGCCCATGATCGACCAGTTGGTTGACGCAACAGCAGGGCACGAGATGCTGAGTTTTATGGATGCATATTCAGGGTACAACCAGATTAGAATGCACGAGCCCGATCAGGAAAAGACTTCGTTCATCACTAGTCGAGGGTTGTATTGTTATAAGGTCATGCCGTTCGGTTTGAAGAACGCTGGGGCGACATACCAGCGAATGGTAAACCGCATGTTTGCTCCGTTACTGGGAAAGAACATGGAGGTGTACGTGGATGATATGCTGGTAAAGAGCTTGAAGTCTCAATGCCATGAGTCTGACCTTAATGAAGCTTTCCAGATCCTCCGGAAGTATCGAATGAAACTAAACCCGAGTAAGTGCGCTTTTGGGGTGACATCAGGAAAATTCCTAGGATTCATGGTGCATCAGAGGGGGATAGAAGCAAACCCAGACAAGATCAGGGCAATCATGCAAATGTCCTCCCCGACCAATCTCAAGCAACTTCAAAGCTTGAACGGGAGGATCGCCGCCTTGAACAGGTTTGTTAGTAGATCAACTGACAGGTGTTTACCCTTCTTTAAAATTTTGAGACAGGGATCACGTTTCGAATGGACTGGAGAATGCGAAAAGGCTTTCCAGGAGCTGAAGGGCTATTTGAGCTCGGCCCCGCTCTTGGCCAAGCCGCTTCCTGGCGACGAGCTGTTGCTCTATGTCGCGGCCTCGGACACGGCTGTAAGTTCTGCACTGATCAAAGAAGAAGAGAAGCTCCAACGACCTGTGTATTACACCAGCAAGTCGATGGTTGGAGCAGAAACTAGATACCCCCAAGTGGAGAAGCTCGCTCTGGCCCTAGTTACGTCGGCCAGAAGGTTGCGTCCGTATTTCCAAGCCCATAAGGTAACAGTTTTGACCAACTTTCCTCTAAAACAGGTGTTGTAGAGGCCAGAAGCCTCGGGTCGCCTCATGAAGTGGGCAGTTGAGCTGAGTGAGTACGACATCCATTACAAACCTCGAACTGCCATGAAAGGGCAAGCTGTGGCAGATTTCCTGGCAGAATTAACGACTGCTGAGGAAAAGGCCGACCCTCAGAGGTCCGAGGCCGAGCAGAGCAAGTCAGGCACAGAGGTCAATATGCTGAGTGTAAGGGAGGTGAAGCAGACTTGGACACTCTTTGTAGACGGGTCTTCTAACACCAAGGGTTGTGGAGCAGGAATTTTGTTGGAATCCCCTGATGGAGGAAGATTTGAGTATGCCCTGAGATTCAATTTCAAGGCCTCGAATAATGAGGCTGAATACGAGGCCCTCCTGGCAGGATTGAAGTTGGCAAGGGAGATCGGAGTTTCAGACATCATGGTTCCAAGCGATTCACAGCTAGTCGTGAAGCAGGTGTTGGCAGAATACCAGACTAGGGAACAGAGAATGAGCAGGTACTTATCCAAGGCCAGGCAACTGCTGTCCCACTTTGAGAAGTAGGAGATCAAACAAATCCCGAGGTCTCAGAACGCCAACGCAGATTCACTGGCTCGCTTGGCGGCTGCCTATGATACAGAGTTGAGCAGGACAGTGCCAGTTGAGGTTTTGTCAGAGCCTGCAGTATGTGCAGAGGAGATTCTCGAGACAGATGGTCGAGCAGAGGCCGAGGCCGAGCCTAAGGACAAGTCCGGGGCCGAGGCCGAGCCTGAGGATAAGTCCGAGGCCGAGGCGGAAGATCCGAGGCTTGAGGTCGGTGATCCTGCAGATGGGGAGGGTATCCCATCAATTGAAACTAAGCCCTCCCCAGAAGCAGGGGAAGCTTCATGGATGGATCCGATCTTTGATTACTTAGGAAAAGGCGAGCTGCCAACAGAGAGGACAGAGGCTAAAAAGGTTCAGAGGCGAGCATCGCATTTTGTGTTAAGGGAAGGGAGACTGTATAAAAGAGGCTACTCGATGCCGTTGTTGAGGTGCCTTCCCCCTAGTGATGCTAACTACGTTATGAGAGAGATACATGAGGGGGTGTGTGGAAATCACTCAGGAGCAAGGTCGTTGTGTCACAAGATAGTCAGGCAAGGTTACTATTGGCCAACCATGTTGCAAGACGCTAGGCACTTCACTAGATCTTGCGATCAATGCCAAAGGTTTGCACCCACTCCAAGGCAACCACCTGAGCCTTTAACGAGCATTATCAGCCCGTGGCCGTTCGCGCAATGGGGAATCGATCTGATCGGACCTCTCCCCCAAGGTAAAGGGCAGACCAAGTATGCAGTTGTGGCTGTGGATTACTTCACAAAATGGGCAGAGGCAGAACCACTAGCAACTATAACTGAAAAGAAGGTCACTGACTTTGTATGGAAGAATATTGTGTGCCGTTTTGGGATTCCAAACACTATTATATCAGATAATGGTAGGCAGTTCGACAATGCCGCTTTCAGGAAGTTCTACTCAGATTTGAGCATAGCACATCGTTGTTCATCCCCAGCCCATCCGCAAGCTAACGGCCAGGTGGAGGCTGTGAATAAAATAATCAAGCAGAATCTTAAAACGAAGCTTGAAGGACTAAAAGGGGCATGGGCCGAAGAGCTCCCACGTGTACTGTGGGCGTATCGGACAACAGCACGAACCTCAACAGGAGAAACACCATTTTCCCTTTCATTCGGGGCAGAGGCGGTAGTCCCAGTGGAGGTCGGCATCCCCTCCCCCAGGACAGAACAGTTTAGTGTGCAAGGGAATGATGAAGCAATGAGGTTGAACCTGGACCTCCTAGACGAGCATCGTGAAATGGCTCAACTCCGGGTCGCAGAGTATAAAAACAGAGTTGCCAGATATTACAACGCAAGAGTGAAAAGGCGCACCTTCAAAGAAGGAGACCTAGTACTGAGGAAAGTCATGCAAAACACCAGAGATCCTAATGCAGGTGCGTTGGGACCAGCATGGGAAGGACCTTATCAAGTTCAAAGTGGTCCGCCCCGGCACCTATGCCTTGGTTGATGAAAACGGGAAACCAACTCCACACCCATGGAATGCAGAACACTTGAAGATTTACTATCAGTAGCAATAGCAGGAAAAAGTGGCAGGCAACGCCACCACTACAGGAAGGCCGAGGCCGACTAGAGGAGGCCGAGGCCGACCAGGAACAATGACTTTCTTTATGTTTACTTTACATAGAAACTGTCTGTCATTTATCTCATTGTAAAACACACAAACATTTGCAAACTCAATAAAAACTATTATATTATGTTTTGCATAAGAATGATTCTTGCAGAGACAAAATTCTTGCAGAGAGGTTGACGCATGCCCTCAACCTCCCAGGGTCCCCAAAAGAATGTATGCACCTCCTGGGATGAATACAACAGCTTGAAGAGAGGCTCGGAAATTTCCTCGACCTCCTAAAGTTTTCTCCGACTAAGTGCATGCACCCTTGGGATGGAAAACAAGCAAACGAACAGCACAGAGGAGCTGGTCGGCCTCATGCCAAGGCCGAGGCCGACCATCCAGAGGCCAAGGCCGAGCTTCACCCTTAGAGGCCCAGGTACGAAGTTAGTTTTTCCTTACTCAAAAAATTCATGTCCAAGATATTGAATGCATATTTTGAGTGGGGGGTAGGGATAAGGACAGGTCGAGTCCACGGTCACGTGGCGACAGTTTTGGTTTTCTTTCCGTTTTGTATAACACATGTCCATGGCGCTTCTTCGTGGTACGATGTCGACACTTGCGAATTTAATGAAGTTTTCTGCATTGTGTTTCGCATAAAGTGCTTTTTCCATAGGAGGTAACACGTGTGGCCAGACTTCCGCACTTCCCCCGACTGAGTGTATGCACCCTCGTGATGAATACAGCAGCTTGAAGAGAGGCTCGGGAATTTCCTTGGCCTCCCCAAGCCTTTCCCCAGAAGAGTGTACGCACCCCTGGGATGACTACAACAGCTTGAAGAGAGGCTCGGGAATTTCCTAGGCCTCCCCAAGCTTTTCCCCAGAAGAGTGTACGCACCCCTGGGATGACTACAACAGCTTGAAGAGAGGCTCGGGAATTTCCTAGGCCTCCCCAAGCTTTTCCCCAGAAGAGTGTACGCACCCCTGGGATGACTACAACAGCTTGAAGAGAGGCTCGGGAATTTCCTTGGCCTCCCCAAGCCTTTCCCCAGAAGAGTGTACGCACCCCTGGGATGACCATGACGCTTGAAGAGAGGCCCGGGAATTTCCTAGGCCTCCCCAAGCTTTTCCCCAGAAGAGTGTACGCACCCCTGGGATGACTACAACAGCTTGAAGAGAGGCTCGGGAATTTCCTAGGCCTCCCCAAGCTTTTCCCCAGAAGAGTGTACGCACCCCTGGGATGACTACAACAGCTTGAAGAGAGGCTCGGGAATTTCCTTGGCCTCCCCAAGCCTTTCCCCAGAAGAGTGTACGCACCCCTGGGATGACCATGACGCTTGAAGAGAGGCCCGGGAATTTCCTAGGCCTCCCCAAGCTTTTCCCCAGAAGAGTGTACGCACCCCTGGGATGACTACAACAGCTTGAAGAGAGGCTCGGGAATTTCCTTGGCCTCCCCAAGCCTTTCCCCAGAAGAGTGTACGCACCCCTGGGATGACCATGACGCTTGAAGAGAGGCCCGGGAATTTCCTAGGCCTCCCCAAGCTTTTCCCCAGAAGAGTGTACGCACCTCTGGGATGACCATGACGCTTGAAGAGAGGCTCGGGAATTTCCTAGGCCTCCCCAAGCTTTTCCCCAGAAGAGTGTACGCACCCCTGGGATGACTACAACAGCTTGAAGAGAGGCTCGGGAATTTCCTAGGCCTCCCCAAACTTTTCCCCAGAAGAGTGTACGCACCCCTGGGATGACTACAATAGCTTGAAGAGAGGCTCGGGAATTTCCTAGGCCTCCCCAAGCTTTTCCCCAGAAGAGTGTACGCACCCCTGGGATGACTACAATAGCTTGAAGAGAGGCTCGGGAATTTCCTTGGCCTCCCCAAGCCTTTCCCCAGAAGAGTGGCAGCGTGACTTTAGCACAGTCACTTTACTTTTTGGCGCAGTCGAGGCGCTCAAGGCCGCAGGGAGATGCTTAAGGTAGAATCGGGCAAATCTGCACATAAGCCTGGACGTCTGCGAGCAAATAGTACAGAGCTGCTGGTCAGCCTCATGCCAAGGCCGAGGCCGACCATCCCCCTTCGAAAAGGCCAGGTATGGAACTAGTCCTTCTCGCTCGAAAAATGCAACGCTTGAGGTAATAAATGCCCATGTCGAGTGGAGGCTGGGAATAAGGGGTAGGTTAAGGCTATTCCGTTCCTTTGTTGTAATCATCATGCAACTTTCCCACTATTTTCCAGTAAGGACTGACATATGAATGCAGGGGGCTAAGCACTAAGCTAACAGGAGCTAGAGGCCCAGGCCGATCCGGGCCTCCTCCCTTGTTTTCCTTTTGCAGGAATTAACTTTTCAATGCAGGGTTGTGAAGTTTTCTGTTTTTCCTATTGTTAATTATGGAATGAAGCATTCCAAACGACCCAGTACAGGGGTCCAGGGGCGAAGCGCCCGGTGGGGGTTCGGGGGCAACGCCCCCTAAGCTAAAATGAAAAATGTTGTGCTCGGCCTCTTCCCGAGGCCGAGGCCGACCAAAGAGGCCCTCCGGCCACTTCTATAACTTATCGCCCTCTCTTGCAGGATAACAGAGAAGTCATACAAAAGTCAGCACGAGACGAGGGTTGTACTCTTAAATTTGGCTTAAGGAGCTCGGCCTATAGCATTAAAGTCGCACCTGAATCTCAATTCAAGAGTGGGGGCTTAATGTTATAGGTGATTTTGGACCACACAGATGGAAAAGGAGCTGACGAGGACAATCGGGCAGAGGTAGGATCAAGAGACCGACCCAGAGGAAGACCGGACGAAAGGGTCGGGCCAAAATGGCCCGACCCATATGGTCGGCCTCGGCCTTTTGCCGAGGCCGACCATTCGGCCCGTTTGCACGGGCCGAGCCCGGTGACCTCTTTTCGGTCCCTAATGCCCCGAATCGCCCCGGTTTCGCCTGGTTCGCCCCGAAACGCCACCGAGTTCCTAAAAAAACCCTAGGAGGACAAACAGGTATAAAACCCCCTCTTCACCACGGAAGAAGGGTTCGAAAACTCGATTCTTGACTCTCCCCTTTACTATCTGTAGCTTCTCCTCAGTTTTCTGACTTAGGCATCGGAGGCGGTGTGGCCTACACCACGCCGGGGTGCAGCGGTTTTTGCTGGTCTTGCAGGTCACGTCTTCCCCAGTTCCTACAAATTCACTGTTGGTGTCATGTGAAGGTCGGGTGAGTCTTCTGTCCAGATTTTGGCATCAACAGTGGTGAAGAATAAATAAAAGATATTAAAAAAATAATATTTTTATTATTTTAATATATTTTTATTTTAAAAAATTTTAAAATAAAGTTTAATACAAAAATGAGTGTGACGCCGTCACCACTCCGTTAGTAACTAACGAAAAACGGATAGAATGACCAAAATGAAACCAAACTCAAATTTCAAGGGTTAAATGGTCAAATTTGAAAACTCACGGATTGAAATGAAAACCTAATCCAAACCTTAGGAACCAAAAGTGTATTTTTTCCAAAAAGTAATTAAACAATTATATTATATATATATATATTTTTAGAAATACATAGTCTCATATTGGTTAAAAGAATAAAAGATTTAAAAACATATATGTTTGAATAAATTAAAATCAAAATCAAAATCAACATAGACAAAATAAACAATATCCATGAAAAGTACTGGCATTGCGTTGGTATTTGGGATTTACTTGGATTCAAACGTGGTTGGTTGGAATAGAAAAAGATTGAAGAGAAAGGGGAAGAAAAGAAAACATAAAGAAAAAAAATGAAGGAGAAAAAAAAAAAAAAAAAAAAAAAAAAGACGGCGACGGCCGTAGTTGTAGGGTGGTGGTGATGGTGAGGAGGAGGAAGAAGAGGAAGATGGAAATAAAGAGGAAGAATGAGAGAGGGAAAGATGAAATTAAAAATAATAAATTTTAAATTAATTTATTAATATTTTATTTTTAACATTTTAAAAAATATTGTTTTAAATAAAAAAAAAATAGTGTCACGTCAGCAATCTGTTAGTATTTAACGGAAAAGTGGATGGAGGGACCAAAATGAAACAAAATCTAAACCTTAGGGGCTAAATTGTCAAGTTTGAAAACCCAGATACCAAAATGAAACCTAAACCAAACCTCAATGATCAAAAGTGTATTTTTTCCTATTTTTATTTTAAAAAATTTTAAAATAATTCTTTTAATACAAAAATTAGTGTCACGTCAGCACTCCGTTGGTAATTAACAGAAAAAATGGATGGAAGGACCAAAATGAAACCAAACTCAAATCTCAAGGACTAAAATGTCGAATTTGAAAACTCATGTATTAAAATGAAACATAATCCAAACCTCGGGAACCAAAAGTGTATTTTTCCAAAAAAATGAATTAAACAATTATATTATATTCTTTTTTAGAAATACAAACATAGTCTCATATCGGTTAAAAGAATGAAAGATTTAAAAACATAAACATAGACAAAATAAACAATATCATACTATTATAAAAAGATGGATAATGAGTTTTGAAAAATATAATCTTATTTGATGTCCAAACAATTAACATTTGAATTATACGAAAATTGTAGATTAATATTTCTTTTTGAAAAATAGATTATTATATTCTGTTTAAGAGAATAATAGCAATCATATTTCAATCAAACTTTTGAAAAAAAAAAGGAGTTTTAAAAGTAGACCAAAAAAGAATTAAATAATAATAATAATAAAAATAAAAAAAAAAGTAGACTAAAGACAAACACTAATGTCAAAAATGATAAAATAATTTTGGTCCAATTTCCAAACTCTTTTGGAGATTTAAAAAAAGTCATGAAAATTTCAATAAGGTTCCTCGCCGATTAATCGGATTAAAATGCGAAAGAGCGTGACGAGTCGAGTTTTTAAACGACAGCTACAAGACGTCCAAAACGGGGAGAATTTGGGAAAATTTCTAGTATTACCGTAGTACATACTTTTTTCATTCACCATTTGACACGTCATTTAATGAGAATTTAATGATATAATATTTTATTCTATGGGTTCCACATCATTCTTAAATGCTCCTTACATGACAAACAATAAATGAAGGAATTTTTCATACTACCGTAGTACTAGTAGAATTTTCCCGAGAGCATTCTAGCATTTTCCACGTGGCCCACTAAAAAAAATTGACTGAGTAAAATAATAGTTAAATTACAAATTTAGTCTTAAAATTTTTTAATTTGTGTCTATTTGTCATAAACTTTAAAAAATGTTGGATAGTGCCAAAACGAGCTTAGCTCAAAGGTAATTGACATGTACCCTTCACCATGACCTTAGAAGTTCGAATCCCTTCTTACCTCCAAATGTTGATGTACTAAAAAAAAATGTTGGATAGTAAATTTTCAATAGTTTTTTTTAGGGTAAAATACCTTTTTGGTCCCTCATGTTTCGGGTGAGTTTCCAATAGGTCCCTAGATTTCAAAATTGAACAATCAAGTCCCTACTGTTTAAAAATACTTCAATTGAGTCCTTGGACCGTTAACTTTTTTAACGGTGCTGACGTGGCGGTAACAGTGCTGACGTGGCATTATTAAAAATATTAAAATTTTAAATTTTAAATTAAAATAATAATACATTAAAATTAAATAATAAATAATTTAAAAAGAATTAAAAAAAAAGAAAAAGAAATATCTCTCTCTCCTCTTTCTCCCCACGAAACCCCCTCTCTCTCTCTCTCCTTCCCCTCCATCTTTGAAACCCATCACCTCCCTTCCCCTTCTCGCCGGCAATAGCCCACCGCCGCCGTCGCCATCAAAATCTCGCAGCCGCCGTCGCCGTCGATAGCTCGTCACCGCCGAATCCTTCTTCTTCCCCTTCTCCTCTTTTTCTTCTTCTTCAAAACTATACCCCACCTCCCACCTCCCTCCTCTTCTTCTTCAAAACCAAACCCACCCCCATCCACCTCTTCTTCTTCTTAAACAAAACTTCAAACCCACCCTAAATACCCATTTTCTTCTTCTTAAACAAAACCCCAAACCCACACTGAAATACCCATTTTTCTTTTATTCTTCTTGTCCTCCTCAAATTCACCTCCATTTCTTCTTCCTCTTAAGCTTCAAAACCCACCTAAAACAAAATCCAAACCCAACCCACCCCAAATCCTATTCTTCTTCAAAATAAAAGAAAAAAGGAAACAAAACCCACCCACCCCAGCAGCGATCGACGGCGACATCGACGACAAGAGACGGCGGAGGCAACGGCAAGCAAAGCGGCGACTAAAGAAGGAGAAAGAATGAGGGTTTGGATTCGAGGAGAGAGGTGAGTGAGGGGGAGAGAGAATGAGGGTTTGGGGTCGGAGATGGAGCGGAGGGTGGCAGTAGCGTCGGCGTGGGCTGCATGGCGGCGATGGTAGCGGCGACGACAACCGGAGAATGGAAGGAAAAACAGAGAGAGGAAGGAGAAAGAGAAAGAAGGGAAGAGAAAGGAAGAGAGAGAGAGAGGGGGTTTCGTGGGGGGAAGGAGGAGAAGAGATTTTTTTTTCTTTTTTTATTTTTTTTTTAAATTATTTATTATTTAATTTTAATTTATTATTATTTTAATTTAAAAATTAATATTTTAATATTTTTAATAATGCCACGTCAGCACTGTTACCGCCACGTCAGCACCGTTAAAAAAGTTAACGGTCCAGGGACTCAATTGAAGTATTTTTTAAACAGTAGGGACTTGATTGTTCAATTTTGAAACCTAGGGACCTATTGGAAACTCACCCGAAACATGAGGGACCAAAAAGGTATTTTACCTTTTTTTTTTACCTATTGATATTTTTTAAAATTCACGAACATACTACATTTAACATTCTATTAAACATAAAATTTAATTTAATTTTGTAGTAAATCTACCAGGGAAAAAATGTCTATGTGCACATTATTTTTCAATGTAATAAATTTGCAAATATGGTTTTGCTGCTCATTTTATTTCTCATCTATTAACCTAGTAATAAACTGATGTTTATGTTTTCGACTTGGTAATTGTGTTAGCTAACTATATTAGAATTTTAGACAAAGTAAAAAATAGATTTTTTTTTTTTTTAAAAAAAGTGTCAAATAGGTCATCGAATTTTCAATTTTGAATTAAATAGGTCTCTCAACTTAAAAATATCTTATAAGTCTTTAAACTTTCACTTTTATGCCCAATAAATCATTCAACATTCAATTTTGTGTCTAATAAGTCTTTGACCTATTCGACATTTTTTCTTTAAATTCACATCCTTACTAGATATAAAATTGAAACTTTAGGGATTCCTAATAGACATAAAATTCAATTTTATATCTAATAGATTGGTTAATTTTTAAAAATTTTGAATGTTTCAGAGACCTATTAGACACAAAATTGAATGTTCGGAGACTTATCAAACATTTTTAAAGTCCAATGACCTATTAGACATAAAATTGAAAATTTATGAAGACACTTTTTAAAATTCGAGTACCTAATTATTACACCCCTGAAAGTTCGAGGACTAAACTTGTAATAAAACAAAAAATAATTTGAAAACGATCGGTAAAGTTTAATCAAAGATCAAACTATAAAGATCAAATCGAAACTTAAAATTATAGACACCAAATTAAAATTGAATCTCAACCCAGAGTGATCAAATTGAGTGAAACCAAGCCAAAGTTCATCGCTATTATTTTATAATTGTAGCCTAATACTTTATTTTGATTTAAATTTATGGACTTTGATACTTTATTTTTCATTTTAATTTCTAATCTTCCTTTAGACGTCATAAATTCGTGATGTAATATAAGAAGAAAACTCTTTGATTATGAATTTGAGTTTGGTTTTTGTATGGATGTATATAAAAATTTCCAATCTAATAAGACAAAATCTCTCCGCGAGAGGAGAGAGGCAGCGACGGCCGAATTTGCAAACTAAACTACGCATTCGAAACGCCAAAATGAATATTGTGGTGATGAAATAATGAAAACAACGTGCTGACACTTTAGAGGCCACAAATTCTCCCACCAATAACCACCTTCTTTGTCCTCCACCTAAACCGAACGTTGGAGTGAACCAAAAACAAAGTCATGAGAACTTATGTCCAAAGTAGACAACATCATATAACATTGTGGAGACTTGCGTCGAGTCTATTGTCTCTTACAAGTGGTATCAGTGTCATGCTTCAGAGGTAGTCATGTTCGGGTGGAATCCTCAGGTGCCGAACAAAGAAGTTGTGAGCCTTGAAGTAGTCATGGAGAGGTCCGTGGTTGAGTTCTGGACAGGCAGTATACTTTGGAGAAGAGGAGTTGTCTTGGATAAGAGTAAGAACTCTTAGTAAAGCGGTGAAGTGGACCCATCACCTAGAGAGTTGGACGGACTCGTCTGAGATTGCGTTTGCAAGCATGAAAAATGATTGTGGAAAAATTTTAACCGTTTAGGTTGTTTGGTAAAACAAATTATTTATTTTTCTATCCACAATAACTTTTTAATTTGCCTCTCACGACAAAAGCTAATTGATACCAACTTTTAGATTTAGTTCTTCCGAAAATCTGCCACCTTCTGGCTTACAAATCCTCAATTTATCTTTCTAAATAAATATATATTTTTCCCCTCTATTCTCTCATTTGTTAGTAAAATTTTGATTTATTTAGGTCTCGTTTGATAACTCATTTGATTTTTGGTTTTTGAAAATTAGGCTTGTTTTCTCCAAATTTAGTTACCATGATTTTCATGTTTGTCAAGGATACATTTACATTTCTATCCAAATTCTAAAAAAAAAAACAAGTTTTTGGAAATTACTTTTTTTAGTTTTAAAAAATTGACTTGGTTTTTTAAAACATGGGGAGAATGTATTAAAAAAAACAAAGAAACTTAAAGGTGGATGTAGTATTAATACACTTAATTTTCAAAAACCAAATGGTTATCAAACAGGACCTTAATTTTTATCACAATTATTTTTCTTAAATTTTTATGAAATAATTTAGATTAGTTAAACATAATCCAATGCAATTTCTAGCTATCATATAAATTTTTAAATAATTATCTTATAATAAATTATAAATTAAATGTTAACATGAAAATAATTGAAGTAATAAGCCTACTTTAGTAGTTATAATATTAAGTCACAACAATTTAGTATTAATTTACCAAACACTATAATTAGTTTTTTTCTAATTTAAAATCGAAATTTACCAAACACTATTTTACTTTCTTTCAAGCTGATTTTTCCAAAAGCAAAGTTTCTAGCAATTATTTTAAAAGCTACAACAATTCCAAACTAAGTCGAAATTTGGAAGAATTTTTAAGATAGTATATATTCCTTCTATTAATATTTTACATGTCATTAGATGATATGTTATTTTATTTCGTACGTGTTTAGGAGTGATTTTGAAATGGTTAAAATCATTTTTGTCAAATTTAAAATTACTTCGAAGCATGTCTTTAATAATTTAAAACCAATTTTGATGATATGAAAATCACGGTTATAAGTGTAAAATTAAAAATGAAATTGATATTGAATAATTAAAAAAGTATGTTTCGAGTGGATTTCGAACCTATGACAAAAGTGATTTTAATAGTTTCAAAATCACTCTCAAACATGCATTACATGTGTCTCATACATCATTCTTAAATACTTCTTTTATGACAAACAATGAATGAGAGGGTTGTATGAAAAAAAATTTCATACCACCGTAGTACTTGAAATTTTCAAGAAAAATGAATACAAAAGATCGAAATAATGTTGTTGACACTCCTACGTCGTTAGATATATGAGTATAGAGATAGGTTATCAAACGAAATTTTTGACTAGTGTTAATAGTTTTTCTTATTTCTATGGGATAATTTGGGATTGTTTGTTACATGTGTATTTTTGTATGATTTTAATATCTTGAATATATTCATTGTAATGCTAATGATATTTATAAATTAATAGTTTTTCCCAATCTCAATATAGTTCAACACCATTAATTAAAAAGTTAGATATTGGAATGAACAATATTTTTACTACATACCACTATTAAAATATCGACAACTATGAGAGATTTTTCTCATTTTCTATCATTCTCTTTTTTAGTTGTCAAGATTTTAATAGGGTATATATAGGGATCCCTACATACCGATATGCAGTAAATATTTTTCTATTGTAATCCTCCCTTGTTAAGCTTTTAAAAAAATCATTATGTTTAATAAAATTAAAATAGGATTTTATGTTTTAGAGTTAAAATGAAATAAGTTTAAAATGTGTTTAGGATCTAAGTGAAAAAAAATCAATTCAATAATATGACCTGAATATAAAAAAAATATATATGTTAAATTTTTTTTATAGTAAATAAAAAACCAAGGATTGTGTTTTGTCCCCGTGAATTTGAGTTATTTTCACGATAAACTTTTGCGGGTGTTTGGGACAAGGAGTTATGAAAAGTAGGAGTTGGATGGAGTCTCCTTATTTAGCCCAAGAACATACAATACATCTTACTGTGAGACCAAAAAATTTATTAATTGTTATGCGCAATTTTGGACCACTCTGATGCACTGGGAGCTGACGAGGACAACTGGGCAGAGATAAGACCAGAAAAACCGACCTAGAGGAAGACCGGACCAAAGGGTCGGGCCAACTTGGCCTGACCAAGCGGGCCGAGTTTGTTCGCCTCCGTTTGGTCCCTGCTGTCTCTAGCCGCTCTGGTTCTGCCTGGTTCGTCCCGAAACGCCTCCGAACGCCAAGTAAACCCCAACGAAAGACACAGGTATAAATGGAGTCTCTCACACCCAGAAAAATGGTTCGAAATCTATCTACACAATTACTCTTGACTGTTGATCTGACTTAGGCATCGGAGTACAGGTGGCCTACACCACACTGGTGTGCAACGATTCTTACTGGTCTTGCAGGTCACGTCTTCCTCGTCCTCAACAAATTCACTGCGGGTGTCACGTGAAGGTCAGGTGAGTTGCTTGGCCAGATTTTGACATCAACATTAACCAATCACAATACTTTATCGTTTATCTCACAAACTTATTGACTCCTACTCCAACTCTCAAGACAAAACAACTCTAGATTTCATAACTCAACTCCGTGCTCCAAACACGTTTTATCAAATCAAACTTTGACTTGGATGATAATTGTAATTTTTACTTTTTGTGATACTTTCATCTTATTCATTCTAATAACTTAAAAGAAAACGCAAAACTTTTCCAAACATGTTAATTTCAATAGAAATCGAGTTCTAATAAATCACTACATAAAATTAATCATGGTATAAACTTTTTTTTTTTTGAAATATCATGGTATAAACTTTCTAGAACTCACTAATTTGAACGAAAATTTGTTAGATATAGTCATCAGAGTTTGGAATGTTATAAGGCTAATGGCATTATTGTAAATAAATGGGTTTGGTGTAAACATTTTCCATAAATACAAAACAGTGCACCCACATTCTGTGGTGGATATCGTATATCAATTTCATATTTTTCAGTTACGTGTTTAATGATTTAACAGGAAAATATAATCTATTTTCAGAAAAAGAAAAAAAAATAATAATCTATACTTTTGTGGCTGAAATTTCAGCAATTCGAATCGAAATTTGTCCAAATTTTGTAGGGTAGAACTACAGACAAACCAAACACGAGATAGACCTTTCAAAAAAAAAAATAGGGAGTTGAATTAATAAATCTCTTAGGGGTGTTTGGGGGACTGAATATGTTATAATAACCCCTTATTATAACCTATTCAATGTTTGGGGCACCAACAAAAATAATTGGTGAGGTGGGTTATTTTAACCCCCGATTATTTTATCCATTCCCTACAGTAACCATCATTCAACCCACTCGATTATTCTATCCATTTTCTACAGTAACTATCTTCTCTCTTCTTCCATGCGACTCCTTGACTTTTCCGACGACCGCCGACGACTTTTTCGACGATCGCTGATGACTTTTCCGGCCACCGATTTTTTTTTCCATATTTCTTCTCAATTTCATTTTGAAAAATGTAAAAAAAAAATAATAAAGAAAAAAACATCAAAGGTTGCCGGAAAAGTCGTTGACAACATCGAAGGTTAATCAACTTAAAAAAAAAACATTCAAACGAAATTATATTTACCACACTCAAGTTTATTTCAAATGATTTTATTGATAAAAAAAAAAAAAAAAAAAAAAAAAAAAAAACTAGAAAAAGAAAACAGTCGGTTTGAACCTTTGATTTAGAACCCCATGTTTAAACAGATCGACACTCCAAACACAGATTATTTTATCCCAGATTAAAATAATCTGCACCCCAAACACAGATTATTTTATCCCAGACTATAATAATCTGCACCCCAAACACTAATTATTATAATCTCCAGACTATTATAATCGTCAGATTATTATAACCACCAGATATTATAACCAATTCGGCGTCCCAAACAACCTCTTATATATTTTTCATGTGTTTGAACTCAAAGGCGTTGTTTCTTTCTCCATTAATATTGGCAACAAAGTCACTGGTTTGGTGCAACGAGATTCCCTTTCAAGTCGTCAAACAAGATATATATCATTGATCAAGAGGTCATAAGTTTAAATTTCGTCACCCCCTATACGTTGTTGAATTCAACAAATATATATATAGTATTAAGTTATAGTATATCAACGAATTTCAGAGTCGTCTTTTAGATTGGATTCATACTTGAAAGAATTGAATCCTCTAGCGGAAGCGAATTAAATCGAGCGTGATTTTAATTTCAATTATTCGAATACCGGTACGTTGGGCAAAATAAGAAACAATTTCTACACTAGATTAAGCATGCATTTACAGATCTAAAACAATTTTAGATGCAAGAAACTTACGTGGTAGAAGGCGAAAAACAACACAATGCTCCTATCCACGTTCTTGATCTTCCAATCAACACCACCAATAGCGAACACCCGCTATGTCTCTTGGATTACTGAGACTTGGTTTGTGGGAACCAAAAACATCTTGGAAGGGAATCACAACAAGGAGAGGTAGAGAGAAAAACTCAGAGAATTCTCTCTCTGTGTTTTCGTTAAACTGAGAGAATGATCGATTAGTTGGGGAACTACCTCTCCCCTGTACCATAAGTGGGGAGGGAGTTATTACCCTACTAGATCTCGATCGTTGGATCTAATCCAAACGATCTTGGCCGTCTATTAATTAAATAATAATAATCATTTAATTAATTAATTAACTATAATTAATTTAATTAAAACAATATTAATTAAATCAATTATAACATAAAGGTATTTAATTCAATTTGAATCATATTAAATTGATTTAAATTGGCCATTCAATTAATCATATTAATTGAATCCACATTAATTAAATATCAAATATTTAATTAATTTTGTAATTGAATCATATTCAATTATATCTCTCTCATTTAACCTATAGTTTTAATGTGCATCAAATGTACATTAATATTCACTATAGAATTAATTTAATCAAATCACATTGAATTAAATTAAATTAATTAATTCTCCAATTAATTAATTCATTAATTAAATATCATATATTTAATTAATTAACTATTTGAATCATTATTCAAATAATTCTCTCATATACTATAGTTTTAATATGAATCTCATTCACATTAAATTTAACCTATAGTTTCAATATGAATCTAATTCATATTTAATATTTGAACTCCTTCAAATATTTAATTCTCCCGTTAATTAATTTTGAATCATATCCAGAATTAATTTATAATATAAAGTTTAATTCACCAATTAAACTTATATTATAATGTATCTTTATACATTATTTTAATTGTATCAAATACAATAAAATTCCCTTAACGAATTTGAACACACTTCAAATTCTATTCAAGACTATTTAACCTCAGAACCCTTTACGAGCTAGCAGGTGGACCTAATGGACCTACAGATCAGAAGCTCCAACGATACGAGACTAATTGGCTAAACTCATTAACCAAGTTAGTCAACATTCGTTAACTGTGAGTCACTCCACTAAAGACCCACAGCTGCACTCTTCTCACTGTAGAATATTTCTGTGTCCACGGATATTGACCAATAACAGTAAGTCAATCCTTCATGAGTGTTCGTAACGCTAGCTGGGTCAAATTACCGTTTTACCCCTGGGTTACCTCTGGATCCTTAAGTACCACTGATTCCTCTAATGAACAATCTGTTTATGATCCAATCAATAAACAGCAGTTCCTCTCGGGTCAGGAGAGGATGGGCGCCCTTGTTCAAGACTCGGAATCAGCCCTTAAGGGAACACACATCTACTTGCCCTAATAGGGGAATGAGTGAATTCCATCTTGTACTGTTATGTTCCCAGCCCCCATTCGGTCTTGCCCCTGAAATGGTAGGATTATTGAGTCGGCGAACTGGCCACTCTCACCCATACAGATCTAAGGACAATCCCTCCTGAAAAGGAGTTCATAACAGACTCAGGATTGAGATTGAGTTACCTAGGTCATCCTATTGAAATAGAAACCTAAACTAGTCAACGGTGTTACATCTAGTGGTTACTATTTCGCGGTCCGGTCTTATGCAAACTCATTGCACAGGATACCCCCACTCGCATGTCTCCTACATGGATGCTTTGGATCATTGCATCTATATCGAATACAAAGTGGGCCGTATCACATAGTGTTACCAGGATAAGGTACCCAGCCTTATCCCTATACTATAGACCATTTAAGTTGTTACTTGAACATTGATCCCCGTATGTCCCCACATACTAGTTCAAGTTTCATCTAAACAACCTAGGATCTTAGTTTATTGGATTTGGGTCAAATTGTGCAATTTTAGTAACAATAACTCTTTATTGTACAAACCTCAATAACGACGTATTGATACAAGTGAACAATTTGTCACCATTCACTATCTACGAGTTTTAGGGCATAAAACCCAACAACTGACACATGAAACTTTTCAGAGATTATGAAAATGTTGTATTGATTGTGTGAGTTGAGAATACACAATTGATCCCTGTTTATACACAAAGAAATAACAAAATACAAAATATAAAATAACAAAAAGGGAGAAGATCATGGAATAATAACTAAACCCCATAACAAAATAACTAATATCCATAACATCCCCCACCAACGAAAGACTATCGAGGCATGAGTTTGGAGCGAAGGAAGCATAGGTGATGGCTAGTTAGAGGCTTCGTAAAGAGATCAGCTAGCTGAGTAGAGGTAGAAACAAATTGCAATGAAATATCCTTCCGAGTAACCCGTTCGCGAATAAAATGAAAATCAACTTCGATGTGCTTAGTTCGCCCATGAAAGACCGGATTACGAGCAAGTTGAATGGCGGACTGATTGTCACATAATAGAAGAGGAGGTGAGGAACCAAAGATGCAGAGATCACGAAGAAGCTGACGAACCCAAAATAATTTAGCAGCCGTAGAGGCAAGAGCACGTTACTCAGCTTCTGTGGAACTTCGAGACACAGTAGATTGTTTCTTTGCTCCCCATGAAATTGGATTAGGCCCTAAAAAGATAACAAAGTTTGTCGTGGAACGTCTGTCAAGAGAACTCCCAGCCCAATCTGAGTCGGAGAAAGCTATGAGATTCAAAGAGCCACCTTTGCGAAAGAGAATACCAGAGGCTAACGTTCCAGCAAGGTAGCGAAGGACGCTCGCTTAGCAGCAACTAAGTGAGCGTGAGAAGGATTCTGCACAAATTGAGAAAACCAACTTACAGAGTAAGCAAAATCAGGGCGAGAGAATGTGAGATAATGTAATGCACCAACAAGAGCCCAAAAAGTTTGAACATCAGCAAACGAATAAAGAGAACCAACATCAGTAGCTGGCTTGAGAGAAATCGGTTTAGAACAAGGCTTAGCATTGGCCATACCAAAACGATGAAGAATATCACTTGCATATTTAGCTTGAAAAAACATGAATCCCAGTAGAAGACATCTTGACTTCAAGACCAAGAAAGTATGTAAGATAACCAATATCAGTCATGTCAAATCGAGACTGCAACTGAGATATTAAGGAGTTAATCATAAGATTGTTAGTACCAGTGATGATAATATCATCAACATAGAGAAGAAGATATATAAGATGTCCATCATGTTTTAGAACAAATAGAGATGAATCTGACTGAGAAACACAAAAACCTAATGTGAGTAAATAGGATGTAAAACACTCAAACCACGCCCGAGGTGCTTGCTTGAGACCGTAAAGGGACCGAAGTAATTTGCAGACATGAGTTGGATTGGTTGAGTCAACAAATCCCTGAGGTTGCTGCATATAGATTTCTTCATGTAAATCCCCGTGTAAGAAGGCATTCTTAACATCGAGTTGACGAATTTGCCAACCATAGTGAGCAACCAAGGAAAGAATGACTCAGACGGTTGGTTTCTTAACCACGAGACTGAAGGTTTCGTCATAGTCAATACCTTCTTATTGATGGTAGCCCTTGGCAACTAGACGAGCTTTGTAGCGAGCAATGGAGCCAATTGGATTACGTTTGACTCGATACACCCATGTGCATCCAATGACACTTTTACCAGGAGGGAGAGGTGTAAGTTGCCAAGTCCCTTGTTGTGTGAGAGCCTCAAACTCGGATCTCATTGCTTGCTACCAAACAGGAAACTTAGACGCAACAATAAATGAAGATGGTTCAACTTCAGAATCATGAGATAAAGAAGTGGTAGCAAGAAACACCTTACACTTAGAAATTCTTGATTTACCACGAGTTTGCATTGAATGTACATTTTGAACATGAGGCACTAATGGAACATCATGATGAGCAGATCGCAAAGAAACAAGATCAGTAGTATTAACATCAGAAATAGCAGGAGGCAAAGAAACAGAAGCATCAGTAGCATCAGTAATAACATTAACACCAGAATCAACAAGAGAGTCTTGTACAGTAGGTTCAACCGCAATATTAAGCCCATTGTTATCAGTAACAGGTAAAGAACAAGTATCAGTAGAAGAGGAAGTTGGGGTAGAGGAAGAAGTGGTAGGTAATAGAAAAGGAACCAAAGGGTTAAAACTAGGAGATGATAAACATGTGGATGGAATGGAAGATGTAATTAGTAAAGAGAAAGGAAAAACAGTTTCATAAAAAAAAACATGTCTAGAGGTATAGAATTTCTCATTACTCATGTTGTAACACAGATAACCTTTATAATCTAATGGATAACCAAGAAAAACACACTGAGTGGATTTAGGTTGGAGTTTGTTAGAGTTATAAGGAGTAAGTAAAGGGTAGCAAGCACAACCAAAGGTCTTTAAATGAGAATAGTCAGGTGGCTCTTTAAATAGGCATTCATATGGTGATTTATCATGTAAAGAAGGAGAAGGTAAACGATTTATGAGATAAGTAGCAGTAGCAAATGCATAAGACCAAAATTTTGTAGGAAGAGATGCTTTAGACATAAGAGATAAAGCCATTTGAACAATATGGCGATATTTGCGTTCAACAACACCATTTTGTCAGGTGTGTAAGCACATGACTTTTGATGAATTATGCCATTAGAAGAAAGATAAGATGAAAGAGATTGATTAATGTATTCACCACTACCATCTGTTCAAAGAGTTTTAATTCGAGTAGAAAATAAATTTTCAACTATTGGCTTAAAACATTGGAAAACAACAGAAACATCAGATTTTCGAGCAATAAGATATAACCACGTAAATTTAGAATGATCATCAATGAAAGAAATGTAATAATTAAATCCATTGACAGAAGTTTCAGGAGCTGGGCCCCAAACATCATTGTGTATAAGATTATGAGGCAAAACAGAAGCAGAAAATGAACGAGGAAAAGGTAATTTAGTCATTTTGCCACTAGCACAGTGCTGACAAATAGAAGAAGAAATAGAACATGAAGATAAACCTAAGAAACGAAGAACAAAATTAATAACAGAATGACCAGGGTGTCTTAATTGATTATGCCAAAGAGAATAAGAGATATCTGTAGCAACACGAGCAACAAGACATGATGGAGCAGAAGATGTAGGAATAGATGATAAAGGATAGAGGCCATTTGCACTAGGTCCTTGGAACAAAACCTTGCCCGTACATTTGTCTTGAACAACAAACTTGTGTGAGTCAAATATGATAATATAGTTGTTGTCTACATATAGTTGATGGACAGACAGAAGGTTGGTAGCAATATGAGGAACATATAGAATATTATTAAGCTGGAAAGAAGAGGAAGATGTATGGAGAGAACCTGAGCCATTGTGAGAAATTGGGAGGGATTGGCCACTACCTACTGATACTTGATCATCGCCTGCATATTCTGAAGCAATAGACAAATTATTGAGATCAGCGGTAAGATGAGCATTACAACCAGAATCGGTTAACCAAGTAGAAGAGGAACCAGCTCCATTATTCACACTGCTTGATGTTGTGTTGCAGTAAGCAACATTTTGAGAGGCCACCATGGCTGCTAGTTGCGTAGGTGGATGACGCCCTTGGAAATGGTAGTTCATTTTTGTTAAAACAATCAATTGCACTATGTCTAGAGCGTTGAAAAATTTGACATGAAACCCGCCCTTGTCCGTCAGAAGATTGTGTAGAAGAAGAAAATATGCCTCTACCTTGATTAAAATTTCCACGACTAGAAGGATTGAATCCACGACCATGACCTTGATTGCGTCCACGACCAGATGACCTTCCTCGATTAAAATTTCAAGAGGAGTTGGAACGCTGAGAGAGATTGGGTGTTGTTCGAGACGCAAACATGGTAGAAGGCTGAGTTAGGGCATCATCTTGCTTTGATTGTTTCTCAATAGCAGCCTCCTCTGCTTTCAGAAGGTCGTGGAGCTCATCAAATGTAACCGATTGTGACCGTGTTCTCATAGACGTGCAAAAAGTGTTAAAAACAGAAGGTAAGTCATTTAAGGCATAGATAAGAATATTCTCTTTATCCACAATAACAGAAACATTAGCTAATTTATCCTTGAGTTCTTTGATTCGTTTAACATAATCATCGATTGACTCACCCGGCTTCTTGGTTATTGATTGAAGATCTGACTTCAAATTGACGATGTTGGTTCTTGAGCTTGAAGAGTAGTGCTTTTCAAGGACCTCCCAGGCTTGTTTGGATGATGTGCAACCAACAGCATAGGCTAAGGCTGTCGACGACAGTGTGTCATTGATCAGTGTCATTAGAGCTTGATCTTTGGCAACCCACTCCTCATAAAGTGGATTAATCTGAGAATATACTGGAGCAGGAGGTGCTTCAGTTGCAGTCTCCATCGATGTAGAGGACAATGTGGTGGATGATGGAACCGTCTTTGGAGGGCAATTAGTGGAGCCATGTGGAGCCATCGATAAATCCAAACAACTTGTGAGCCTTTAAAATCGACTGTAGTTGAAATTTCCAGAGAACAAAATTTGTGGAATCAAGCCTCAGAGAAATTAGGTTACAGATATTTGAGAGCAAAAATATTGGTGAAGGAGAGTTGTTAGATGTCATCTCAGCAAAAAAAAAGGAAGTGTGGAAAAAAGAAGAGGGGAAGAAAAAAAAGACGTGAGTCACTTAGAGCTCTGATACCATGAAACTTTTCAGAGATTATGAAAATGTTGTATTGATTGAGTGAGTTAAGAATAGACAATTGATCCCTATTTATACACAAAGGAATAACAGAATACAAAATATAAAATAACAAAAAGGGAGAAGATCATGGAATAATAACTAAAACCCATAACAAAATAACTAATACCCATAACAACACATACAATTGTTAATTTTAGAAGAAAAAAAAATACACTTTTAGTTCGTTTGGATTGGGTTACATTTAGGTTCATGAATTTTTAAACTCAACAAATATAACGCTGAGATTTGGATTTCTTTGCACTAGTGGTCTCTCCTCCCAAATTTTTGTTAGTTTATGCTGGCGTGACACTATTATTTTATTAAAAAATATTTTAAAAATTTTTAAATAAAAATATATTAAAATAATAAAAATATTGTTTTTCTTATTCTTCATTTTTCTCATTCTTCTTCTTCTATCTGTTGTCGATGTCGCTTCATTCTTTTTTTCTCTCTCTCTCTTCCTTCTCTTTTCTTCTTCTCCCTTCTCCTCCCTTTTTTTCACTATTTTTTTTTTTTTTTTGAAAACTAAGGGGAATCGTTCCCCTTCAATTTGGGCTCGTTCCAGCCAGATTTGAAGGGGAAACCGCCTTCGTTTCCTTCTTCTTTTTTTTTTTTAAATTACAATGAAATCCAAACCTCATAGTATATTTGTTGAGTTTCAAAACTTATGGACCTAAATACAATGTATTCCAAATCTAATGAACCAAAAGTGTAATTTTTTCTTAACTTTATATTTAAAGAAACAAATTATTATAGGATCAAAGAATGTAACACTGAAAATAAACAATAAACACTAAAGGAAAATGAAATGAAAAAATGTCTTAGGAAATTGAATTCACCAAATGAATCTACTATCCCAATTAATTAATTATTCGAGATTTGAACAAACTGTCAATTTTCTAAGTCAAGAACACTATACCTCAATTACCTCTCCCAAGAATTGGTTAACTCTCTTTTTCGATTAAGGACACAATATTCTTCTCCTAGCTTCAATAAAAAAGCAAATACTGTGATAGATCAATTTTTAAATTATCCATCACAATATTCTAAATCTCAAGGATATTGTCGGCGACTGAAGTGGAATTTCAACCCTGTCGGATGCAATGAAAATCTTGTATTGGAATGTTCGAGGATTGGGAAATCCCTAAACGTTCTCGAAGCTTCGCCATTTGGTTAGAAGCATGAATCCCCACATATTATTTCTTTCTGAGACAAAAAAAGAAGATGAGAATGGGTGTTGGGTGGAGGGTACTGAAGCCATAGGCCGTGTGGCAGCCAATTATTTTAAAAGACTCTTCCAATCTTTCAACCACCAAAGTCAAGCCATGGAACATATCCTTGAAAGTTTATCAGCAAAAATCACAGTGAATCAGTGGGATGAGCTAGACAAACCTTTAAAAAAGGAGGAGATCAAAATCGTCATTAAAATCATAAATCCAACTAAAGCCTCCGGACCAGATGGAGTTCATGCTATGTTCTTTCAAAAATACTATGTTAATGCAATTTTCCCAACTAAAAGTTTAAGAATTTTCTTTGCATAATTAATAAAGAGAGTGGATGCCAAAATATATATAGCTAGGAAATGGAACTTGAGACTAAGGTATGTTTGGTTCAAGTTTTCAAGTGTTTAATTTTGAAAATATATATATATATTTTGAGAAAAAATTATAGTATTTGATAACCACTAAAAATAACCTATTAAAAATGAGTTTGAAAAATAATTCAATTTGAAAGAAACACTTGAAAACAATTTTTTTTAAGTTTTAAGTATATAATAATTTAAGTATAAAAAACACTTGCGAATAAATGTAACCAAACATATGAGTGTTTAAATTCTAACAAATTTTTATACAAAAAACATTATTGGTTGGCTTTTGCTGCAACATCTCACACCCTCCTTTGCTGCAAGGTCTTGGACCAAATCCACCTTAGATACATAGAAGACTTATTTATTTATTTATTTGGGATAAAGAGTAGGACTTTTTTTTTTTTTTTTTTGTTGGGAATCCTTTGATAATAATCACTGGTCGCAGTTGCAATAATTTAGATTGCATTTGATTTTTTTTTAAATTAAGTTTATAAACACTACTTTCACTCACGAGTGTTGAAGGAGAAATTTTGGCCAATGACAAATTGCCACGTCATTATTTAAAATTAATGACAAAATTATAATTAATTAAATTTGGGACCAATTATAAATCGACATGTGTCCCAAATTTAATTTGAAGACAAAGTTGGCCAATTATAAATTTTTAGGGCTAAATGTCAATTTGATCAATTAATTAAAAATAAATTATTTTGATCAGATTAATTGATTTGACCAATTAATTAAAGAAAATAATTAATTGAATCAAATTTGGGTCTTTTAAATATTTGGGTCATATGGTTTTGGGTCAAATATAAACCAGACCCAAGCCCAATAAAGCCCAAGCCCAAGTTGTTAGGCCCAAAAGTCACCAGGGCCCATCCAGCGAGAACTCTATAAATAGAGGGTTCAGAAATGTTACACTCTCACAAAGACCAGAGTTCAGAGTTTCAAAGCTCTCAAGCAGAACCAGAGAGTTCAGAGAGACTCCACCAAATCTGAAGACCGAAGACTCTCTACAATCCATAAGTTCAAGTGTTGAACACTCCTTGAAGACCAAACATTCTTCAAGACTTCAACGAGCTTATTTGTTTTCATTTTATTTTTATAAATGTTTTCAAAATCTAAGTCAAGTTTTGAAAATTAAAAAAAAAATAATTAAAAAACGTGTTTTTAAATTTGAGTAACAATTCAAATGTTTCTTTGAGAAATATGAAAAAAACTATTGTAAATAAATGGTGAGAAAAACAAGTACGGTCTTTAAAAATCAAATGATTATCAAACAAAACTTTAATTCATATATTTTTCAGGTTAAAATATTATTTTGGTCATTGTATTTTGAAACTGGTTCAATTTTAGTTTTTGTACTTTCAAATGTTTAATTTTAGTTCATGTACTTTCAACCTATCTTAAAATTAGTATGTATTCTTAGTTTAGAGTTATTTTTTAGAAGTTGATAAAATAATAATAATAATTTTCATTAAAAAAAAAAACACAATGTAATATGATTCCAAAATTTATAGAGAAAAGATTAATATATACTGATTTATTATTTGAAAAGATAGCTATAAACTTGTAGTTGATACTGAATTTAAAATATATAAAACAAAATTTTAAAATATAGAAACTAACAAATGAACAAAAGGTCGAGAAAAAAAGAAACAACAAAGGAACAAGTCTCAGAGTATACGAATTAATAGTACTTTAGCCTCTATTTTTTAACATAAAGTTGGGATTCTATGATTCAACTTATGATGGGAGCGTTGCACCTTGGTTGATGATTTTGGCCTAGCTTTGAGTCCGTCCTCTGGAGGGTGTGAGCTTTATTTGGTTGTCCTTTGTAAGATTGCTCTCTGAGCGGTTTTGCTCAAAAAAAAAAAAAAAAAAAAAAAAAAAAAAAAACCTTATGATGGGATTCTATGATTCAACTTAGGCTAAATTGTAAAATAATAATAATAATAATAATAAAAACCTGAACTATGGGATTTGTTTAAAAAATATTCATGAACTTTGAAAAATGTTTCAAAAATACCTTTACTGTTAATTTTTGGATGGAAACCATTAAAGTTTCAGTTTCAAAGATACCCTTGAACTTTCAAAGAAAATTAAAAAATACCCTTATTGAAAAATGTTTCCTTTTTTCTCCTCACACTGTAAATTCTTGCATGGAGGAAGAATTTATGGTGAGAGGAGGAAAAAAGAAGAAGTATTTTCCAATTTGGGTATTTTTAATTTTTTTTTTTTTGAAAGTTCAAAATTTGTTAAACTGAAACTTTAACGGTTTCCCTCCAAAAATTAATTGCAATGGTGTTTTTGAAACACTTTTCAAAGTTTAAGGATATTTTTTAAAATTTTCCAAATTTAGGGACATTCCATATTTTTTATAATTTAGCCTTCAACTTATGATAGGTACAATTTGGTGGAAAAGTCAAAATAAAACTTGGAAAATAAGCGGTAAACGAACGAGTACAAAAGAAGAAAAAAGAAAAAGGCGTGGAGGTCACTTTTAATAAAGATATTTTGGCTTTTTGGTCCCTCAGTTTGTGGAAAAGCGTGTCCGGTTTAAATTTCCTTTTTAACCCAATGCCTCTTTCCTTTTTACGTGTTTTTGGCGCCCTTTACCATTCCAATGCAATATCTTTTTAAATATTTTCTCTTCTTTTTACTTTTTAGGGTAAAATACTCTTTTGGTCCCTCATGTTTCAGATTCGTTTCCAATAGGCCCCTAGGTTCCAAAATCGAACAATCAAGTCCTCACTGTTTCGAAAATAGTTTAATGTAGTCCCTCCACCGTTAATTTTTTTAACGGTGCTGACGTGGCACACTTTTAATAATAAAATATTAATTTTATAAATTAAAATAATAATATATTAAAATATTAAAATAATTATCTAAAAAAAATATTAAAATAATAATAATAATGAGTTTTTTAAATAAAATTACTCTTTCCCTCTCCTTCATCCCCCACCCACGTGAACATCCCTTTCTTTCTTTCTCTTTCTTTCTCCTTCCTTTCTCCCTTACTTCCCTGTCGTCCTTGTCGATGACTCGTCGCTGATGGTCCGCTACATCCGCCACCTTTCTTCTTCTTCACCCAAACAAACTCACCCCTTCTTTTTCGTTATGGCCACCCCCACCCACCCCTTCTTTCTTTCTTCCTTCTTTTTTTTCCTTTCTTCTTCTCCTTGCTCGCCGCCGCCGCCGCCACCTTCCACCGGTTGCCGCGCGTTCCATTTCTCCTCTCTCCCCTTCACTCCCTCTCTCCGAAACCCCCTTTCTTTCCTCCATCTTTCTCCCTCTCTCCGAAACCCTCTTTCTTTCCTCCATCTTTTTTTCTTTTCTTCTCCTCGCCGATCGCAGCCGCCGTCAAGGGTATTGGATCTGAAACAAGAAGAAGAAAAAGACGCGGAGTTGGGGAGGTGGGGAGGAGGCTCCGACAGCGACGTCGGCGACGAAGAGGAAGATTGGACGGCAGTGAGGGATTCGAGGGGCTGGTTTGTATCTTCGTCGGATCGATGCATGTCGGATTCGCAGTCGGAGATGGGGAGGAGGTGCACGGCGGTGCATGTGAAAGGAAGAAGAGAAGTTTGAAGAGAGATGGTGAGGGAAAAGAGATGTTCAGCCGAAAGACGAGGAAGAAGATGAAGAGGGTTGGAGAAAATGATGCTTCGATATGAGTGGAGGAGAGAGAAGAGAGAAGATTTTTTTAAAAAATGATTATTTTAATCATTTTATTTATTTTTTATTATTATTATTTTATTATATCAATATATTATTATTTTAATTTTAAAAGTTATTATTTTATTATTAAACGTTTGCCACGTCAGCACCGTTAAAAAAATTAATGGTGGAGGACTAAATTGAACTATTTCTGAAACAGTAGGGACTTGATTGTTCGATTTTGAAACCTAAGGACTTATTGGAAACGAACCTGAAACATGAGGGACCAAAAAGGTATTTTACCCTACTTTTTATCTCTAATTTTTTGAAACCATTTACTCATTGGACTTTGGTTTGTAATGATTTAATCGTCGGATTTTTTATTTTGTAAGAATTTAGTCCCCAAACTTTAATTAGTAACACTTTAGTTCATGTACTTTCAAATTTATGA
Organism: Luffa acutangula; assembly: GCA_036850905.1. Taxonomy (NCBI): domain Eukaryota; kingdom Viridiplantae; phylum Streptophyta; class Magnoliopsida; order Cucurbitales; family Cucurbitaceae; genus Luffa; species Luffa acutangula. Next base: position 48,052,418 of record CM072092.1, on the reverse strand, counting down.
CGATTTAGTCCCTATTGTGAAAATTGAAATGTTAGGGCATGTTTGGTAGACAATCCAGATTCTGTTTTATGTTTTCAGAATATGCGTTTGGCAGATGTGTTTTTGAAAACTATTTTTTGATTCTGTGATCCAAATAGTGAAAATTCTGAAAACAATTTTTTTATGTTTTCGATGTATCCAGATTTTGAATTTGAAAATTTTAAATGCAAAATTAAATTAAAAAAAAAAGATAAAAACTTTAATAAAAATAGTATTTCACGTTATAAACTTAATTTATTTTTGTAAAATTAAAATTTGTATAATATAATGTATTATAAATTATATGATATTGTAAAATAATAACTATAAAAAATTTATAGCACATAACGTGTTTTTAAATTAATTAATAATAGTTTATATTCAACTTAGTATTTAGTGGATAATTACAAATAGTTTATGGTTTATAAATATATTATCAAACACATTTTGAACAATTGTTTAAATTGGGATCCAATTTCTGAATTTGCTACCAAACAAAAACATGAAATACAACTCTGTTTTCATTAAATCCCTTGTTTTCAAATTTCCGTTTTCAGATCACCAACCAAACATGCCCTTAATATTTAATGAAATTTCTTACATAAATATATTGATAAACTAATTTGGAACCTTTATAAGCTACAAAGTCTAATCATTAAACAAAAAAACCGACATTTAATTTTGATTGTTTTTTTGGCGACATGGATTAAATTGTTACAAAATTGAAAGTATAAAGACTAAATTGTTACTTATTAAAGTTTAGAGACTAAATTGTTATAAAATTGAGAGTACATGATTAAATTGTTACTTTTATGAAAGTTCAGTGACTAAAAATGATTTTAACCAAAGATAAATTATCCTCTATGGCCATCAATTAGGAAATTTATTGTTATTACGGAGGGCAATTGAGATTAATGGGCCCATTTGATTTTTCATTTGTAAAAATAGGCTCAGTTTTTAAAATCTCTTATTTGGAGACCCTGTGGTTGTGAAAAGACGAAATTAGTCTTGCCCTTTTCCAAGTTATCTTCTTAAAAATCTCAACCAAAATTGGGATAAAATTCGTGTAATACAACAAAATTTGATTACATTTAATGAATCTCGATCGAATTTTGACAAATAATCATGCAACCACAGACTAAATTTGCCCAAAATTAATGAATCCGACCGAAATTAATAAATCCCGATCGAAAATGGTCGGGATTCATGCATTCCCGATCGAATTTTGGCCGGAAATCATGCAAATCCGGCCAAAATAATGAATCCCGGCCGGAATTCATGCATTCCCACCGGGATTCATGCATTTCCCGGCCAAAATTCGGCCGAGAATGCATGGAGCTTTTTTTTTTTTTTAAGCGCATGTTGGTTTCTTCTTTTCCTTTTTAAATCAAGCGGCAAACTTCCTTTCTTTTTTTTCTTTTTCTTTTTTAAATCATTCGGCAGATGTTTTTTTTTTTTTTAATTAAGTGCCAGATTTTGGTTTCTTCTTTTCTTCTTCTTTTTTTCTAAATTTTTTTTTTTAAAAAAATGTTTTGAATTAAATGTCTCATATTAAAAATTGAAGAAAGGTTATAATAGATTTTTTACATCTTTGCTGACATCATTAAAGTCAGCAAAGGGTCTCCAAATGAGAGATTTTAAAAGGGAAAAGTACATAGATAGTCCAAATATGAACCCTATATTTCATAAATGTCCAAGTTTTCCATTTTTTACACAAAAGGCCTAATGACTCAATTTTTTTTCATAAAAATCATGGTCCTTTTACGATTCAGCCCTCATATACACTACTGACTATTTAAAAATAATAATAAATAAAATAAAACCAAAAAAGGAAACAAACTGTTTCCTTTCAAATTGCATTTTCCAAACCGTGGGTGAGAGAGGGTGAACGAGCAAGGAAAGGACGTGCAATCAGGAAAAAATCCATGATTTTTTGTATGAGAGAGAGTGAACGAAAAAAAACCCACGATTTATTACCTATAAAAAATAATAAGGTTTATATAATATAATTATAAGTATATATTTACGATACAATATACAGTCTGGTATATATTTATCATTTTGGCGTTTTACTTATAAATTGAATACACAATGATGAATATATAATATATAATAGATTATGTATATTGATTATATATTATAATGCATGATATATATTTATTATTTGGAGAATTATTACATTCTACAATCAATTGAGTGATAGTCCTGTATATTTATATCATTTCTAAGTATATTATATATATATTTAAGGATAATTAATAATGAATAGAAATATACTGTATAACGGACGGTACATATATATACCAGTTCATATCTATATTATAAACCTTGTACTATACAATTATTCAATATTTTATATATAAAATAATCGCGTATGCCTTGTGATTTGCACGATTAGAAGGAGATATGTTTTCCTTTTTTTGAGGTGTGGTTATGAGGAGTGAGAAAGTTTTTTTTTTTTTTTAAAAAAATATATCACGCACCATTTCTTTTTGGGTACAAGTTGGAGAGTTTACTTTTTTTGAGGTGCAGTTATGAGAAGAGAGAGATTTTTTTTTTTAAAAAAAAATTCATCCTTAAAAATCATATTTGGAAGGAAACGTTTCCTTTTTTTTTTTAATTATTATATTGACTGAAATGAGATATCCCTTGGAATATATTAAATATTAAAATTGAAAATGTACTATAAAAAATGTTTATAATGTGTACGAAATATATACGAAACTTACCTTGACTAAAACGATATATCCCTCCTAATATATAAAATATAAAAACGTGTTTATAATGTGTACTGTATACGAAACTTACATTGATTAAAACGATATGTCTCCTGGAATATATAAAATATAAAAACTGAAAATGTACCCATGTTCAAACGACTGGAAAACGGAACGTAAAAACTGAATACAAATTGCCGAAAATCTACAGAAAAAACATAAATACAACAGGGAAACTACTGGAAAAAATACCATGAACAAGCAAAGTTCCGATAAACAGTATGCAGTCCGAAACCACAGAAACAGAGGAGGGAAAAAATATGAAAACCATCGATAATGGGCAACCGAAAGTGAGAGAAAATTCTGCAAGAAAATAAATGGGAAGAGGCTGGAAATAAAACCAAAACGAAGGACATAACGAAGGAACGGGGAATGAAGGAGATACGGGAATGAAGATTCCTTAATTAAGGGGATTTGGTGAAAACTAACTTTCCTAAAATGAAGCATATTCGGTTGGTTATCTATGGAATATATTATTATCATTTTTAATATTATTTGAGAATACAGGATAAGAACAAGGGTATAAATGTAAGAAAATATATCCGAAAATCTAATCTTGTAAATATCGAAAATTTTGGACATATGTGAAAATATGTCTCCAAAACGGTCTATCTACCAAAATTTCTCATTTTAAAAACTAGGCCCATTTTTACAAAAGAAAATTCAAATGGGCCCATAAGTCTCAATTGCCCTATTACGGAAGTACCATATACTCCTTTTTTTTTTTTTTATAATAAACCATATACTCCCTTTATTCACATTAAAACTTTAATTTTATTAATATTTATTTAATATTGATGGATCTTATATCATTTTTAAAAGGATATCAATATGTTAAGCAATAAATCGAAGGAGTGTGTATTCATGCTACTATGGTATTGGAAATTTTCTTCCATCAATATGTGTTCTTCATGATCATCATTCGATCACTAAAGTGAGCATAACTTAGCATAAAAGTCAGAGGTTCAAATCCCTCAACTCCTAAATGTTGATGTACTAAAAAAAAAAAAAAAAAAAAAAGGAAAAAAGATCATCGTTCAATCACAGCTTGCCATGTTGTATGACGAATTGCTTTGATTGCCATGGATGTATGGTATTACAAGAGTATTGTACTCTTCTTGTTCACATTATAATTTTGTCTTTATAAATATTCTTGGGGAAAAATCAATTTCAACCCTAAACTTGTCAATTTGTATCAATTTTCACCATAAAATTTCAATTTCATCAGATTATATATCAAACTTAGATAAATGTTGCAATCTTAACCTTAAACTTTAAAGTGTTGCAATTTTAACTCCAAACTTTCAATTTCATAAAAATTTGCACCTCAAACTTAGATGAGTGTTGCAATCTTAACCTTAAACTTTAATAAATGTTGCGATTTTAACCTTCGTATAAGTTCTCACTCAAAATGTCGTTAAAACAAAATCCTCTTATGTATTCGTCATTTAAAAAAAAAAAAAAAAAAAGATCTAATGTTTGGCAACCCTTAAAAATGAGACTGAGAAATAAATTATTTTGAGATAAATACTTAATGCAAATTTTTAAAATGAGTTTTTAGGTATATAATAACTTGTGTATAAAAACACTTATGAGGAAGTGTAACCAAACATATATGACTATTTAAATTTCAAAAAAAAATTATACAAAATGTTTTTTAAAAATTGCATTCATGAAAAACACTTCAACTAAAAAGTATTCTAAACGGGACCTTAATGGGTGAATTAGTGGAAATTGAGAAGAGGTAAAAACTTCATCACTTAAGTTTAGAGTTCAATTTGATGAAATTCAAAAGTTTAAGATCTAAATTGATATAACCTAGCTAACATGTTTAGAGGTCAAAATTGATTTTTTTTTTTCAATATTCTTTTAATACTAGGTGGACACATATCATTTTTAAAAGGAAATGCATGTGGAATGATTGAATGAATAATACAAGTACTAGCTACCTTTTTTTCCAAGACATTATTATTAGGAAAAATTAAATTTTTACTCCCTCAATTTTTACTATAAACTTTCAAATTTCATCAAATTGGACTCTAATTTACATAAATGTTACAATTTATATCCTCCATTCAATTTCCGCTAATTCATCCCTGGATTTTAACTAAAAACAAATGTAACCTAACTAATTTAAAAAATATCAAGTTTTTACACAATTTTAAGTGTGATTAATGCTTGAATTAATGAGTGAATAACATCGTCAAAATCTTACAAATTTTAACTTTTATTGATAAACCATTGAATAACATTTTTAAACCTTACAAATATTATTCAATGGTTTTTATCTCCAAACAAATGTGGCCTTTTGTTTTACTAGTTTAAAAATATGTGTGATGCACGTTAATTTCACTTTTTTAATTGAAAATTAGAAGAAAAAAAAATGGTGCCTAGAAGTCTAAAACATATATTATCTTATTCTATGTTCATTTACAATAATAAATATGAAATAGTTTGCACGTGGTTTGAAATCTTTAGAATATATTTTTTATGGTGAAAGTTATCTTTTGAAAAAGTATATTTTTCATCTAGTTCAAATAGTAAATATTTGACATTAAACTATAATGTAAGAGGTAGAAAAAATAATAAAAGATATATAATTAAAATTAAAATACATATAATAGTTGTAAACTAAAATTGATAATTGATAAAACATAAAAAGTGGCATCATACAGATAGTTTATTATCTCATGGATAATTCATCGGTGTGCTTCGAGATTGTATTCTGGAGAAAAAAAAAGAAAGAAATATATTTCATAAGAATTCTATAAGTTGATTTTTTTATTAAAAAAAACTAAAGTATTTAATAAAGTATAACCTCTTTGGAAATAACATTTTTTGTATGTTTGGATGACAAATTTTGATCTTCAAGTGATTTAATAAGAATTTTTGTATTGACATTGGAAAAAGTTGTTAATGTGAAATTACATATTTATAAATATATTTTCTAAAATTTAGAACAATTTGTCCTTGTGTTTTGTTTAACATCATCAGACAACATAATATAACAAGAAATTTGTTTCCTTTCGAACTTGAATGGATATCATTTTGTGCCATTAGGTGGACTTAATTAATGGAAATCATGATATCAAAATGTGTTTCCCTATTCTCCCATTACTACTTAGACAATTTTAATATAGCTCCTATACATTTTCTTGAAGAACTTTCTCCAAATAGGTAAATATAAATTACATAGGACTTCAAAGAAATAGTACAAAGATTGCAAGGAAAAAGTTATAAATTTAAGAAAAAAGAAAAAGAAAAAAAAGTAATTGCATAATAATTAGACTATTAATATATTGATACCAAAAAAAAGTTTATTAGTGTTTTTTTCTAAAATAATTTTTTTAGCAAGAAGAAAAAAGAATAAGTTATCTGCATGTTAATGAATGTGACAACTCGAATTTAATATACTAAGTATATTGTTAAAAAAAATCCACTAAGTGGAACTTGTGAGAACATTTGTGCAATAATTATTAAATATGAGAATATTTGAATGTTATTCAAATCTTATATTTCAATCAAAATGAGTTTAAAATTTAATGAATATGGTACTTATTTTCATAAAATGATATTTTTGTTATTCTTTAAAATTTTAAAATATGTTTCATTTATAATATTTTAAGTAAAATAAAGCGAGACATCAACAAATTTTTTAAAAAGATAAAATGCTCACTTAAAAAGAAATAGGGAATCTCACTTCATTACTAATTGAGAATGAATTAAAAATTCTAGTAAAAAACCACAATCTTACATTTTTTTTAGTTCCACATTCTTACAATTATGTACCTTTAAAATAGTAATTTTTACAATTATATAAGCTTATGACTTAATTTTTGAAACTAAAAATTTAGGATAACAATGGTAACAATCGCTATATTTTATTGGTGCTTTGTGGTTATATATTTATTTTTTATATAGATTTTGATACAAAAAATCTATACATATCAAAATAGTGATGAAATTAGAGTCGAAAAACAAGTAAAAAACTCAAAAGTTAATATGCTTTTTGGAAAGAAGTGATTAATGACCCCTTTTTATTATAAGATATATTTTTAATTTTAATCATCGAATTGTTGCATCTGATGTGTAACTAATTCTGTTTGAACAATCGCGTCTCATCAGCAAAGATTGAAGGACACTTTAACTCAAGGAGTTGTGTCTCTTTAACAAATATAGAAGGGCAAAATGGACATTTATTAAAATTATGATGACAAAAGAGGAAAGCAAAGATTCTCCTCCTTAAGCCACTTTTATATATAGTAAGATAAGATTTTATTTTATTTTTGAAACTACCTTTTGTTTTAGTTTTTAGTTTGGAGATATTTTAATTTTCATTATGAGATGTGGAGAGAACATTACTTTGAAGGAATGGTTGAATCATGACACACCATTCTCCTGTCGAAATTCCCTCCACAATATCATGGGTACATTAATATATATTTTTCCTTGGAAATGTTGTACATTAATAATTAATCTTTAGTTGATTTTGATTTTTTTTTTCACTAAATTATAAAAAATACCCTCGAACTATGAGATTTGTTTAAAAAATGCCACTAAACTTTGAAAAGTTTCAAAAATACTACTGAACTTTGAAAAATGTTATAAAAATACAATTGTCGTTAATTTTTGGATGAAAACCATTAAAATTTACAGTGGGAGGAGAAAAAAAGAATAAGCATTTTTTAATAAGGGTATTTTTTAAATTTTTTTGAAAGTTCAAGCGTATTTTTGAAACTGAAACTTTAACGGTTTCCATCCAAAAATTAATGGTAAGGATATTTTTGAAACATTTTTCAAAGTTCAGAGATACTTTTGAAACTTAGAGGCATTTTTTAAACAAACCCTAGTTTAGGGATACATTTTATAATTTAGCATTTTTTTTAAAACAAAATTATAATCAGTTTTTCTTTTTTCATTTTCCTTCACTCCCTCTCGGGATAAAACGAAGAAGCAATATATATTGTTTTTTAATTATTATTATTATTATTATTAAAGAAAAGAAAAAAAAAAAAGCAATAACTAATTAACAAAAAGATGCCACCCGGGCTGCATTCATTGTTTCCTCCCCATCAGCCAATAATGGTTAAAATTAGGTTAATAATTGACAGTATGTATTTAATCAGTCTTGAAACTATATAAGCAAGATTTTTTTCCCTTTTAAATCTATAGTTAAAATTTTAATTTGTCAACTAAGGAAAGCTTAATTATAGTTATATTGATGACAACGCAAAGATATAATTAAATAGTTAAGACGGTTCTATAGTTGTATGGATGGAAGGACTTTTAATTTGGGTTCGTTGAGCAAACCGTCTATATTTTTTTTGTTTTTGAATTCAACAACATTTGGGGGTGGGAGTTTCGAACCTCTGATCTTTTGATCGATGGTATATGTCAATCAACGTTGACCTATGCTTACTTTGGTTCAAACACCCTAGATTGCAATAGTAGAAAATGATATTGTTTTTCTTTTTAGAATAAAGTAATATTGTTACCAATAATGTCATTTCCGCATCTATTGATTTTATTTTCATCTTGCACTAATCTTCTCCCTATTAAATGAACTTGGACCGAATTAATTAGAGTATAGTTCAATGATTGATACCTTAGGCCCCGTTTGATAACCATTTGGTTTTTCGTTTTTGGTTTTTGGTTTGTAAGCTTATAAACACCACTTCCAACTCTAAGTTTCTTTGGCTTTTTACCTACCTTCTTTCCATGTTTTCAAAAACCAAGCCAATTTTTTAAAACTAAAAAAAGTAGTTTCCAAAAACTTGTTTTTGTTTTTAAAATTTGGTTAGAAATTCAAGTGTGTCCTTAACAAAAATGAAAACCATAGTGAGGAAATTTAAAGAAAACAAGCCTAATTTTCAAAAACCAAAAACAAAAAACCAAATGGTTATCAAACGGGCCTTAGTAAGACACATTCACCCATCCAAAATATGTTAACAAAATAACAATTCAACCGTCAAAGAGAACATAATTTAGTAGTCATTGACATGTACCATCAACCAATAGGTTAGAAGCTCTCTAATTATCGTTAAACTAAAAAAACAATAATTTCAACCTAACACATCATACATTTGATCACAAATTTTAATAAAACTGTTATTAAATATTATTCTTTAATACATTAAGGTATACTTGAAAACAAAAGAATTAAAAAAAAAAAAAGGAGAAGATCAAGAAAAAACTTTAAAACGAAGATTCAAAGTTTCAACTTAAAAAAAAACCATAGATACTTTAAATTATTGAATTGTGTTTTTTATTTAATTTAAAAATTGAGGGAGTAAACTTTCAACCTATAAAAAATAATAGATACTTTAAATCTCTTTGATTCTCGAAGAAATAGACCACTTGGTCCCTCATGCAAATGTCGTATCGTTCTTCAGATGCTCTAGAATAGAGAATAAATTGGCTCATAACTTGGTGCACACGACCATTAAATCTGGTGATATTTTTTTTGGGGCGTAGCTTGTACCCTTGTTTGGGAGTTTTTTTTTTTTTTTTTGTAGGGATGTAGTTATCCTTGTGTGACTCTCCCCGGTTTTAAAAGAAGAGTTTGATGTAATTTTCGATTGATTTTAATGATATTGATGCTTTTTGAAAAAAAAAAACAATTGAGGGAGTAAACAGTCGAACCATCATCCATTGAAATGATTTTTGACATTTAACCTATTGAATTATGTTCAGATTGATAACCATCGAGTAACGTTCATATTGACGTATATAGGCCTAGTTTGCAAAATTAGGATGGAGTAATGTGACGTGTAGGAGAATACAGTGTATGTGACCACAGACGATTATTTCAAACCATACCCGTGTTAGTACAAAAGAAACAATGTCCGTTAACGGCAAATTTTACCACCCCTTCCTTCCTTCTCTTCAAACTCCATAATTCGTATCTCTTTTAAATTCCTCCACCGCTCCGCCATGGATCTATCCACCTGATCCTCCCTCGTCTTTCCATGTTCCTTCAAGTCCCATAACTCTCTCTCTCTCCTCTCTCTCTCTCTCTCTAGAAGCTCTCAACAATGGCAGCGACCGAAACGGACTTTGATCTCAGAGTAAGATCTCTCTCGAACTCTCACATTGCGGTGTACCGGTCGTTTCTTTTCGTTTTTTTCTGGTCTAATTCTGTTTCTGTTTCTCTCTGTGTTTTGGTTCTTTCTTCCCAGCCATCTCCGCAGTCTATCTACTCGGTCGGGTGAGTCTCCTCTCCGTTTTAGGGCTTTCGCTCCTGTTTTTGTTGCGGAATTTTGTCTGTGTTCGTTTTTTCTTTTTTGTGATGGTTAATGCCTGTGGCTGTCGTTGATGTGACGAGTGTTTAGGCGAAATGTGCTGATGCTTTGAGGTTTGTGTATGATTCAGTGACTATACGTTTGCGGATGTGACTAACTTGGACCATTGCGCTAAGTATTTGAACCAGACGCTTATCACATTTGGATTTCCGGCTTCGCTCGATCTGTTCTCGAATGATCCGGTTTGTTTTGGACCTTCTAGTTTAACGAGCTAGTTTCGTTGTTTTTTTTTCTTTTTTGTTTTGGATTGTTTAGCGTAATTGTTTTGCGTTTGATATATGTATTGAAATTTCTAGGTGTCGATTGCGAGGACTTGCAATTGTATATATTTCTTGCTTCAGCAGAGGCAGCGTGACATTGAGTTTAGGGAATCTGCTAATGAACAGAGACAAAGGTAACGGCATTTTGCAGAATTGATTTAGCGTCTGACATCACCGAGCGCTTCAATTATGAATAAATTTACAAGTCTGTGCTGAGAAATTCATGAAAAGATGCTTTGTTTGGAAATGGTATCAATGTTTATCGTTAGTACTTCCATTTTCTGCTTTTAATAGGAAACAATTTAAATGATAAATGAAATGAAACTAGCATCAGCCTATAAAACCAAAGGAGTTATAAAAGATTCCTCCCATTGGTACATTTCAGAGATAGCTCATTATTACTTAAAGACGAACATAAAAAACCTTAGAAGAGAAAATAAAAACACAATACTCTTAAACAGTCAACACGTTCATTTGAAAGTGGTCTAGAAAACTTGCTGTTTATGCAGTTATAAGTCATTTTTCCTGGATTTGAAGTGGTTAGCTCATTATTCAATTTTGACCTAGAGGATATTCTCACATTTGCATCTAATCTGGAGCTTGTCCTCATTCTTAAATTTTGATGACTTTTTCCGTTCATTTATACGATGGAGTGTCTTATTCTAATTCACATCATGACCCCTTGAAATATTATCATATCAATTAATCTTTCTACTTATCCACATCTCCCTTTATTTTCATGTGGCAGACTACTTTCAGACATATCAAGACTGGAGACTAAAGTTGAGAGGTTGGAGACAGTAATACAAGCTAAAGATAGGGAGATTGCAACAATTACAAGAACGGTACAATCTCAGGACTTATCGAAGTTCTATAATTTCTCTCTTATTCTTATTAAACAAGGAAATTCTTTTCCATTAGGAAGCCAAAGCTAAGGCAGCTTTTAAAGCCCAAATTGAGAAGCTACAGCAGGAAAAGGATGAGTTTCAAAGAATGGTTATTGGCAATCAGGTTAGGGTAGTTCGATGCTGTGAGATTGATACTAGTTTCTATGTGATAATGTAAGTATTGGTGATGAAATACACTTTCTGTTTCTGTGGCCAAAGCAAGTAAGGACTCAACAAATACACGAGATGAAGAAGAAAGAAAAGGAGTATATTAAATTGCAGGTGGGGGATATCTTTGAGATGTTCTTCAATCCTAGGGTTGGATTTGTCGGAGAAGATTAATATTTACAAAGAGAATCTGTTGTATGTCTGCAGGAAAGGCTAAACCAAGTTTTAATGGAGAAAAAGAAAGAATCTAGATCAGGAATGGAGATAATGAATCTGCTGCAGGTAAATTTTAATTATTTAATATTTATTAATGTTGTACAGATAATGGATCATTCCAGTCATTTAATGGCTTTTATGATATGAGCAGAAAGAAGGGCGACAACGGGGAACTTGGAATGGAAAGAAGACTGATAATGATTTCTATAAGAAGATAGTATGTGAACAACTCACTTCTCTTAAAAATATTTGGACGTGTGCTTGACTTTTTAGTGATTAATATATTATTGCAAACATTTTTTGGTCAGGTGGATGCTTATGAAGTAAAAAATCAAGAACTGATGTCAGAGAATGCTGATTTGAAGGCATTGTTGCGATCAATGCAGGTTTCTAACCATTTATAACTATTTGCACCAGTAGTTTACTGAAATTCTTATCCTATAAATTTTGGAATGTTGGGCATGCAGTAAAATAAGTTCGCAGAATGCATTTACAATTTGGTATGGTGGATTTTATAATCCTGAGGTTGTCAGTCATTCTTTTATTAAATTATTTTTGTGTACAGTTCCCTCCCCCACCCTGCTTCCCTTGACAAAAAAGAAAAGGAAAGTAAACCGACTATTATATTTAAAGCTTGTGATCATTTGGTGTCTTACAAAGTTACCAACGGTAACTTATTCAAGTACCTAATAAAATATCCTAACTTAATAGCTGATAAAACAGCCCAATAGCTAGTTTACTAATCAACTAACCGAATAAGGAATGTAAAAGGAATGCCTACAGCAGAAACAAAACAATGAAAATATTTCTTGTTTCTAATGTACATATTGGAAAATTTTGTTAAGTATTGCTAGATTTTCTTTCTTTGGAGCTCAAGTCCTATTTCTCACATTTGAGTATGCAATATGGCTTGAATAAGATTGATCCTTCCTCCTTTGGAGAGGCAAGAATTCCTCCATTTTGCATTTACCTCTAACTCTCTCAATCTAAGGGCTCTGATGCCCACCAAGTGGGGGGATTTTGTCCAATGGAGGAAGGCCATGGTAGTTCACAGGCCAAGAAGATGCAAATGAAACACGGGTCTGAGAGTTACTTCAAACATTACTTCCAATGGATTATTGATATCACAAACGTTATGTTTTATTAAAATGGGCCTGGAGATGCTTGACATCTTTTTGGTAACATTACAATCTTTTGATCTTTTATAGAAGTATGGCCGGTACTTTTGGACCTCATCAGTCTATTTGTAGGATGTTTGAACTTTTTGGATCTTTATAATATTAATTTGTGTGGGGCTGTGGCATTCTTCCTTGGTGGTGGGCCTACAGCGGTGCATTCTTTGCAAGAGCATGTCTGAGAATTTGGATCACATCCTTTAGGATTGTTAGTTTGCTCGTTCTATTTTGGGTAACTTTTTTCAGCACTTTGGTGTTAGAATTGTGCAGAGCAGGGAGTTCAGTTCTATGATGGAGGAGATCTTTTTGCCTTTGCCATTTCATGCTAAGGGTCGAGTCTGTGGTAGGCTGGTTTCTTCACCATCCTTTAGGGTCTTTGGTTTGAAATGAATAACAATCTTTAGAGATGTGGAGAGGGCTTGGTAGGTGGTTTATGTGTTAGTCTCCAAGAGTTTTTCTAATTACTTGTTAGATCTTATTATTCGGGATTGAAGTTCTTTTTTGTACGGTTGCTTGGCTCGTTTGGTGTGGGGTTTTTTTTTTTTTTTTTTTTTTCTCTCTCCTGCATGAAAGCTTGGTTTCTCGTGAAAGAAAAAAAAAAGAAGTAGTTTGTGTCTGCACCACTTATTTCAATTGATTTCCAGAATATTTCTACTAGTTTGATTTTATTTCTCCTTATTAAAAATGGTCTGTCCCCTGTTTCTTGAATTCTTGACCTACATCTTTTTAGTTGCTTGCTTACATTTGTATCTAGTCTGTTTTGTTGTATGCTTTTGGGTTATGCTTTTGTGACTGGCATCTGTACTTTTGACGTCTATGCCAACGAGTGTTCAGTTTAGCTTGTACATCGATTTGCAGGTTGATATGCGAGATTTCCTTAATGCTCCAAATGGACTACCTAAGCAACCCCCCACAGTTAATGAAAGAGTTGAAAGTGAAGGTGCACCATCTCCATTTGGTGGGAGGACGGTATGGGCTGAACTATGTTCATGTTGGTCACCTGATTGAGGCATCAATAGTAAGACTAGTATCGTTCTATTGCAGGATGTTTTTGACCTTCCCTTTCATATGGCAAGAGATAAGATTGAAGAGAGCCTTCGAAATAAGATGGCTTCTATAAAGGTGATTTGTTTTTCATACTACATCACTTTCTTCTAGACAGAGATGAGTGCTTGTTAGTAATAGTATTTTGAAATTTGAAGGAGCGGATGGGTCAGCTGCAGGATGCTCAGAAAGAATCTGAGCTTACTTCTGAAGCAACCGAGAGGGAACTTGAGTTAGAAGCTCAACTTGTTGAGGCAAGGAGCATAATCCAAGAGCAGGTACTCTATTTTTCTTGCTCAGCAAATTATAATCTGTATATCTGTTAATGTTTATGATGAAGGATATCTTGAGGCTTTGCCTTTTGACTGGTCGTGTAGTGTGAAAAGCATTGAAATTATTTAAATCAGTGCAATTTGTGATTGGTCGTTTGGATCTATAGTTCTTGCACGTTGAAGCATGCATCTCTCTGAATTTAGTGTGCTGGTAAAACTGCTGCTCGTTTGGAAATAATAGAAATTCTTTTATATAGTATTTAGACTGCAGTTCCCTCTGAATCTTTAGGTCTTAGACACAATGTTTGGACTTTATTTCTTCTGCCTAATTTCTGCTATGCCATATACTTTTCCTTTATCTATCTGATCAAACCAAAATATTAACAACCTTTCTCGAGAAGCTAAAGTTTTTATTACGTAATAACTGTGCAAATTGGCTTCTATTTCAGGCATCAATTATGTCTAAACATCTTGCCAAGTCTGAGAGGCCAAGGTATTAATGTATTTCCTTATAAATCTTAATGTAGTTTGAATTTAAATTGATATTCCACCAACATTTTTGCAGGAGTCTTAATGGCCCTTTTGATTCTGGCAGAGAATCCATCATTTCATCTCCTACTGAGGTATCATTCAGATTCTTGTCAGCCAGACTTTTTTCCGTTTGTTTTTTCAAATTTGAATGATAACTAGTATTTGATTTTAGTGTGTGTGTGTGTGTGTGTTTTTTTTTTTTTTTTAACAAGAAACAAGACTTTTCATTGAAATAATGAAAAGAGACTAATGCTCAAAAATACAAACTCCGCAAAGGAGTGAAAAAGAGTGTGTGTGTGTTTGTATTGTATGTATATATATATATATATATTTTAAAAAAAGAAACAGGGTACCATTTCATTGATCAAATGAGATGTTCAAGCAAAAAGCCAAAGGAGTTTAAATGGATGCCTTCATTTAGCACTAATAGACGAGAGATTATAGTTATAAAAGAATATAAAAGAATATTTGTAAGGAGCTCCAAGAAGAAGGATAGAAAACTGATCTCCAACAAAATCTTTAAACATCCATCATCCCATTTGAAAATTCTATGATCTTTTTTGACGTACTTTTCATGGTAATACTTTACTATTGCCTTCCTAAAATAGTATGTTTACTAGTTATAAACATCAAGAAATCTACCATTTGTCTTCGCCCTTGCCATTTCCCACCCAAAAATGGAAAATAAGTTTTCAGAAGTATTGTAGCAAAGCTGCATGATAGAAACAGGTAGGCAATATCTACAACTCCAGAAGTACCTTTAGTGAGTAATGTACTAGGATGGGCGGTACAGGTATCGGAATTCTTCAATGTTTCTTCAGTGGGCTATATTGTATGTTAGCCCTCACGTAGTTAAGTATAACTGGCGATCAAAGACGGTAGAAACAACTTGCTGTGTTGTGGTAAAATTAACAATCCCATGAGAATGATGAATCCTTTGTTGATTAATTTTCCGGGAAGGATTCAACGGAGAAGTATGCTGTGCCAGCACCAGCCCCCGCACCCTCCAACACAAATGAAGCCTCAGAAAATAGACTATGAGAAACAACCCAGTAGCATAATAGGAGAAACCAATACACACATGACATGACTTTAAACCAAATTGAGTTATAAATTCGCAGGATAAAGTTTAAAGTCCTATTGCCCTCCAATTCTACTCTATCTTCTTCGTTGCTTCAGATGGTCGGCCCCGTTAAACAGGAATATGTAAGAATCCTACTATTCTTCTTTGGTCACTTGTTGAAAGACGGTCAAATCTCTTTGGTTAACTTCTCTCTTCGTGTCGGTTGGCGTCCCCTTTTGTAACTTCCTCTCTTGGGGTGGGGTTGTTTTCTTTTGTGTGAGGTGTCCGTGCATATATGGTAAATGTGCTTTGAGAATACAATGAAATTGTTTCAAATTCAATAGTTTTTTAGTTATTCCAAGATGTGGGAGTTTCTTGTTGTCTGATGAGATTCAAGTTCCCAAACATGAACCAATGCCATAATTCTAATTGTATCAATGGTTTACTATATAGACGATGTCTTCTCCGCTCTCATTCGTATTTCTGTTGCCTACTTTTAGACCTCTCACATTGTTAAATTTTCACTTTTGCTTGCATAACTGATCTCTTTCTTTGTGGTCACTCGTGCAGGGAGTAGGAAACAAGCAAGCTCAGCGGCTATAGAGAATTATAGAGTTGAGTGACCGCAGGCACAAGCAAACGAGTAAGAGCTGTCCTTTTGTATAGCAATTCTTAACCAGGTGATTCAGGAGACTTGTTTTACTTGTTTGATACACACACTAAAGGCATATATAGCTCTAACCTTAATTCCTAATGTAATTAGTATGTAGCTTCTCCCTTTAAATTATTATGCTCCCGACTTGCACACGACTTTAATTTATATTCATTTTTGTTTTTATTTGTTCATTTTCCAAAATTTTATAGGACACAAACTTAAAGCCAAACCATTTAGAAGGGCTTATGTATAGGACGCTTAGAAATGGGTTGAAGAACTAACAGAACCATGGGGGCTTGAGCGTTAGGTTTTTCTTATGAACATCACATGCAGAAAAAGAAAAAAACCACTCCATTTGCATCATTCCTTTAATGTTTCGTTTACAAAGATATATTTCCAAATAACTCCACTTGCATCATAATGTCACAACCTTACCTTTTTTTTCCTTCTGAAAATAGCATAAATTTGATATTTTTAATGTGTTTTAAGTCACATCTAAGTTTGGTTTTTTTTTTTTTTTTTTTGTAAATTTATTCTGGTTTCCTTCCATTTCTTTAACGTAGTTTTCACATTTCTTAAAAAATCATTTGGATTCTTAGTAAAATTTCGAAAACAAAAACAAGCTTTTAAAATTATTTAGGATAACTTTTTGGTTTTTTATTTTTGAAAATTAAGTTTATAAAAACTACTTCCACCTATAAGGTTTCTTCATTGGTAGGAAGTAGATAACAAAATAAAGAAACTCATGGGTGGAAGGGGTTTTTAAAAACATTGATAGAAAGTAGATAACAAAATAAAGAAACTCATGGATGGAAGAGGTGTTTATGAGCTTAATTTTTAAAAATCAAATAGTTATCGAATGAACTTAAATTATCTTATTACTCTTGCATTTTAAATAGGTTTTAATTATGCTTCTAGACTTTGAAATTGTGCATTTAAATTTTGAACTTTTAAATTGTTCCAAAATATTGCTCGGGAAGGTTTTTATCCCTATTAAAATGATTGTAAACTGACATGACAATTGATGTGTAAATATTGAAAGGCATACGAGGTATTATTTATAACACAACAATGTGAAATTTCATATTGTGCATGATGTTATAAATGATGTAAACGATATCTCCCAGAGCTAATATGAATGGTGTTTTGAATGCAATATTTAAAATTAACATGATAGATTTCGATATGAAATATGTATAACAATTACAATGTTCAAGGGTTAAGTCTAGGACGATAACTATAATCTACCTTTATAGTTTAAGAGTATTTATATAAATTCCTCCCCAATCAAAGTAATGCTAAATTTTTCCTGCAAGTCATTACAAACCTTTCTCGCAAAACTGTC
The DNA here is from genome assembly GCA_036850905.1 of Luffa acutangula. Taxonomy (NCBI): domain Eukaryota; kingdom Viridiplantae; phylum Streptophyta; class Magnoliopsida; order Cucurbitales; family Cucurbitaceae; genus Luffa; species Luffa acutangula. Next base: position 48,034,706 of record CM072092.1, on the reverse strand, counting down.
GTATTGATATCTTACACAGGACAAAAACATTCTAGGCAACTCAAACTTAGATGTCTCTAAGCTTTTCTTTAAGGGGCCGTGAAGGAAGATAGAAACAGATGCATTTGGACAGACAGTTAGAAGCTTTATGTTTTAACTTTGAAGGGTTCCCCAATATTATAACCAAAAAGAATGGGTTGCTTTGCTTCTAGGTCTTTTTCTCCACTTTCAAATTCTTGATTCTTACATCTCTTTGTAAAATAATCAAGTCCAAACTCTTCAATGTCAACTCAAGAAGGTCAAATCATTAAAAAAGTTCCACTTTTTGTGACCGACTCGACCTTATTTCAAGCCTAGAGGGTAGGGGAGAAAGTTAATTGGAGAGACGGTTTGGTTTATAAGTTAAGTTTGTGGAACTTAAACTTTGATTGGGTCTACTAGTCAGGCTATATAGACCTATACTACGAAATTTGGATTCATACGTATTCAAGTTCTTAAAATTTATTATTTTGTACGATCCAAACACATAGTAAATAAACTCAAATTTTCTTATTTTAATTTTCACAAATTAAATATTTAATAAAATTATGAGTTAACATCCAATGTTTAAGGCGTGAGGTATTTGGGCAATTGCAAGAGAATGATTATGAAATTTTGAAGTTAGTGATATCAGTTTTTTTATAGGCTAAATTATTGAAAAAAAAAAAAAATACCCCTAAACTATGCATTTTGTTTTAAAAATGTCCATAAACTTTGAAAAGTTTCAAAAATACCCCGAACTTTGAAAAATGTTTCAAAAATACCTTTGCTATAGAGGTATTTTTGAAACTTTTCAAAGTTAGGAGCATTTTTTTAAACAAACCTCATAGTTTAGGGGTATTTTTTTAAAAAAATAATTTAGCATTTTTTTTTTTATATTTGTAAGAATAGTAGGTTGCTAAATTAATATATTAATAATTGATTTACTAATTTTTTTTTCACCTTGATAAATCATGATTTAGATTTAGATTTAGATTTACTATTGTTTAGGTCTCGTTTGATAACACCATTTCGTTTTTTGTTTTTGGTTTTTAAAAATTAAGCTTATAAACACTCATTCCACCTACCAATTTCTTTGGTTTGAACCTACATTCTTTCCATGTTTTCAAAATTTCAAAAAAAAAAAAAAAAGTTTTCAAAAACTTGTTCTTGTTTTTGAAATTTGGTTAAAAACTCTATTGTCTCCTCAACCAAGATGAATAAGAAAATTGAGAGTAAATAAGCATAATTTTGAGAAACCAAATGGTTATCAAACAGGGCCTAATTTTATTCATCTACTTAATCTGATTCTTTTTTACGTTGTCGAAGATTATTTAGTCGGAATATACGGTGGATTGTTTTTGTAATTAGTTTATTTATAATTTTTCCCTTCTAAATTTTAAAATGTGGATTGATGATTCAAACATCGACATTTAGGATTGGTGCATAATGTCTTAACTAATTGAATCGTGTTCAAATTGACATAATATCAAAATGATTGGATGTTACCGTGTGATGTTATTAATGAATAGAGTAAATTAAAAAATATATATATATATGTTTGGTTATTTTATAATGTTTGATGGAAAGTTTAGTTTAGTTTAGTTTTTTTTAAAAAAAAAATTAGGGAAAAATACACTTTTGGTCCCTGAGGTTTGGGTCAAGTGACACTTTGGTTCCTGAGTTTTCAAACTCAACAAAAATACCCCCGAGGTTTGAGATAAGGAGCACTTTGGTCCCTGCCGTCAATTTTTCTGTTAACTTTTAACGGTTGCTGACGTGACACTATTATTTTAATATAAAAAATTATTTATTTTATTTTTTTAAATAAAAAATATTTAAAAAATATATAATATTAATATTTTATTATTTTTTTATTCTTTCTCTCTCTCTCTCATCATCTTCTTCTTCTTTTCCATCTTCTCCATCTTCTCCACCTTCTCCTTCCTCTTCTTCTTCCTATGTCCGGCGACCGGCGGCCACCGCTCGCCGCTGCCGGTGATTTTTTTTTTCCTTTTTCTTCTTTCCTCTTTTTTTCTTCTTTCTTCTTCCCTACATTTGCTTCCCTACTTTTTTTAAAAAAAAAAAAAAAAAAAAAAACAGAAAGGGGAGGGAACGAGGGAGGGACGAGGGACCTCCCTCCTCCCTCCCCTTTCTTTTTTTTTTTAATTTTTTTTTTAAAATCAGTGAAGAAAGAAGAGAAAAAGAAAGAAGAGAAAAAGAGGAAAAAAGAGAAAAGGAAAAAAAAAAAAAAAAAAAGGTCGGTGGCGGCGGCGAGCGGGGGCCGCCGGCCGCCGGTCGCCGGACATAGGAAGAAGAAGAAGGAGGAAGGAGAAGGTGGAGAAGATGGAAAAAGAAGAAGAAGAAGAGAGAGAAAGGAAAGGGAGAAAGAATAAAAAATAATTAAATATTAATATTTTATTTTTTTAATATTTTTTATTAAAAAAAATAAAATATATAATTTTTTATATTAAAATAATAGTGTCACGTCAGCAACTGTTAAAAGTTAACAGAAAATTTGACGGTAGAGACCAAAGTGCTCCTTATCTCAAACCTCAGGGGTATTTTTGTTGAGTTTGAAAACTCCAAAGTGTCACTTAACCCAAACCTTAGGGACCAAAAGTGTATTTTTCCCAAAAAATTATTAATAATACCCTTGAACTATGAGGTTGATTTCAATTATATATCTTTCGAGAGTCTCATTTTAATTCTTGAAGTTTGAAGTTTGTTTCAAAATGATTCTTAAATGTTTTTTTCATGAAATTCATGCAAAAAAATGACATGTTTGCATGTGTTTTTGTTATTATTACTTTTTCATGTATGTGTTCAAATCTATTCACATAAGCAGTGATACACATGCAAACACGTCATTTTTCATCCATGAATTTAATGGGGAAAAAAAACCTTCGAGAGTCATTTTGAAACAAATTTTAAACTTCAATGGTTGAAATGAAACTTTTGAAAGTTTAAGAGTATAATTGAAACTAGCCCCATAGTTTAGAGATATTTTTAATAATTGAACTTTTTTTTTTCTTTTTTGAAACAACAAATTTCATTGCTCAGCTAAAATCAATCAAGCAAATCGAAATTCACTAAATTGAACCACCGAAAAATTTTGGAAAAAAAATCATTTTTGACCCTAAACTTAGCATGTTGTATCAATTTCAACCCTCAACTTTCAATTTCATCAAATTGAACTCCAAACTTAGCAAATCGTATCAATTTTAGCCATGAACTTTCAATTTCATTAAATTGAACCTCAAACTTAACAGCTTGTATCAATTTTTACCACAAACTTGCATAAATGTTCAATGTAAATCTCCCATTACTTTCTTTTTGAATCACCATTAAAACACGTAATTGAATATTTTCTCATTTTTCTTTTTTTAGTTCACATTGCACCCGAGTTGGTTTCTTGTAAGAAATTTATTGGAGATTTTTTTTTAACTTTTGAATAAACTTTTGCTAGTAAGAAGTTGTACACGAGTTTCCCTTTCATTTTATTCTTATTGTGTTTGTGGGTTTTGTTGCTTTTTTAGCTACTTAGAAGAATGTGCAATTGTATAAGAAAGCAATTTTGAAGTTTTTTTTTTTTTTTCTTTTTTCTCATTTAGATGACTTTTTCTTGTTGTTGAGAACTGTTGATGGTCAAATTTGGTCGGGAGGAACTCACGTGACCTTCACGTGCCACCAACGGTAAATTTGTTTGTGAGGGGGAAGACGTGGCCTACAAGATAGAAAACCTGCACACCGGTGTGGTGCTTGTCACACCGCCTCCGATGCTTAAGTTAGTAAACGGAAGGAAGAGAGCAAGAGAGTAGGGAATTGAGTTCGGGATCCCTTCTTCAGTGACGAAGAGGGGTTTAAATACCCACTCATGCTCCTAGGGTTTTTAGGAATTTGGAGGCGTTTCAGGATGAACCAGACGGAACTGGGGCAGCTAGAGACAGTAGGGATCGAACGGAGGCGAACGAGCTCGGCCTCGACCTCGGGCCGAGGCCAACCATCATCAGCCCAAGGCCGAGGCCGACCATATGAGTCTGGCCAAGTTGGTTTGGTCTTCCCTCTGGGTCGGTTTCCTGGTCCTATCTCCTTCCGGTTGTCCTCGTCAGCTCCTTGTACATCATGGTGGTCCAAAATTACCTATAACAAGAACTGTGTTTTTTTTTTTTCCCTTTGTGGATTATGAAAGCAAAATAATAATTTTTAAGTTTTTTTTTTCCTTGTTGCTAAGAACTTGGTGAAAGTTTTTTTTCCTTGTTTTTTTTCTTGCTAATTAGAACATGCAAGTCTTAACAAAAGGAAAGCAATTTCATTTTTCTTTTCTCATATTTGTTGGATTTTTCTTGTTGCTTATAACTTTTTGATTTTTTTAGACTACATAACAACAAAAAGAATAAGTAGAGTGTTTGATTTCTTAAAATAAAGAGTTTCTCCAACAAATTTCTTACCCGAAACCAACGTAGATGAGGTGTAATTTGAATTTTATTTTTTAAAAAACGAGGAAACTGTCAATCACATGTTTTAATATAATGATGATTCAAATGGAAAATTAACTGAAAGTTTACATTTCAACACCTATGCAAGTTTGAGGTTTAAATTGATACAATCTCCTAAATTTAGGGTTTAATTTGATGAAAAATTGAAAGTTCATGGTTAAAATTGATATAACACTTGTTAAGTTTAGGATCAAAAAAAGATTTTTTTCCTAATTCTTTTTTTGAAATCCTTAAGTTGAATGTTTTTTTTTAGTTGGCCCTTATACTTGAATATAAATATGATAAGAATTCATATATTTTCTTAATTGTATAAAATTGTAGCATTAGATGACTCAACGCTTGTGATCACAAAAGTCAAAGCTGAATATATGATGAAATGATGTTAAATTCTATTTTTAGGCTAAAAATTTAAATTCCCAAGAAGAGAAAATAAACTCAAATATATATGAAGAAACTACAAGAGCAAGAAAAAAAAAAAAAAAACTTTACACATGTTATAACTTACAAATTAATCCTCATAAGAACATGATCATGTGCCTCGAAACTCCATCAAAATCCTGAAAAACAGGCTCTGCCAGTTGAATCCTCCCCTCAAAATGCACATTTCTCAATATATATAACCTGAACAAAGTCCCTTGAACTCATACAAAGTTTCAACAAACTCAAACTCCCATAAAACGCCAATCAAATCCTCATTCAAATTCAATCAAATGGATGGAAAATTTCATTGGGATATGCAGAACAAAGTGATATCAAGAACCTCTTCAGTTGGCTATTCTTCTCGCAGTATTTACTATTGTGGAACAGTTGAAGGAGTCCCTTTCAAATGGGAAACACAACCAGGAACTCCCAAAGATCCACCCCCTCAGGAGCTGCTTCCACCCCTCAGCCCTCCGCCGGCAATTCTCAGCCTCGGGTTACCGAAACCGTGCATCGAACAACCGAAAATCCGATCTCGACCACGGATGAGGCTTAGGTTTTGGAGGAGAAGCAAGAAGAGTAGGGATAGTGAGAGAGCTGCCCAAACAACAACCGTTGACTATAGCAATGGAGGTCCTTTTGGTCACTATGATAAGTTGGAAACTTCTTCATTTCTTAGCTCTGAATCCGAGTTCATGACGTCTCCTCGTAATTCAATATCGTCGTCGTCGTCTTCTTCATCGCCGTCATCTTTGCTCGAGTCGTTAACCATACGAAATATGGGGAGGGTGTCATTTGGAAGGCCTCCGAATTACGGTGCTTGGCAAATTAATCGAATTCTAACTTGTTACCATTGCTAGGGGATTTTAATATTTTAGTATCTTTTTATGTTTGATATATATGATATCAATTAATAAAGGTGAGAAAGGATAAGAAGATTTAAGTTATTTAAGCAATTAAGCTCAATGTTAATGTTATTGTTGATGTCCATGAACCAGGATTTTGTCTTATGGGTTGGTGTTGCCTGATGAAATTTATATAGTAAAAGAAAGATAAACATATTTTTTTCAATTGAAAATGAAAAAGAAATAAAATTGTAAATTATTCTCTCCTTTTCAATTTGGGTGTTTGTCATTCAATTTCATATCCATTATTTGTCGAACAAAAAATTGAATGAGTAGTTTTTCAATTCGTTCACCACACAAATAAGATTTAGGGATTTTCATTTTTATCTTTTATCGTGTAAGGACCAAAATAAACCAAAACCAAAAGTACAAAGATCTAAATAGATGTTCTAAAAGTATCAAAATAAACGCCAAAAGAGTATTTAAACCCAATATAAATGTTATCTATATAGTTTGAAACTTCAGGAATAGTTTTAATTTGGTTTTTGTGTTTTTAAAATTTTGAATTTATTCACTGTGGTTTGGACCAGTTTATTTTTTACTCAAATTTAAACTCCAATACAATTAAGTAACAAAGTTTACCAAAAAAAAAAAAAAAAACTTATTGCTATGTAAAAAAATTTATGAATATGGTTCAGATTTGACTATAATAACCAAATTGAAACCTTACTCCATGAGATAATTTAATATGGCATCGATTCACGATCCAATGGTAGGAAAGCTCGCCTGCATCGGAGGTTCTTTCTCCAAGATCAAGACGTGTTTGGAAGTAAAGAAAAATATTTCCATTCATTTATATAGAGCAAAGAGGAAGCTCACAAAAGTTTTCTCTTGACGTTTGAAAAGGGTGACGGAGCTGTTGATGCCAAAATCCGGACAGGGGACTCACCTGGCCTTCACGTGACATCGACAGTGAATTTGTAGAAGCTGGGGAAGACGTGACCTGCAAGACCAGCAAGAATCGCTGGACACCGGTGTGGTGTAGGCCACACCGCCTCCGATGCCTAAGTCAGGAGAGTAGAGAAAGAAGTCAAGAATAGAGTTTTCCGGCCCCTTCTTCGATGGCGAAGAGGGGTATAAATACCTGCTCGGACTCCTAGGGTTTGGAGGCGTTCTGGAACGAAGCAGGCTGGACCGAGGCAGCTGGAAGCGGTAGGGGCCGAGCGGAGGCAAACGGACTCGGCCCGTCCATAATGCTCGGCCTCGGCCCAAGGCCGAGGCCGACCGTACGGGTCAGGCCACGTTGGCCCGGCCCGTCGGTATGGTCTCCATTTGGGTCCCTTTCCTGGTCCTATCTCCTCCCGGTTGTCCTGTCAGCTCCTCGTACGCTGTGGTGGTCCAATGATAGGAAAGCTCGCCTGCATCGGAGGTTCTTTCTCCAAGATCAAGACGTGTTTGGAAGTAAAGAAAAATATTTCCATTCATTTATATAGAGCAAAGAGGAAGCTCACAAAAGTTTTCTCTTGACGTTTGAAAAGGGTGACGGAGCTTTTATCCCAAACACCTCTCGTTACTTGTCCAGTTGCATCAACTTGATTACTATTTAGGTTTTTTTTGTTCCTATTTTGTAATTGATTCTCAATCTTTTTTATATTATGGATAATAGTAAAAATGGCCATATTTAAAAGCTCATTTTGAAAAATGGCAAACTGACTTTTTTTTTTTTTTTTTTTTTTAATAGATGGCCAAATAGAATTTGTCAATTAATAAATATGAATTATAAAGTTACAAAAATACCATCAACTAATTGGTAACGAAATACTATAATTACACCGTAATCTTGGATTTAAAATAAAACAAACTAATTTGATTTGCAAATCCCTAAAATAAAGTAATAGTTTTCTAACTTAAATTTAAACCCACAGACGAGTTAAAAACATCTCTAATTCGTTCTAAGATCCAAATTTTCATATTTATCATTACGTTCTACAATGGAAAACAAAACACAAATACCTTGTATGGAAATCGAGCAAGTTGATTGAATTAAATATATCAATACCCTTTTTCCATTTCTTCTTCCGGAACCTCCTATATTTTCGAACTTAAATTTAAACCTACATTGAAGTTAAAAACGTCTCTAATTTCTTTTGATGAGATCAAAAAATTTATATCTATCATTATGTTATGTAATTGTTAATTGTTTACAACAATTTATTCAGGTAATTGGACAATGATAATTTTTACTATGGAAAATAAACAAACACAAATACCTTGTATTAAAATAAAAGCTAAAATATATTTTTGGTCCCTAAGGTTTGGGTTAAGTGACACTTTGGTCCATGAGTTTTCAAACTCAACAAAAATACCCCTGAGGAGCATTTTGGTCCCTGCCGTCATTAAATTTTAACCGTTGTTGATGTGACACTATTATTTTAATTAAAAAATTATTTTTTTAATTTTTTTAAAATAAAAATATTAAAATAATAAAATAATATTCTTTTTATTATTATTATTTCTCATTCTCTCTCTTCTTCTCCATCTTCTTCCTCCTTCTTCTTCATATCTCCGGCGGCCGGCGGCCACCGCTCGCCGCCGCCACCAGCGACGGGTTTTTTTTTTCTTTTTTTTCTTTCTTCTTCTCTTTTTCTTCTTCCTCCCACTTTCCTACTGTTTAAAAAAAAAGAGAGAGAGAAGAAAACAGAGAACGGGGAGGGAGAAGGGACCTCCCTCCTCCCTCTCCGGCGCCGGAATCGAAGGGGGAAAACCCCGTTCGTTTCTTTTTTTTTTTTTTACAGTGTTGGGGATGAAGAAGGAAAATAAAAGAAGGGAAAGAAGATTAAAAAAAAAAATTGTCGGCGGCCGTCGAAGCTATGAAGAAGAAGAAGAAGGAAGAAGATGTGGAGAAGAAGGGGAAGAGTAAGAGGGAGAAGGAGATATAATTAAAAAGAAATAAAATAAAATAATAATATTTATTATATTTTAATATAATTTTATTTAGAAAATTAAAAAAATATATTTTTTTATTAAAATAATGGTGCCACGTCAGCAATCGGTTTAACACAAATTGGACGGCATGGACCAAATTGCTCCTTATCTCAAACCTCGGGTATTTTGGTTGAGTTTGAAAACTAAGGGACTAAAGTGTAGCTTAACACAAACTTACTAAAAGTGTATTTTTCTGTTAGAATTAATTTTACAATGGGCAATAATTAAACACAAATACCTTGTATTAAAATCTTTTTTTTTTCTTCTTGCAGTTCTCACAATTCCATCTAAAAATCATTAGAATCTCAACTGGGTTATAGATTTCCATTCATTTTAGTTAAAGATTTAGACAAAAACACATGCCAAGGAAATAGGACTTACTAGAAGATTGATCAATTTGAAATTCCAATAATCATTTGGTTTTTGGTTTTTTGTTTTTGAAAATTAAAGTTATTAATTTTCTCCTAAATTTCTTAGGAATGTTTTCATTTTTGTCTAGGGCACATTTGAATTTATGGCCAAATTCTAAAAACAAAAACAAGTTTTTGGAAACTATTTTTTTTAGTTTTTAAAACTTAGTTGGTTTTTGAAAACATGGGAAGAAGGTATGGAACAAAACAAAGAAATTTATTAGTGAAAATAGTGTTTAAGGTTAAATTTTCAAAAACCAAAAACAACCTATGCTATTAATTTTTTTATTTCAATCTTCAAATTCAGCAGAACAGATCTGCATACTCATCCCATTGATTTGGGGTTGATAAAGTTTTTTTTTTTTTTTTTTTGAATTAGATTTCACGTTTAGAATTTAATAACAAATATTGTTAAATTGCCAGAGCATAGCTCAACTGACATAAGGTTGTACTGATAACCACGAGATTTGTGGTTCAAATTCCCCCTCCCATAGTGTCAACAAAAAAAAAAAAAACCATTTTTCTTATGTTTATTTTCGATAAAAATACCTTATTGGTTTCTGAGTTTCGAAGAATATGTGTGTTTGGTCCTTGAGTTTTCAAAATAAACTTTTTTTAGTCCCTGAGTTTTGAGAAATCTATATCTATATCTATATCTATACAGGCGCTTGAGAGAGAAACTTTTTATTTTCTTTTTTGTCCCTTCTCAATTTGAAGATTCCACTTTTGTCCTTTTAAATTTATTATATCAAATATATTATTATATTTTAAAAATCTCTACATATATCTCTGACCTTCAAACTCGATTCTGATTGACAAAATAATAAATTAATAAAATTTCTATTCATATCTCCTAAATTTGAAATTGATTTCCTCTTTTACATAAAAAATATATATAAATATTATTTTATATTTAAAAAAAGTTCATGATTTATTAAATAACAAAAAATAATATGATATAAAACTTCAAAAAAAAGCTCACGATCTTTTTAATAATATAAAATAAAATATAATATATATTTAAAAACCAATAGTATATATTTGGAAAAAATCTCATGATTTATTAAACAAATAAAAAATAAAAGTATATTATTTAACATTAAATAAAAGAATATAATATTCAATTTAAAAAAAGAATCTCACGGTTTTTTAATAATAAAAAATAAAAATATAATATATATTTAAAATAATAATAATAATATATATTTGAAAAAAAATCTCATGATTTATTATACGAATAAAAAATAAAATAAAAATCTCATGATTTATTAAATAATAATTAAATAATAAAAGATGAAAGAAAATAATATATATTTTTTAGAAAAAACATCTCACGATTTATTAAATGGATAAAAAAATAAAAGTATGTTATTTTTTAACATATTTGGAGTTTTTTTATTACTTTTTATTAAAATTATATCTAATATAAAATAATAGATTATTATCTGTCACATCCTGTTTATTATTATTTTTTTTTAAGACATACACATCCTGTTTTATAAATAGTCCCTTTCACGATTAAATTATTCCATCAACACACTTCTTGAAACCATTTCTACATTTTTTTTAAGTTGTATTCAATAGTCCCTCCCACGAAATTATTCTATCAACGTCTCTCAACAATCTTGAGCTTTGTTAGAGACAATGGACAATTAAAGTAAAAATCATCTTTATTAGATGAACAGGTACTATATGATTATTTATCTTTTAACTCTTCATTTTTTTTTAATTTCCCCTCAAAGAAAAATCAATTCCTATCGTGACAATGATTAATAATTTTGGTAAATTTCTTATCAAAAAAGAAAATAAGATGCTAGGCAAGGTTTCTTACCTTTTTTTTTTTCTATTTTATATTTAGATATATCATGAACTTAATAATCATTCCCACGTTTATGTTTTTTTTTTTTAAATCTCATATTCATTCCAAGGTTTATGTTTTTTTTAAAAAAAATCTCATTTCATTAGCACGTTTAGGTTTTCTTTGTTTTTTTTTTTTTTAATTTTAGTAGATCAATTTTTTTAAAAGGTAGACCATTCCCACATTTAAGAATTGGTTTTAAAAAAAATATATTTTTCGTTTCGGTTTTCTTTTTTAATAAAAAAAAACCCCTAAGAAGAATTGGTTTAAAAAAAAAAAAGGAAAAATACACTTTTGGTCCCTGTGGTTTGGTTTAGGTTTCGTTTTGGTCCCTGAGGTTTCAAACTCAGCATTTTAGTCCCTGAGGTTATTATTTAGTAGCATTTTAGTCACTCCATCTATTTTTCCGTTAGTTTCAAACAGAAATGTGACATCACACTATTTTTTTATTAAAAAAATTAATTTGTTAGTTTTTTAAAATAAAAATAATAAATATATTATTTTTCTTTTATTTTCTTTATTTTTTTTATCATCAGACTTCTTTTTCTTATTCCTTAGGGCTCGTTTGATAACGTTCCTGTTTCCTGTTTCTTGTTCCTGTTTCTCCTTTTTTAAGAAACAGACTTGTTTGATAACTCATCCCTGTTTCTTGTTTCTAAATTTCTAGAAACGTTTCTAAAAAAGAGGCCAAATTTGAGAAACTACAAAATGTTGTTTCTCAAATTCTGTTTCTGTTTTTTTTCTCTATCTTTCATACATGTATCCATCTCTCCCTCCCATTCTTACACCAATCTCTTCTCTTCCTCTTTTTTTTTTAACCACTTCCTCGTCTTTTTTTAAAAAAAAAAATTTTCGTTATTTCGTTTTCTTTTTTTTTTCTTTTTTCGTTAATTCCTTCTCTTTCATTTTTTTATTATTTGTGTTATTTCTTTCCTTTTTTCCTTTTATTATCACCTCCTCGATCTCAGACTACCACCTACCATCATTGACATCTGACTATCAATCGTCGCCGACCAGTCGTCATTGTCAACCTCCGACTACTAGCTGTCGTCGACAGACCGTCTCTGTCGAACTTCGACTATCGGCCACCGCCGACCTCCACCGACCGACCGCCACAGAACAGCTTCTACTACTGGTCGTTGCCGACCTCCATCGACCGACGACTACCGGTTGCGGTCGTCTGCTACCGTCAACATTCGACTACCGCCCTTCGCCGACAGATCGTCATCGTCGACCTTCGAATACCGCTCGCGACCGATCGCTACTGTCGACCTCCGAAAACCGACCGCCTCGACCTCTACCGACCAACTGCCACTGTCCACCTCCGACTACCTGTCGCGGCCAACCGCAACCGTCAACCTCCGACGATCGGCCACCATCGACCTTCGCTGACCGAGCGCCACCATCCACCTCCGACTACTGGTCGTCGTCGACCTCCGTCGACGGGCCACCATTGTCGACCTTCGACTACTGGCCGCTGTCGACCTCCGCTGACCGACCATCACTGTCGACCTTCGACTACTGGTTGTTGTCGACCTCCACCAACTGACCGCCACCGTCCACCTCAAACTACCGATCATCGTCGACCGACTGCTGTCGTCAACCTCCCACTACCGACCACAACCAACTGCAACCGTCGATCGGTCGCCGTCGACTTCTGCCGACCGACTGCCACCGTGCACCTCTGACTACCGATTGTCGTCGACCTCCAACTACCGACCGCGGTCGGCCGCTACTGTCGACCTCCGACAACCGGCCGCTATCAACCTCCACTGGTCGGCCTCCGTCGACCTCAGACTACCAGACGCCGCCGACCTGCCACTATCGTCGACCTCTGACTACCGACAACCGCCGACCACCACCGAACGACTGCTACCGTTGACCTTTGACTACCAGGCGTCGCCAACCTCTTATTACCGTCGACCAACCACCGCCGACTGGTCGCAGTCGTCGACCTCCGACTATCGGCCACCATTGATCGACGATTCCGCCGACCCCCGCTCTATTAACTAGCTTCCAGCGACAGACCGTTACCGTCGACCTCTGACTACCTGGCGCCGTCGACCAACCACCATCGTCGACCTCTAACTACCGAGCGTCGTTGACCTCTGTTGACCAGCCTCCGCCGACTGACCGCTACCGTCGACCTCAGACTATTGGGCTCTGTGGATCATCCACTATCGTCGACCTCTAACTACTGACAGTCGCCGACCTCCATCGAACGATTGCCACCGTCAACCTTTGACTATCGGGCATTGTCGACCTCTACTGACCGTCGATCGATCGCCATCGTTGACCTTCGACTACCTGCCACCACCGACCAACCGCCACCGTCGACCTCTGACTATCGACCTTCGTCGACCGACTGCCACCGTTGATCTTGGACTACTGTCAACCTCCGACTACCGGGCGCCGTCGACCAGCCGCTACCATCGACTTCTAACTATCGGGTGCCACTGACCTCTGCTGAACAACTGCTATCGTCGACCTCTGACTACTGGGCACCATCGACCTCCGACTACCAGTCGTGGTCGACCTCCGCTGATCGGCCTTCGTCGATTGACCCCCATCAACCTTTGTCGACCAGTTGCTACAGTCGACCTGTGACTACCAGATGCCACCGTCGACCTCCAACTACCGGCTGCCACTATCGTCGTCGACCAAAAGTTGTTCCTTTTTTCTTATTTTCGACAACCGCGACCACGCGCCGATGACTTTTCCAACATTCGTCGCTGACTGTCTGCATTCGCTCAGTGGTCGAAAGTCGGTAGTGATGGTCGATGATTAACGATGGTGGGTGATCGGTAACAATGGTGGCAGTGATGAGGAATAAGGAGAAATAAAAAAGTAATCGTTGAAAATTAATATATTTTTATATTATATGTACTAAATTTTATTTTAACTAAAAAAACAAGAAACGAGAATCGGTTATCAAACATATTTTGTGTTTCTGTTTCTTTTTTCAAAGAAACAAGGAACAAGAATAGTTATCAAACATGTTTCTGTTTCTACTTCTTAAAAAACAAGAAACAAGAAACAGGAAACAAGAAACGAGAAACGAGAAACAGAAAACGAGAACGTTATCAAACGGGGCCTTAATAATTTCTTTCATTCTTTCTTCTTCTTCAGACTACCACCTCGCCGGAGTCGCCACCCACCTCGCCGGAGCTGCACTGACTACTTTTTTTTTTTTTTTTTCTCTTTTCCTTTTCTTTCTTTCCCCTTTTCCTTCCTTTCTTCTTCCCTTTCCTCTTCTCCTTTCCCCCATAAAGAAATCAGATCTGAAAAAGCTAAAGTCGTAGAACCTACCGTTTGAAGTCGTCAAGCAGTCGAATATGAAAACGCTTCAGATCTGAAGTAGTCGCCACGAAAACACCGTCGTCGAACACGAGAATGTCGCCGTCAAACCTCGCATGCGGTAGATCTGAAGTCTTTGAACACGAAAACGCCGCCGTCGAACCCCACACACGGTGGATCTAAAGTCTCTGAACACGAAAACGCCGCCGTCGAACCCCGCACACGGCAGATCTGAAGTTTTTGAACAAGAAAACGCCGCCGTCAAACCCCGCACGCGACAGATTTGAAGTCGTCGAACACGAAAACACCGCCGTCAAACCCCGCAAGCATCAGATCTGAAAACAGGGGAAAAAAGAGGGAAGAAGAAGATAAAAAAGGAGGAAGAAGAAGAGGAAAGAGGAAGGGAAAGAAAGAAAATGAAAAAAAAAAAAAAGGCTCCGACGGCGGCGACGACGGCAGTCGATCGGCGATGGTGGTGGTGGTGGTGGTGGTGGTAAGAAGGTCTGTGATGGTGGTGGTGGCAGGAAGAAGGAGATGAGAGAATAAAAGATAAAAAAGAAAAATAAATACAAAATAATAATATTCTTATTATTTTAATGTATTTTTATTTTAAAAAATTAAAAAATTGCTTTTTTTAATAAAAAAATAGTTACACGTCAGCAATCGGTTAGTAATTAACGGAAAAATGGATGGAGGGACCAAAATGCTACTAACTGCAAACCTCAGGGACTAAAATATTGAGTTTGAAACCTCAGGGACCAAAACGAAACCTAAACCAAACCTCAGGGACCAAAAGTGTATTTTTCCCAAAAAAAATCTCATCTCATCTTAAGATTGAATTGTTTTTTTTTTCTTTTTTTTTTTAAATCTCTCTTTTTTAATTTTAGGTTCACATAATCCGTCTATATATATATATTTAAAAAAAAAAAATAATCCGTCTATATATACATTTTAAAGATCATCCCTATTAGATGAACAGGTAATTATACATATTTTTTATTATTTATTTATTTTTCATATATCAATTTTATTTCTAATAATCATTTACTTTTTTTCTAACCTCTCAGGGTACAAAGATTTTCAACAATATTGTTGAAAAATTAGGTCATGATAAATAAGAATTAAAATTATCTGCTGCCTTAAGTTATTGAAATTAATGACTCAGTTCCTATTGTGTCAATGATTTGAAGTTGGAGTGTTTCCAAAGAAGAAAATAACTTAGGTAATGTATCTTATAACCCTTAATTATTTATTAATCTATGATTATTTCAGTAAAATCTATCAAACAACCAAAATGAATAGTAGTTTTACCTAATTACTATTTTTGCATAAACAAAACCTATATATATATATATATATATATATATATATATATATATATATATATATATATATATATATATATATATATATATATATATATATATATAAATTTGTATTGATTTATCACAAATTATTTTTTTAACTGCTCCATACATTAGAATATCATTTCATAAATAAAGTTTTTTTTTTCAAAATGTTTTAAATGGACAGATTTACAAAAGAATATCTTGATAAGTTTTAAAGTACATTACAAACTTTTGAAAAAAAATTAATTAAAAATATACTATTATGTTTCATTAAATATTCACATAGATAATAAAATTAGAATTTCATAGTTTGTGGGAGAAAAAAGTTTCCTTTACTGCGAAAAATTATGAATGAAATATTTACAATTTAAACTAAATGAAAAATATTAATTCAACGTTTAAATTTCACAATAAAATTTTTTAATCACGTGCATCACACGTGTCTTTTGACTAGCAAGTTTAAAAAGTCCCTAAATATTCAAAATGCACCTTTTTAGTCTCCAAGTTTTGAGAAATAGTTAAAAAGTCTCTCATATTATTTTTTAAAATTTTTTAAATTAATAATTTTAATTTTTTAATTTAAAAAAACCATTCAATGTTAAAAAATAACAACAAAATATTAATTTTAAAACACGAACCTTTTTAAACCTAATCCTCAAAATTCAATGACTAAAAATGTTCATTTTGAAAACTCAAAGACTTTTTAAAACCTATTTCTCAAAACTTAGTGACTAAAAAGTTCTATTTTGAAAACTTAGTGACCAAATGCACATATTCCTAAAAACTCAGGGATCAAAAACATATTTTTCACTTTATTTATTTATTTATTTTTGTCTATTTGTCAATTTTTTTTTTGGGAATGAATTCCCTTTATATTATCCATTGTATCAAGGTATCGATTGTTTTTTGGGTATGCTTTTATATTCGTTATAAGAAGTGAAGCAACCTAGGGGTGTTGTTCTAAGCATTTTGGAGCCAACCCAATTTCCTAGCTACCCATGTTTCATTTCTATTTAAATATGGTTTATGTGGGTCAGGTTGAGGTTCCCACATTGAAAAGATAAGTGGAGACATTACAATTTATAAGATAAATGGGTTACTCAATTGGTTTTGAGATGGAACCCCATGTAATCTAATATGACCTCCATTAATAACCGTCCATTGTGGCCTTTTGAATTCTAATTTGATATATGATACAATTTTTAAGGGTTGTATTTTTGAAACTTGAATAAGTGTGGTAAATTTGAAAATATTTTCATGTGTGATTTTTTCAAAAAAATCAACCGTTGTGGAGTAACTTAAAAGAAAAAACAAAAAAGAAAAAATATGAGAGAGGTTGAACTATTGCCTTTTGGAATGATTCTTTTAATACACATTAGGAGTGTTTGATAACCATTTCGTTTTCTGTTTTCTGTTTTTGTTTTTCATTTTTTAAAAACAACGGTGTTAGATAACCATTTTTGTTTTTTGTTTTATGTTTTTTAAAAACGTTTTTGAAATTATAAGTAAATTTCAAAAACCAAAAAAAGTAGTTTTTAAAAACAGATTTCTGTTTTTCAAAAACTTATTTTTCTTTTAATGCTTACTTTTCTTCTCTTTTACCTATCTTTCTCCAACAAATTCCTTTCTCTATTTTTTTTTCTCTAAAACCTTTTTTACTCTATAAAATTTATTTTTCTCTCTCAAAACTTTTTTTTCTCTAGCTATTTCTAAAAACGTATCAATAATTTTTCTCTCCTTAATT
This sequence comes from Luffa acutangula, assembly GCA_036850905.1. Classification (NCBI taxonomy): domain Eukaryota; kingdom Viridiplantae; phylum Streptophyta; class Magnoliopsida; order Cucurbitales; family Cucurbitaceae; genus Luffa; species Luffa acutangula. The sequence continues at coordinate 48,017,302 of CM072092.1, read as the reverse complement.
AACATGTTCTAATTTTTCTTTTGAAAAAGAAAGTCACCAAAATTTTCTATCGCTACAACTTTTCTTTATTTTTCTCATTTTTCGTTATTTCCTTAGCATATATTTTACTCTTAACCTCATTTATTATCTCTCTAAATTTTCTTTTTTTTATTTAATTTTTTTAATATAAATTTTATCGCTTTTACTCTTGTTTTCTACTTTTCCTCTAACTAATATATTTTCTCGAGTCTAATAACTAATATTCTTTCTCTAAATATTTTCTTTCATCTCTCTAAATTTTTTATGTTTAACTTTTCTCGTCTTTCCAAAAAAAAAAAAAAAAACTTATCTTAAAAACATTTATATTTGTGTCTCTAAATTTTTGTTTCAACGTCTCTACACATTTTTCTCTCTCTAAAACATCTTTTCATCTTTCTAATTTTTAAAAAACTGAAAACCAAAAACAGTTATCAAACAAGGTTGGTTTTCTGTTTTTTAAAAACAGAAAACAAAAAAACAGTTATCAAACATATATGGTTTTTGTTTTTAAAAAACAGAAAACCAAAAACCAAAAACCAAAAACAGAAAAACCAAAAACCAAAAATTGAAATGATTATCAAACGGGGCCTTAACTTTTTGTTTTGTTTTTTTTTTTTTTTTTTGAGAATATCTTGATCCATTAACTATGTTCAGGATGGTATTTTCACATGTGAGTATAAAACATATGTCTAATATATATGAAATTAATGAAAATTTAAACTTAATAAGTATGCAATATATATCTGGTATGAAATTAACCAAACTTCAAAGTAAATAGCCATTTTCAGAGAAAAAAAAGAAAAAAAGAAAAAAAAGTAAATAGCCAAGAATTTTAGAGAACAAAGAAAAGAAAAAGGAAATCAGTTTAGAGAAAAAAGAAAAGAAAAAGGAAATCAGTTTTTTTTTTTACTCTCAAAACTCTCTCTCTCTCGATACTCTCCCTCTCTTCCTCCTCTCTCTCGAGTCTCGACAGAAAACACCCAGCCACGCCTCCCCTTCTCCGACCACGTCGTTCGCCCAGCCGCGCGGCTCCGCCGTCGTCACTAGATTCGCAGCGCCGCTCCTCCATTCATTCTCCCTCTCTTCCGTCGTCCCCTCCTTGAACGCCGTCGCTCTCTCGGTAAGATCCTTCTTCCTCTTCGCGTTTCCGGCGAACCAGCCTGGTAAGGGCTTATTTTTCGGCATATTCGAGCGGCCGGACTCTCTTCGATCTTTTCCCAGCAGTTTTTTCGAGTTCTGGCGGCATTGGTTCTTCTCTTTCGAGTTTCCGGTGACTGTCACGGCAGACAGCAGCTTTCTTCGTTAAATTTCGACGATCCAGCAACGTGAAGCTTCAATTTTCGGCGATTGGGCAATGGGTCTTCGAGTTCCGGTGAGTTTTAGGTGATTACAGCAGGGTAAGCAAAGTTCCATGAAATTTTTGGGTGGATTATAATGTTCATTCAAATACTCATTAACCTTTGATTCCTAATCTAAGGTAACATAGCATTTGGAGGTCGAATCTGTAAATTGGTGCAATATTAGAACTCGGATAGCAAGTTGGCTTCGTTTGGGTGAGTTTCTATCCATTTAAATCAAGTTGGTTTTTAGTGAAATTATAGAAATTGGATTCTCCTAATTGTTGGAGCCTTGTGTGTGAATTTAGATCTTCTTGTTTGTGGTCGTAAGCGGGGCCACACTGAGCTAATTGAATTTACATAAATCAAGAATCAATTACATCAAGGTAAATAACCTTGCTACCCGGAAAACCTTGGCTAGGATGGACTTCTTATTATGAATTGTTACATGCTTTAAATATCATAAAACAGGAGGCAGTGATTATGTATGGTACTATGGTTGGAATATGGAATGTTGGATATTATGTGATCTGGTGATACTGAACCATTTGGCTATGTGTGTTTGTCTATATTGATGGTTTGAATAGTCTTGGTTTAAAGTATCAAATGCTCATATTATGAGGAATATTACAGATGTGCTAAATGCTCGGACTACTTTATGTTGGAAAGTATAAAATGTTCTAGTTGATAAACCTTGAATGCTTTGAATACTCTATGTTGGGAAAAATAGGATGTTCTGCATTGGTTGAATCGCGAATGCTTAGATTGTCTTGAACACTAGATTTTGGAGCCATATTATGTTCTGTTTTGGTGATTGAATACTCGAGTATGGGGTTGTTGAAGGATCATTGTGATGGGTATGAAATGAAGGGTGAGTAGTCGTCACCTATTGGATTACTCGTGCATGTGTTCCAGTCAAGTTTAGGTGGGGGGTCTTGTGGGTTAGCTACATGTTAAGCCAGATTAAGTTAATAGGGGTCCTAACACAGAAAGAGGATAAGTTACTTATCCTAGTAAGGTCTGTGGCAATTAATCACCTAGAATTGAAATGATTATGAATTGAGACAAGGAGCTAGATGAGCGGAACTTGGCTTCGCAGACTAGGTGCCATCTACTATCTACGGAAGTAAAGTTTCGATCGAAAACCCATTGATGTCCCACCTGTGAGAGATGAGGAGCTAGATGGGCGGGACTTGGCTTCACAGACTAGGTGCCATCTACTATATGTGGAAGTAAAGTTCTGATTTGAAACCCATTGATGTCCCACCAGTGAATTGGTAGATAGAGTGCTATGCCTACGCAGGTGCCTTGATGGGTGAGATTTGGCTCCACTGATTGGGTGCCTTCTACCATCAGTAGGAGTAGAGATTTCCTAAGATTCCCACTTGTGCACCTCCAATGAGTTGGCACGCATATGTCAGGCTGGTTAAATTGTCCACGTGACCTATACGACATGATAAACGAAATGAAATGACCATTAGGCCCTTTAGCAATAACTAACCTCAAGTTACCCCCGTAATGCTTGTTAATCCCCTCCCAGTCCCAGTAGTAGCGTTACTTACCGAGTATTTTTAATACTCATTCTTTTCAAAATGTTTCCTTTCAAGTACGAGTTAGGACATATAGGGCGCGTGAGGATTGATGTTGACAGGCCATAGAAAACATGTGATCATGACTTCTGTGTAGTTTAGTTTTCTCATTTTTCTTTTAGTCAGTTTTGTAAATTGTGGTTCTTAAGGTTTTAAATACGTCTCTATGTTGTCCTTAGGAAACCTTTGTTTTAATGAAGTTTTTATAAGTTTTCCTCGTTTTATTTGGGATCCCAGACCGAAAGGCTTCCTTTCTTTAAAACGTCGAGTCGAATGCTTTGTGTTAATGTTTATTTCAAAAAAAGCTTTTTCCTAAAAGTAATTAGGCATGCATGTGGTAACGACCTTAGGAATTTGTCATGAAAAGTGGGGTTGTTACAGTTGGTATAAGAGTTTTAGGTTATAGGTTATGTAGACTGGTTTACATCGTAAACCTTAAGTATATCCATGGCTTATTAGCAAGCATCCAGTCACTGCCAAGTATGTCAATGTTTATGTTATGTGAAGCAAGGTAGGGGGGGTTCGTTAATGGATTTATGAATATGATGTTTTGTTCAATGCTTGATGTTATGTATTATTGTGGGAATGAAAGTGTATAGTAGTGCTTAAAAGAAGCTTTACCAACATGAAGTGTATGCTTAAGTGTGAGACTAAAGTAGTCAGTATGGACAAGGAAAGAAGAGGAAATTTTAAGAGAGTAAAGCTTTTCAAAGGTCACTAAATATCGAAGATGGTGTCTCTTGAGTAAAACCTTAAAAGGAGCCATACATCATGATTACCCTTTTAGGTTACCTAGCTTAGTTGGTGTGGTCAACAAAGAAAGTTAAAACGGTTTGGAACAGGGCATGAGTTTCAAAATGGAAAAATGTGTTGTGGGTTTGAATTGAAAAGTTACTTCTCCAGATATTTCGAGTGGCTTCGATTTGATTTGTTCCATTGTTATGATGTGAGAGACCCAAATTCAATCGAACTAGGAGAAAATTTTTGGAGTTTTAAAAGAAGACCGCATAATTAAGCAAAATCTCTCTATAGATTCATTTTAGAACTCCAAATAAAAGATCTATGAGAATATTATAAGTGGAGACATGCTTTTTGGTGTTGAAGGTATTTCTCAGTCGGAAAGTGAAAGATGACATCTTAAGTTTGATGACTGTATGTATGTGTGTGTGTGTGTATATATGTGTGTGTGTTATCTTGGGAGATGAAAGAAATTAATATGTTTAGACTCCAAGTACGTGAGTATGGTTTGATTCCTATAATGTGATCTGTGTTAGAAGTCCTTAAAAATTGGTGCAAGGAACCTTGTTATTATTAGGAAGTTAGAACTCTTGTATATTTAGATTGAAAGCAATTGTATAAGAGACGTTGGATATGAAACTCAACTTTAGTTTGAGAATTTTCCTCCAAAAACAAAAGGATCAAGCCATGACAAACTAGATATTGGAAAAGTTCTTTGACCGGCCTCTATCTTAAATTTACATAAGGGTTGGAGGAAACAACTTTTAATAAGTGCGACGGTTAGCAATAGTTGCCAAAGAACTATTGAAAGGGAACTCTTGAGGGTTTATTAGTGAACATGTAGATTGTCAGACTTATTGGCAAGGTTTGAGTGAATTTGACTTTGGAATCAAATTAGTAGAAGAAACTAATGAAACCATTAATTTGATTGGACAGAGAAATTAAGCACGTTGAATGTTTTGTGTTAATGTTTATTTCAAAACAAGTTTTTCCCTAAAAGTAATTAGACATGCATGTGGTAACGACCCTAGGAATTTGTCATGAGAGGTGGAGTCGTTACAAAGATATCTGTTCAAATTGGTGAGTTTTGAAAGATTTATTTAATTGTTGATCTTGTGCATTGATCAAACTTATTCTTAAGTAAGACTTTTTTTCCTCGTAGGTGCAACAAATGTGGGATATTGGAATTTGAACCTCTTACCTAAAGAGGAGTAAATGCCAATGATTGAGCTATGCTGATTTGGCTGATTTTTTTTTTTTTAAATTACAAGTTTAATCCTTGAACTTTCAAGGTTGTGTCAATTTAATCGTTGAACTTTAAAAAGTGTCTAATAGATCCCTAAGCGTTAAATTTTATGTCTAATAGGTCTTTAAATTTTAAAAATGTCTAATAAGTCCCTTAAACTTTTAATTTTGTGTCTAATAGGTTTTTGACATATTCAAAATTTTAAAAAATGGACTAATCTATTAGATATAAAATTTAATTTTATGTCTATTGGGATCCTAAACTTTCAATTTTGTATTTAGTAGGTCTATGAATTTAAAAAAATGTGGAATAGGTCAAGGACTTATTAAGCACAAAATTGAAAGTTGAGGGACCTATTGAACATAAAAGTGAAAGCTCAAAGACCTACGAGATAATTCTTAATATTCAGGGACCTATGGGATACAAAGTCAAAAGTTCGAAGACCTATTTAACACTTTGTAAAGTTACACAACACTCAAAGTTCAAAAGATTTGGTAACCATCATGGGTTGGCCCTTGTGGTCAATAAGGACCATAGAAAAAATAAAGGGCTTAGAGGGGATGAGTTCAATTCATGATGGCCACCTACCTAGGATTTAATATCCTATGAGTTTCCTTGACAACCAAATGTAGTAGGGTCAGACGGTTGTCCCATGAGATTAGTCGAGGTGCGCGTAAGCTAGCCCGAACACTCACGGATATCAAAAAAAAAAAAAAAGATTTGGTGAATTAATGTAATTATCCTTATTAAAAAAAGTAATTTATCCAAATTCGAATTTGATTTTTCTTTTTCTCCTTTTTACTTGCTACATGATGCCGTTGATGCTGCTCTTTTTCTTCTTCTGCAAACTGCAAAGATCGTTCAATTTCTGCAACAGAGGGGAGCGTCTCAAGACTGTCTCCACCCGTGCCATTGGTATCTCCATTTTCTTCTTAGGGTTCAACTTTTTCCTTGCTATTCCCTAATTTTCTGGCTGTTTGATCATTTGGGTCCTCAATTTTCATCAGTCATGCGCTCCTATTGCTTGTTTTCTCTGGACTCGCTCTAGATTATGGTCTGTTTTGAAATTTTCCTGTTCAGAATTGTGATTCACTTTTTGCGTTTAATTGCATTTGCTAGACCCTCTTCTCTGTTTCCCAATTTTGGGTTTGCTCATCGATTGATTCTTTTTCCTTTCAATTTTGTTGTCTTCCGTCTCTCTTCCGTGTGTTTGTTCTTTTGACGATTGTGAATCACTTCTTTCTTTTTCCGTTTCTTCCTTCAGTCCCATCTATGTTTCACTTCGCCGATTGGATTGTCTTCTTGAAGAGCACTGATTGCATCCAATTGCTTTTCATCTTCTCTGAAAGCCTTAAGCTCTGAATTCGTGGTCCCTATTTTCATCAATCTGATTGATGTTAAATCTCTGAACAATTCCTTCACATATTGCATATTTCCTGCATTATTTTTCTAGATTCTAATCCATTCTAAAAGATTGGGCATGCTCTATTACCAAGAGGTCAGAGGTTTGAATCCGTCCACCCCCAATTGTTGTTGAACTCAAAAAGCACTCGAAGAGTAATTTAGGGGCCAAGCATTCAAGAAGTTGAATGCTCTTCGATCACCATTTCCAAAATTTGCTTGCCTAAAACCTCCAGCATACTCTATTTATCATTCTGTCAATAAACTCTTTAACTAATGACTTGGCTATCTTAAAAAAAAACTAATGACTTGGCTTTATAATGTTCCTCATATTTCCGTACTAAGATTCCTGCCGTTTTCTTGTTTTGGCATTATGTGATTGAATTGAGCACTCTTCTTGTGATGGTATGAACTTGGTGTGCCGTGTGTCTAAACTTGTATTATTGTAGATTGTGAATGTTGCAATCAACTTGAATTTCAATTGTAATTTTATAGACCAGATCAAGCTAGCTGACTTGGTTTTGTATCTATCAGCAATGAGATGAATAGAAATAACCGAGTTTCGTTTTAGGTATCATCCTAATTTGTTTTGTTTTGTCTTTCTTCCTCAGAGAAAGTAGATTGTTATTGTGTAAGGCACTTTTCAACTCGTTATCTTCAAAGCAATTTTTAGAAGTTATATCATTGGATTGCCTATTAGCAAGGTAAAGTGGCCCAGGTTGATTGTACATATAGCTTGTTATGGACCCCTCTATTATGAAGCTTCTGGAGGATGACGAGGTTTTGTCTCTTTTAGTGCTTGTGTGTAAATGTTTATCCTAGGATTGAGGGGATATCATTTGTAAATCTTTTCCGTATTGGAAATTTGATTGTGGACAGGATGAAACAATGCATTCAGGTGCAGCTGTGGAGGCTTTTCAAGCTGCTTTGAATAGAGACATAGAAGGTGATGTTCCTGCTGTTTCCCAAACTTCTGAATCAGATCCAGGTATATTTCAGCCTAAACTTAGAAGTTGAATTTTTATAAATAGATCTTGGTCAGAATAAATAATAAGAGAAGCTAAAATTCGTATAGATCATATTGAAATGTGCATTTGCAGAAATGTATTCTCTATGAAAGCAATTTTTTTGTGATTTTAATGGTTGGAGGTTCAAAATCTGTTTTACCTGGATATCCAATTGTTTCTCGTTACATACACGTATGATGTCTTTCCTGTAGTACATAAATTTAAGTGAATAAATTGCTATTTCACAAGTTAAAATGATTCGTATCTTGGTTCCAGTGAGTTGGATGTTGAATCAACTTGAAAACGCCCACTTTAGTGTTGTTTTGGTGGCAGCTAAAATGCTAAATATATTTACAATTTTGGCGTGAAGACGTTTTTACCTTTTTGTATTCTTAGGTCTTGTTTCCTTGTCATAGCTTCGCCTCCATCTCTATCTTGAATCTGTTGAAAGATTTCACAGTTTAATATTGACTTTGAAATGTTGGGTTCCCATAATTCATTTTCACACATTTTCTATGAGCTTTCTTCTGGCTTTTTCTTCTGATCTTAAATCTGGATGTCATATCATTGTTCGAACTGCACCTTTTTCCAGTAAATGATGAAAATTTGCTGTAATTGTGTAGAAGACAACATGTTTGAATTCAAGCATAAAACTTTCCGTTGAGTGGCTCATGGATGTTTGTGACTAAAATTGCAGCCTTCCCTCGAGGGAGCAATGGTTCTTCCGGTCTCTCGCTTCAAGCTTCTAGCCAAAATGAAAATACTGAATCTCATGTACAACAAGATCAAAATTTTCGTATGAAGCAAGAACAACATTCATCTCTGATGGAACTAGAGCGATGTACATCAGTACCTGAAAATCAGCAGCAACATAATGCTGCCCCCCTCCAAGCTTCAAAGAACCAACCCCAAGTAGGTCGTGAACAAGGGGAGTCAGAACAAGTTTCTGCTCAGTTTTCTCAAACAGCAGGGCTGCAAATTTCTGAAAAAGCTCCAATCCTTGTGAATGACTCAAACAGAATGCAGAATCGGGACAATGAATCTCAATACTTGAAGTTACAAAAGATGAGTAATCAGCAGGCAATGGTCTCGGAACAGGCAAATAACTCATTAAATCGTAGCAAACAGGTACCTTTTGCTTCGTTGATGCCTGTATTGATGCCTCAGCTTGATAAAGACAGAGCCATGCAGCTTCAGACTTTATTTAACAAATTGAAGGTTAGTACACGAGCAGAAGTAAATTCTATTATTGCTAATAACTGTCACAATGTATGTCAAATTGAAGAATCCACCCTAGGCAAAGAGACTAACTAGAGAAGTATTAGGGTTGTTTACCAGAGATCTATGTTATTTCATATTCCTTCGTAGTTCGTAGTATGCATAGTTTACAACGAAGGATGCCTCATTGCTCTCTATCTCCATCTTGGTGTGTCATGTGTTCGAAGGATAATAAGACTGCAGGCCACCTATTTGGTTGTTGCTCATTTGCTCGTTGTTACTGGTCTTATATTTTGGAAGCTTTTGGTTGGAGTTTGGCCTTGCCTTACAATGCGTTTGATCTCTTTACTTTGATATTTCTGGGTCATCCTTTGTGGTTGGTTTTTAATAGGGTGTTCTTTTGGTCTCTTTGGTGGGAGAGGAATAGTAGGATTTCCAGAGATATGGTCTCCAATTTTGATACTTTCATGGATTTGATTGTTTTTAATTTTCTTTATTGGTGTAAATGTGAACACCCTTTTTCTGATTATAGTCTTTTGTCTTTAATTGCTAATTGGAAAACTTTTATGTAATTCACGTTTAGGTGGTTGGAGTGACAAACTCCTCTTATTTCATTTAATCTATGAAATTGTTTCTGTTCTCAAAAAATCAATTCTTTATTATAAAAAATGCATTGATCACTATATGAGTCTATTGGTAAGTACCCTCAGAATCTACTCTCTACTTCGGGTCTTGTTCGTATGACAGTGGCCTTTCTCTTTTCAATCTTATTAAATTCTGATGTTATATGTTAAAATGATTGGATGATTCATGATTGTATAGGTTGTCTCATATATTGTAACTTGTATTTTAGAGGAATGAAATGAACAAGGATGATTTTATCCGGCTCATGAGGGGTGTTGTGGGCGATCAGATGCTCAGATTAGCAGTTTGTCAAGTACAATCACAGGTCAATGCTAAATTGTTTTCTTGTCATGATCATTTTATTTTGTATTTATTGATTACTAAAATCAGAGTCTGTCCGTGAGTAATGGTTACCTTCCTCAGGTTCCAGTCTTAACCTTTTTCATTTACAGCCTCCACCTTCAGTAAGGCAACTTTCTCCTAGAATGCCATCTATGGGTCCTGGTGCACCAAATTTCCCTGATCCACGGCCATTTGCACAACTTCATCAGAAAGGCATGAATCCTCCTGCAGTTCAATCATACATCCCCTCTTCAGCATCCCAAGGGCGAAGTAGTTCAGGCTATCCTGCCATAGACAAGAATATGCAATCCTTACGAGAAGTAGAACAGCGATCTGATGGTAGTGGAAATCAATTGACTTCATCCAGTACAGGCACCGTTCAGGAAAGGGAACGCTCCTCAGTTCCTGTTTCAGGACTCGAGAAGCAGCAGCTACACTTTCAACAGAAATCTTTTGCCATGTATGGAAACAGTGGTAATTATCACCCGTATACTGGGTCAAACATAAATGCCTCTTCATTGTCTCTTAAACCCCAACCTCATGAGGGTCAAGTGAAGCAAATTCCCCAGCAGGCTCCCAATTTTGACAGGCAGGTTACTATAAATGATTCCAAGCGAGGGCAGGCTGGAAATGTTCCACACTTGCATAACAACTTAACTTCACAGCAAAATCCAGTTTCCTGGAAATCCTCAACAAGTAAAGAGCAGAACGCAGGCCCTTTGTCATCAATGAGTTACATCAAACAAGAACCTTCTGATCAGGTTTCTGAGCAGAACAAAACTCAACTTTCAAATTTGCAGGCATTGTCTTCTGTTTCTAGCATGCAGGCCGAACAAGTTAACACAACCCCTGGAATTGCAAAGGACGCTCTTGAAAAACAAACTTCTAAAATGGGTTTTCCTACATCAAACAATATTATGCCTCCAACATCTACCAACGCAGCAAATACAATTTCTTCTGATGCAAGTTCTCTACATGACGCTAGTGGTGTGGTGAGTAATGCTGGATTGTAAGTTGGTGCTACATATAATTTTGTAATTGTCAAAATTGCATGCTTATGTTTGACTGAACATATTTTATGTCAGGTATTATTTTGCCTTTCTACTCTCTGGCCTTATACTTCATTCTCCTTGTTATAACTTTAAAGCTATGGATTTTGTTTCTTTTTTTAGAGTACAAATAATTGATAAATAGTTTATTTTACATCTGGTCTGGTTCATCAATTTCCTTGCATAATCTTCTAAAATCTGTTGCAATAAATTGTATAAGTATATATATATTAAATGATTGAATATGTATCTGCTCTGCTATGTCTGTATATCTTTGTGAGGAATGTACATCGCTCAATCTTATGCTCTTGGCTTGCTCTTATGATGTCTCAGCTGTTTGCGGACTAATTATTTTTTGATTTTCAGTTAAGCTCTCAGGTTCCTTCTTCCAGTACTCCTGGAATGCAGAATAGGGCACCTCAAAAAAAGGCAGCCGTTGGTCAGAAGAAGCCTCTTGAAGCACTTGGCTCTTCGCCACCCCTATCAAGGTGAACCTACTTTCACTCTTGTTTTACATCCTGGAAGTAAATTTTATTTTGGAATTTTAAAAACAAATGGGTCATTATTCATGATTAACCTCCTTGATCTTTTCAAATATAATTGACGTGTACCCAACAGTAAGAAGCAAAAAGTATCGGGGGCATTTTCGGATCAAAGCATTGAACAACTTAACGATGTCACTGCAGTCAGTGGAGTTAACATTCGGGTACAATTCTCATATTTCATGAATGGTTAGTTCTAGGTGTACTAAAAGAACCTGAATCCTCTACAATTGTCTGGTTTTGACCAGGAAGAAGAAGAACAACTATTTTCAAGTGCAAAGGAGGATAGTCGAGCTTCTGAAGCATCACGGAAGGTTGTACAAGAAGAAGAAGAGAGGCTGCTATTGCAAAAAGCCCCATTGCAGAAAAAGCTGGTGGAAATCAGTGAGTGTTCAATTCTTTAATTAATATTTGGTTTGTTGAGCTGTTTATGTGAATAATGTCATTTGCGTCAACTGAGCAGAAGGGGCATCATTCTTACAGTGATTGATTATATGCTAATGGACACGTTTGTAAGTGGCAGTGGCTAAATGTGGTTTGAAGGGCATGAGCAATGACGTCGAGAGATGTCTCTCATTGGTAAGATGCTTGTCACTCTGATCATTTTTTAGGTGAAAGTATCAACAGCCTTATAGACTGTAACTGTATCTTCAGTGCGTGGAGGAAAGATTACGTGGGATTATTAGTAATCTAATCAGGCTGTCAAAGCAGGTCAGTGTATTTTCTCTCATTTCCAACTCTAGTTTTCTTCTACTTCCCTCATTTTTGTTTATATTACCGGAAGCTGTATGTTATTGTATGTTCATACTTCTGATTGATCTCTCTAGCGAGTGGACACCGAGAAACCAAGGCACCGAACACTTGTTACTTCAGATGTTCGACAACAAATCGCATTAGTTAACCAAAAGGCCAAAGAAGAATGGGAGAAGAAACAAGCTGAAGAAGAAAAACTCCGAAAGCTTAATGATGTGAGCATTTCTTTTACTTTTTGTGAAGAACATGGTATAACTATCATACCTAGAATTTAGGAAAAAGTGTAGTAGGTTTGATGTCTTCTACTTGTCTGATGTAGGTTTTCAATTCTCTATTTTCATTTTTTTAAAAAAGGATTTCTCTATCTTCTTATTAACCATCTTTCTACCAAAAAAAAAAAAAAAAAGAAGACTATATACATTTTCTTGAACCAATATTGACTATATTTTTGCAAAACGAAGCTCGTTTGTCAAATATTTATGGGATGTGATATGACAAAACATAATAAAATAATAATTGTACCAAGCATAATTTCCACAAGTGTGGGTGAGAAAAGTTTTCTTTCCCTTCCTCCCCCGGGGTGTTTTCTTTGCTTTTTTTGTGGTTGCAAGATTGTAAATTATTTTCCCTGATGCAGCCTGAGGATGGTCCGGGGGTTTCTGGCGACAAGGAGAAAGATGAAGGCCGAATGAAATCAGTTAAGGTGTTGAGAGTGTACCACTTGAGACTAAAATTTGACATTGGATCGATTAGGAATCCTGTGTTGATTTCTTTTGTGGTTTAGGCAAACAAAGAGGAGGATGACAAAATGCGGACAACAGCAGCAAATGTTGCTGCCCGTGCTGCTGTTGGAGGAGATGACATGCTATCAAAATGGCAACTTATGGCTGAGCAGGCGCGACAGAAACGTGAAGGTGGAGTGGATTCAGCTTCTGGTTCTCAGTCAGGGAAAGATGCTGCCCGTAAGTCTTCGTCAGCAGCGGGAAGACATGGGAAGGACAACCAAGAGTCTGATAGAAAAGGTAGCACCACTCCATCTGGCATGTATAGTATGGCATCTTACGTTTGTGAAAACCAAATTAGACAATATTTTCATTTTGGGTAGTCAAAATCAAACATGCTTATGTAGTCTACTTTTGCCTCACATCTTATTAAGAAAAAAAAAGGCCACAGTTATTCCATCGGCATCTTAAAAAGATTGGAAGTTATAATAAGTTTGTTTCTAGAGAAATGACTATCATGAACTCTGGTCTCGTTTGATAACAATTTTGTTTTTGATTTTTGAAAATTGTGCTTGTTTTCTCCCAATATCTTCATAATGGTCTTGAAATATTTGAATTCTTAGTCAAATTACATAAACAAATACAAGTTTTTAAAACCTACTTTGGTTAGTTTTCAAAACTTTGACTGAGATTTTGAATTTTTTTTTTTTTTTTTTTTTTTTTTGTAAAAACTAGATAACAAAACAAAGAAATCAATAGATGGAAGTAGTGTTATAAGTTTAATTTTCAAAAATAAAAAACCAAACGGGACCTTTGTTCTTAACTTGTTTAGGATTATTATCCACTTATCTTTTCTGTTTGATCACATTCTTTTAATTAACTAGCGAGAGAAGAGGAAAAAGAAAACAAGCAATATTTTAACCCCATCCATCTTGATTTTGCACAGGAACTTCCAGGAAATCTGGTAGGAGCCAAATCAATTCAACTCAAACTAAGGTGGCTCGTAGTATTTCTGTCAAAGATGTAATTGCCGTGCTGCAAAGAGAACCCCAGATGTCCAGATCCACCACAATATATCGTTTGTACAACAGAGTTCGTTCCGAAGCAACCGGCGAATAGAACCGCCCACAATGAGGAAACAGACATTCTTGCAGATGCGCGTTTGTCAGCGGGGTTGTCTTTCTATCCGAATTGAGGTATTCATGTATGATAAACTGCATAGTTTTGGAAATATATAACTGTCTAAGTTGGTAGCTGTTATAACAATCAGAAAAGGACTTTCTCAAGACCTTGTGTAGATTAAAGAGACTCTTGTCCAGAATTTGTGCAGATCTTCTTTCAAAGGAAAGGGCAAAGAGAAAATCCTTTGGAACAACTTTATCAAGGCTCTTTCTAGGAAATCTGGTTAGAAAGAAATAGGAGTTTTTCAGGATAGTTTGGATGAAGTTTTCTTTGTTAACCTTTTTGTAAGTATACTCTTTTGGATGTTAGTGCCTATTGGAGTGCTATTATGTAAGCTCCTAGGCATTTTCTCATTGATCATAAATTATTTTATTAATTTTTTTTTCAACACATTGATGATCGTAGTTGTCTAATGGCAGGGCCAAAACGGTCAGTTTTAGACGTTTTGAACTTAATTTTGATGAATCTACTGATCCAACAATTTTTTCCCACTACTCCCTTTTCTGAAATTGTTGCTTTCAAGAATCATAAAAATCAAAGCTATCTATTTGATTTTTTTTTTTTAATTTATAAATTTGGAGCTCATAACTTTGTTGGTCTGGGTGCAAGCTGACTTAGACATTCACATATATAAAAGAAAAGAAGATTGAAATATTGTTTTGGTATTTATATTTTGAGTTTGATTTAATTTGGTCTCTATACCTTTAAATTTTCTATTTTAGTGTTGTACTTTCATCTCTGGCTTATTGTTCATGTGCTTTCAAAATGTTTGTTTTGTCCCTATTTGCAAAATATGATAATTTTGGTCCTCATTTGCAAATGAATTTATTGAGTGCAACGAAAACCTTTCAATATAAAGTTTAGGTTACATTTAAGCAAGTTATGTCAAAATTGTGATTGGAAAAAATAGGAAAAATATGCAATGAAGGAATCAAAATGGACACTTGCTAAAAATATAGTGGTCAAACCATGTTTGAATGAAATGGACAAATTGAAAGTACATAAACTAAAATAGATGTTTTGAAATCATACATATGAAAATGAATAAAAGTGAAAGTTAAAAGTACCAATCTTTCAACTATAGTGGTTTTTTTTAGTTCAACAACATTTATGGGGAAGTTCGGACTTTAGACCTTCTAATCAAAGATACGTGTTTATTATTGTTGATCTATAGTCATTTTAATTCTTAGTAAAAAAAAATCGAAATTGCAGTGGTGATGATGATATAACATTCTGTCAAAAGCTTCAAAACTTAAATGGAAATAAAGCCTTAACAAATTAATGAAATAAACTAAGCCAAATCGTTCTTGAAAAATTAAGCTAAATCAAATCAATTCACAAGATATATTATTGAATAAATCTCTCAAAACTCACTAATTTTGGAAGAAAAAAAAAGTCCAAATGTTATATTTCTACGAAGTCTTATCAATTTTATACCAAATTTTTTGTTTTTGTAATCCATGTAATAATTGTCAAAAAAAAAAAAAAAAAAAAATCCATGTAATAATTGCAACACCTATACAAATCCAAGTTCAAATTGAAATTTCTAAAATTGAAAATTTATGGTAAATTATCTCATCTTAGTAAAAATAAATGTTAAAAGTTCTCTTTCATCATTATTGTTGAAGGAGAAATTTTGGCCAATCACAAATTACCACGTCATTATTTAAAATTAATGACGAAATTAGATAATTAAATTTGAGACCAATTATAAATGAACATGTGTCACAAATTTAATTTGAAGACAAAGGTGGCCAATTATAAATTTTTAGAGCCAAGTGTCCATTTGATCAATTAATTAAAAATAAATTATTTTGATCAAATTAATTAATTTGATCAATTAATTAAAAAAATAATAATAAATTGGATCAAATTTGGTCTTGGTTTTTGGATCAAATATAAACCAGACCCAAAACTAAATAGTTGGGCCCAAGCCCAATTTAAGCCCAAGCCCGCAAAGGCCTTCGGAAAACTCTATAAATAAGAGGTCTTGGCTCATTTGAGAGGAGCGGCATAAAAGAAAGGAATAGGAGAATTTTGAAGCTCTCAGCCAGAGTTAGAAAATTCAAAGAAACTCCACCAAGAGACTTTTCAAGACCTCAAGACTGACCTAAAACCCTCCAAGAATCAATTGAAGCTTCAGACACACAAGAGAAAATTAACATTAGAGATTGAAATTAACATTAGAGATTGTACACGCACACGTATATTACATCAATACAAATATATATTTATTTCACGTGTCTCATCTTTGAAGTTACATGTGAACAATTACTCTTTTAAGTAAATTGTCTTCTATTTATAACTTTGTCAAACTTTTTATATTTTGAGAACAAAATTGTCAAACTTATTCCTCCGCTAATTTGCATTAATTCTTCCCAATAATGATTAAGTCAAAGTTGCCAAACATCAATTAAAAGATTAGAAGTTCAACTCTTTCATCTGATTGAATTTAAAAAAATAATAAGTGAAAATCATTGAATATCCACAAATTAAGGTGGTCTCGTCACGATAACAAACAAATTAAACATAATATTTTTCCTCTAATAATTAACAACACCCCACCCCAGACTCTATCGGTTTTTTTTTTTTAAAAAAAGAAGAAGAAAAAAACTAGACTCGCAATCAATGTATTAGATTTCCATGGACATTTTCATATGTCCATGTGTTCGATATCGACATGCGTGATGAATCGATATTTCTACTGTATCGTAAAGAAATTGATAAAATATAAACAAAATGTAACTAATGTGTAAATAATATTTATAATAAGTATTTTAACTTACTTTTAAAATGTAAAACATTTATTTGTTAATTTTTTATATTTTTCCAGGAATTTTTATTGACATCAACATTTTAACCCTTGCTCGCAATACACTGAAATAATTATTTAAAACCCAACTTGTATTTTGTTTTAACAAATATATATATATATATTTGACAATATGTGGAGAATAAGATTCGAACCACAGAGCTTGTGGAGCTAAACTCTTGTTGGCTTATAACAAATAATTAACGTCTTGTTTTGTTGCATTTGAACAGCATAATTAATCGGAGTTAATTATCAAAGAACCACAAAAAAAAAAGATTAAACTAAAGCAACAAAAAAATAGAAAATAATAATAAATAATAAAAAAATTGGAGGTGCGGGGAATCGAACCCCGTGCCTCTCGCATGCGAAGCGAGCGCTCTACCATATGAGCTACACCCCCATTGATGATCTTCTTGGTTTATTTTAATGTTTTAAATAATTATTGAATTTTGTTCTTTTAAGCTCACGCGGTTCTTTCTTCGAAGGCCTCTGCTAATATCTTCATTTTTCTATATTTTGAATTTTAAAAAAAAAAAATTCGAAAAATTTTCAAATTTATACACAAATTTTAGAAAGAAAAGAAATATATGATTTATTGTTTACGGCCAAAAACATAAAAATAAATTCAGAGTGGGATTATAATTTTTACTATTTTATTTTTGTTATATTACAACTTTAGTTCATGAAATTTTTAAATTTGTTTCCGTGGCGTTTGAACTTCCAAATTTACATCGGATAGGTTTTTTAATTTAAAAAGTGTCTAATGGATCCTAAACTTTCAATTTTGCGTCTAATAAGTCATTGACCTAACTGTCGTTTTTTAAATAAAAACAAATTCAAGATCTATTAGATGCAAAATTTTAAATTTGTTTTATTAGACAAATTCTATGTAATAGATTTGCTAATTTTTAATAATATTGAATATTTTAATGACTTATTAACACAAACCTAAAGGTTTAATAATTAAATCTGTAAGGTAACATTTACACCATTTTAAATTCAAAACTTATTTTTTCAATTTAAATTTGTTGAGAAAAAATAAGAAAGAAAAACCCAATTCTGATGAATGCAAATACAAAATTTATTTAATTGTTTGACATTCAAACCTATTTGTACATTTGTTTAATACTTCAACTTCCCTTACATTAATTAGATAATTTTATGATTTTTCTGTTTGTTGAGTTGAAATAATTTTGTGATCTAGATCTTATACCTAAGAATATATGTATTTTAAGATTGACCATTAAGATTTGTACCAAAGAAGAGTTGGAAAGCTTCTAACATCTTTGAAGTCGTTTAAAAGGATCTTAATTTTATTAAATTGGCAAAGTGAGAAGTAATTTGATTTTATTTATAGGAATACCAATCACTTTTTATTTTATAAACTCAAACTTACTTTTTATACACACACGAGATAAGAGTTAATAAGTAGAAACAGATCCAAAGAATATATTTTAGAGGTCGAACTTAAACAATATATTTTAGACAGGGATTGATCTAGAAAATATATTTGGAAGGGACGAACATAGATATTATATTTGGGGGTGCATGCTAGTCTCCATGTAAGTTCTACAATTAATAAGAGCTTAATTGAGATTAGATCATGTATATCCAATCACATATATAAGTTTTTTTTTTTTTTTTTTTTTTTTTTTTTTTTTTTTTTTTGAAACAATCACATATATAATAAGTTAACAAATAAAAACTTATATTCAAATTAAATAGCATATAATTATAATAAGAAATTTATCCTAATGTTTTAGAACTTGGCAAGATACATAAGAAATTTTGTTTATGGACCATCCAAATCAATGGTTGAAATTAATATGCTTAAAAGATTCTAATTTTTTTTGAATGTTTATGGTCGATGATACATAATTTATATCAATTGAGCTATGCTCATGTTATCAAAATAATTTTATATTACTTATATTGAAGTTAAAAAAAAAGAGTAAAAGTTACAATATTTATTTATTTTTAGTCCAACAATTGTGAGGTGAGACATCGAACTATTGATATTTGAGATAATAATTGATGTCTTATCCATTGAACTATGTTTATATTGACAAATTGCAACAATTATACTAATTTGATAAAGGTTGATACTTTAAAGTAAAAATCAAATTGATTTTTTTAAAAAATAAAAATCAAATTAACTTTATAAGGATAAATTATTAAAAAAAGAGCTTTATAGGGATAAAATGGAATTTTTCCTAATTACCTTAGACGTCATCAAAAGCCCAACAAAACGGCCCAAAACATAGATTTCGACAGACTTAAGCCCAGCCCATTCAGAAAAAAAAAAAAAAAAAGTGAAACGAACACAGTGCAAATTAAACCTAGCCCTCGCCGCATCAAAACCCTTCTCAATCCCCTGCAATTTCTCACCATCTCTCTCCCTACTTCTCTCGATCGCTCAAGGTTTGTTCGTGATTCAATTCGTTTCGTTCTTTTCAAGATTCTTTCTGGGTTACGGTTGTTGCAATCACGATCGGATGTTTTCTTGGTTGTTTTATTTTGCTCAGTCTCAGTTCCAGAATGCTCTTTGAATGTGAAATATTGCAGAGTAGTTAGTAATGAATTTTTTCTTTCTGCTCGTGGTGATTTGATGGTTATTGTCGCGGTTTGGTTTATTACTGGTGTGCATTGTGATAATTTGGTGTTTAGTGCTCTGTTCTAGACCAAGTCTGGTGGTTTTGGTTAACGGTTGTTTTAATTCTTCTTATTTTGACAGTCTGGATATTTTCTTTGCAATTGTTCCTTATTTAGTTATTGATTATCAGCTTTAGAGTGTAGTTTTTGCATTACCGATTTTCCAGAGATCTGATTAACATATCGTGAGCTTTTTGTTTGAATGCGTATATTAGCTAAGTTTAATATTCTGAAGATTTAAGAACTTTTATTATACTAACCGTAGTTTTAAAAAAAATTAATTTATTAAAATTTAAATTTTCAGCAAACGGTTGGGTTGGGTCAATTCGTTTTCTCAAAAAAGTTGGTCATAGTTCAAATTCCCAAACGAAATTAACCTGTGTACAGCCTTGATTATTTACAAAAGCATTCATGCCCAAGTAAAACAAATTATAAAAGAAAATAAATGGGCAAAAATAAGGAGGCCTATTAGCCTCAGCAGGCAATCTAGTTTTGTTCTCAAACCTGAACTTCTCATCTCGTATAGATTTTCCCCCTTTCTACCTTTCATGTTTTCCTTGGAAGGTTAAAAGTCTTAGGGTTTGAAGGCTGTTTGAAATTTCTTTCAGGAACCCTAGACTCCTCTTCACGCCAAGAGCTCTTGTCTCGCAAATATGGGTATGTTGGATACAAATTTCAAGAATGTCTACATATCTCAATTTTTTACTGTTTGTATTTTGTTAACCTGAGAGAACTTTGTCGATAGGTATTTCTCGTGATTCTATGCACAAGAGGCGTGCCACTGGAGGCAAAAAGAAGGCTTGGAGGAAGAAGAGAAAGTAACCACCTCTTATTATTAACTGAGTCTTTTTTTTTTACTCTTTTGATAGATGAGTGTTGATGTAATTGGTGGCATGTGTTTGTCATTTGTTTTCTTTCCAATGTAGATTTCAATAGGCTTAATTAACCTGCATTATCTATCTGATCCTCTCTGATGGATTGTTTATTTTTATAAGCTTAGTTAATCTACATTCTAAGAAGCACCGATATGGACATGAGATACAGATACGACACAACATGGACATGGTGACACATCATTATTTTAATATCTAGGACACGGACATGGCACGGACATGTTTAGAAAAATATACGTTTTATAAAATATATATTCTTTAAACAAGAAGGAAATTCAAAATCAATAAGTTTATGCATTTGTATGCTTGAAAAATTAAATTTAACGTATTTTACTCTTAAAATTTATTATTTTTGTCATTTAAGCATTGCATCTATTTAGTATACTTAACAAGGGTTTGTAATGAACCTACAACTAGTGTTTGCCACATATCAATTGTGCTAACAAGTGTTCGATATGTTCAATGGGTCGGAGTGTCCGACATGTATCGGACATGGACACGCTAGCCAAACTAAAGTGTCGATGCTTCTTAGTCTACATTAGCCTATTCGATTCTCTTTGAAAGATTGTTTATTTCTTTTTTCATCTAAATAAATTGCAAGACGCATTTAACATCTTCACACTTTTTTAATGAACGGTGCAATTTCTCTTATCATTGAAACATAGTCTCTTCCAATATTTTTGTTATGTTGCTGGTGTGATGCTATAATTTTTATAATGTAGAACATGCATTTTTTTTCAATCATCACAGATGCATTTTTTTTAATGAACAGTGCAATTTCACAGTCGCATTTTTTTCAACTCAAGATACAACTTTTATATGCTATTGTGTTTTTGAAGTCCTCTTGATATTGTATCTTTCCTCTTTGTTTGTGAAGGTATGAGCTCGGAAGGCAACCTGCCAACACCAAGTTATCCAGTGACAAGTCAATCAGGAGGGTTAGAGTTCGTGGGGGTAATGTGAAGTGGCGTGCTTTTAGGCTCGATACTGGAAACTACTCCTGGGGTAGTGAAGCTGTGACTAGAAAGACTCGTATTCTTGATGTGGTCTACAATGCATCTAACAATGAGCTTGTTCGTACTCAAACTTTGGTGAAGAGTGCCGTTGTTCAAGTTGATGCAGCACCCTTTAAGCAGTGGTATCTTCAGCACTATGGAGTGGATATTGGACGGAAGAAGAAGACCGCAGCATCTGTCAAGAAGGAAGAGGTAGAGCAGGGTTTATTAATTAAATGATTGAGTTTATGCATAGTTCAAGCACAAGCTTTTTATGTGTCAATAAAGCTTCTTGGATGATGATATGACGTTCTTAATATGATACAACTTGATTTTCATTGTTGATAGGAAGGTGATGCTGCCACTGAGGAGGTTAAGAAGAGTAACCATGTCCAGCGAAAAATAGAGAAACGTCAGCAGGACCGTAAGCTCGACCCACATATTGAAGAACAATTCAGCAGCGGTCGTTTGATGGCTTGTATCTCATCAAGACCGGGTCAATGTGGCCGAGCAGATGGGTAAGCATTTTGAAGCTCTTAATAATTCTAGGTTCTGTTGTGTTCTTTCCAACTTGTTTCAGCATAATGATTGAAGGTGGGGAAGGTTTTTGTGGTCAATGTTGCTAAGGTTTTGCAATTTTTTTTACAGATATATCTTGGAGGGCAAAGAGCTTGAATTCTATATGAAGAAGCTCCAAAGAAAGAAGGGAAAAGGTGCTGGTGCTGCATAAATTTTGTTGTTGAGATGTTTTCAGCCCGTGTCTCCTGTTCCCTTTTCTTCTTATGAAGACGATTAGCTGTTGCAGCTGATAGATGAAACAGC
Organism: Luffa acutangula; assembly: GCA_036850905.1. Taxonomy (NCBI): domain Eukaryota; kingdom Viridiplantae; phylum Streptophyta; class Magnoliopsida; order Cucurbitales; family Cucurbitaceae; genus Luffa; species Luffa acutangula. The sequence goes on along the minus strand of CM072092.1, from coordinate 47,995,360 downwards.
TATTTTGGAACTTCAGTTTTGCTGGTAATAGTTTAATTAACAATACTTTAGTCCCTTTTCATGATAACAACAGTTTGTTTATTAGTTTGAGTTTTCAAGTCCAATTTTTTCCTAGTCTATTTACGTGTTCGTAAGGCAGCTGTAAGCGGGTTGATTTGGTTTGATTTAGAATTTACAGAAGTACAAATGGATTCGAGGTTGATTTAAAACTCACATTGGTACTTTAAACCAACTGCATTAAAGTTCTCACTTAACATCTTTGTCCTGCTTGCGAAGGATCAAAGTTTCAATTTCTCTTCTTGTTTATCTACACTCGAATTTGCTCTCCTCCTAAGGAGCCCTTTCAATTGTTAAAAAATGGATTAGGTTATGGTGTTTTTGGTATGGTTAAATTATACAATATACTCAGAACTTCTGATTAGGTTTTAATTATATACAGACCTTGGAAAGTTTCATTTTGATCTTTCCACTTCAAAATTGTTAATTGGAAGGGTTATTTTTTTAGGTTGTGGTGGTTAAACTGATGGATGGGAATTGAAACTGTTGATATTTAATACATTCTGTAAGCTTATTGTAATTTTAAAAATTTATAAAATTAGTCATCTTTTAGTAGCCACTCATTTGTTTTGAATAATAATTATTATTATTATCTTGTTAACAAATATGTATGGAAGAGGTTGAAGCTTTTAACTTCCATATTGATCTTTTTGAAGGTAGAATAGAAATTGTAGGATGATAAAATCTTAGATTAGTTTTATAACCATATTGTTCTTTTCGACTTTTTTTTTGGAAATATATTCTTGAAAGTTTTGTTTAAATTCTGTTGGTAATGAATATATTTATATATAATAAACCTATTTATAATTTAAAAAGTGTATAATACATAACCCACATGGGAGGTGGGAATTGAGGCTCATTAGTTGTTTAAAGGTGCCCTGGGAGAGACTACGGTGGGTCCTCTTCCATAAAGAAAAAGAAAATGGCTACAATTGATGTTATGATTAATAAATCCCTATTTGCAGAAGACAAAAATGCCCTCCAACAAACTAAGGTGTTTAGGGTTAAAAATTAAAATCAGTTTATGAGAGAGAAAATACCCCTAAAAAAGTTAGAAAAATTCTAGGAACTTGAAATTCAAAAAATCCAATGAACGAACCTACTTAAAAAAGTGGTCTAGGAAGCTTGAAATTCAAAAAATCTAAGGAACCAATCTAATTTGAAAATCTAGAACACTCAAGAACTGTTTTTTGGAAAAAACACATGGGACGAACTCAAGAATTGATACCTTTATTAGGGGAATATATCCCTGCAAAATGCGTTAAAAATCCCCCAAATTGGAAACAAGAAAAATGAACTTAAATGCTACAATTATGATAAATCAGCAAGCTTCCTACCTCCTACATCACACCGACTAACCACTTCCGTCGTGCCGACGAGCTTCTCCCGCCGCACCGATGTGCCTTCTATGCAACCCGCAAGCTCCATTGAGTCTTCTTCTTCACAACGACTGTCACCAAAAAATTTAAAATAAGATATGTAGATAACGACTTCATTTCCCTTATATTTGCAACAACCGTATACATAATCCCCCGATTTTAGGGATTTATTTTTTCCTTCCAATCTGCGATTATACTGCTCTATTGTAAGACGAAAAGCACGGGCGTGGGGAGGAAATGCATGAAGGCGATTTTGGTGGAGGGTTTGTGTTGATTTGACTTAAATGTTGAACTCGCCAGAGCGGTATGTTCTGATAAATACCATTTCATCGTTATTGCAACTTCTCTAAAAAAAGTGTGCTTGTGGTATACTCATATGTATGTGTGCGTCTCCCCTACATTATACACATTGACATGTCTAATAGAAAAAATGCTTTGATTTGTCTGTATTATTATATACATCCATGGAATGGTCTGATGTGTCTATTTGTGTGTGTACACTTAATCCCCTGAGTTAATCATCCCCTGTATCGTGTATGTATGGAATGCCCAATAAAAATACACTTTGTCTTTGTCTGTGTTGCTATATGCTACCATAATAACTCTCGTACCATGTTCACCTGGATGCAAATACCTGATGAATGTCATAACCGATATCTGTCTATAGTATTACATACATATATACATGTTTCGCATGCATTCTGTGTGTATGCATACTTACCTCAGTCCCACCCCACATATGAGTTATATATACGTTGCAGTTTATATGCACTGTTTGTCTGTGTGTACTTCTACTTACGACTCTTATTGCTGTCCTTTTGTAACTTGGATAATGAGGGGCAAAATGTGAGGGATAAAATCTTTTTTTACCGTTGTAAACGCTGAAACCTAAGCCTAAAAAATAGGTAGATCTTTTTATATAGTTGAACACAGACCGCCAACTGAACTCCCTATAAATCGGGATTCATCCATCCCGAAAAAAAAAGGAAGAAACTGAATGAAAAAAGAAAAATACACTTTTGGTCCCTGAGGTTTGGGTTAAGTGACACTTTGGTCCCTGAGTTTTCAAACTCAACAAAAATACCCCTGAGGTTTGAGATAAGGAGCATTTTGGTCCCTGTCGTCCAATTTTCCGTTAAATGCTAACAAATTGCTGACGTGGCCAAATTTTTTTAATTTTAAAATAAAAATAAAGAAAAAACAATAAAAAATAATAAAAATATTATTATTTAAATGATTTTTAAAACTTAACCCTCCACCCACTTCTTCATCTTCTTCCCTCAACCCCTCCATCTTCTTCTTCACATCTCTGGCGCCGACGCCGGCGGCTGGCCACCGCTCGCCGCCACCGGCCGCCGGCGACTGTAATTTTTTTTCTTTTCTTCTCCTTACTTCCTCTCTTTTACCCCAACCCATTTTTCTTCTTTTCTTTAAAAAAAAAAAAAAATCAAGAGGGAGGAGGGAGGCCCCTCCTCCCTCTCCGTCCCTCTTGATTTTTTTTTTTAAAGAAAAGAAGAAAAATGGGTTGGGGTAAAAGAGAGGAAGTAAGGAGAAGAAAAGAAAAAAAAAATTACAGTCGCCGGCCGCCGGCGCCAGCGCCGGAGATGTGAAGAAGAAGATGGAGGGGTTGAGGGAAGAAGATGAAGAAGTGGATGGAGAGTTAAGTTTTAAAAATCATTTAAATAATAATATTTTTATTATTTTTTATTGTTTTTTTTTATTTTTATTTTAAAATTAAAAAAAGTTGGCCACGTCAGCAATCTGTTAGCATTTAACGGAAAATTGGACGGCAGGGACCAAAATGCTCCTTATCTCAAACCTCAGGGGTATTTTTGTTGAGTTTGAAAACTCAGGGACCAAAGTGTCACTTAACCCAAACCTCAGGGACCAAAAGTGTATTTTTCCCAAAAAATCTGTTAACGGTGTTTGTCTATAGTCGTATATACTAGGGGTAAAAATGTCAAAAAAATATGGAAAACAGTTCCTGAAAATGCGGTAGCCACCCCTGCGAATTCTTAACATCTGTAGCCAAAAAACAATAAAGTTTTTTTTTTTCCTTAATTCTTCTTCTTCTAGCTATTCAACACAAATTCCCAAGAAACAATTTAATATTATGTGGGTTGGGGATCGCTTATGTAAAATATCAAGTAATAACACTAAAACAAACACTCCATTATATTTTCCTCAAGCCTCTCAATTATTTTCTTTTATATTAAATATATATTTTTTTCTAGCATGTGGAGTGAGGAATTTGAATTACAAATCTCTTAGTTTTGAGCTATTCTCATGTTGACTTTTTAAATTATATATATATATATATATATATTAGATTACTTATACGTCTTTTCCTCCTCTCTCTCCAATTCTATCGTTGAGTTTCAATTTATTTCATGTTGTTTTAAAAGTTTAACTTCGACCCCTATGGTTGTTTAATTTTGGTTTATCATATATTAAAAAAAAATCAATCCTTTTGATTTGAGTTTAGTATCAATTTCATCTTCTTAGTTTTAAGAGTTTAGATTTAGTTTATATGACTTAAATTTGGCATTTATGAAATCTTACAAAATGTACCTATTTTTACCTATTTCTTACTCATTCCTAAATCCTAATATAGTTGATCTACTCAACAAAAATCCATTGTCCCATAAATAGAAAAGGTACTACAATTTTTTTTTTTTTTTTTTTTTTTTTTGGAAAAAGAAGATGAGCTACAAGTTCAATAGAGTGAATAAACAATATGAAAGAGTCTTCTATGATAATCAACTTAATTAAAACTCTTAGGACCATCTAGACTAAATTGAACACTAAAACCACAATAATCAAATTAAAACTTTCAAAATTGAAAAAATTTATTTTGATCATCAATTCAACCTCTAATAAAAAGGATGTATTTGCGTTATATTTCATTTCTTCAATAAGTATAGTAACGATCATAACAACTGTATTGCTCGATGGAGAGAAGAACTAATCTTTTCGATTGAAGCTAAGTTCAAATCATAAGAACAAATAGGTAATTTAACCTTTGTGCAATGATTCCTCCATGAGAGGCCTTAGCCTCAAAGTCAACCATCCTGAGGAATATAATTTGTTACAAAAGAAAGTATTAAAAGAAAAAGATGAAAAAATAATTTATATTTCCCATTTGATGGGTCAAGGATTAGCTTGTGGGGATTTGACAATAAGTTTTGGAAGCAATAATGAGTATTTGGATTACTCTCTCTTGTCTTATAATAATATTATCTTTCTTTATATTTGTTTGTTAGCTATCAATGATGTATGCAAAAATGGTGGACTCAATTTGAAATGTTTTAGGATTTGTTAGTTGGGTAAAAGATTTGTTTTTCATGTAAAAAATGTCAACTCTAAGATTTTTATTCTTTATTTATTTATATAAAAAAAAGTAATATTATTCATCCATGCCCTTCCATATGCAATTAAAAAAAACACTTAAAAGATATTATAATGTTAAAATAGAAAATTTTCATTGGATTTTCCTCAATTTCAAATATTTTCAAATATGTAACTTTTTTTAAAAAAATAATTATGAATATAGCATTTTGTAAAAACTCATTATATTAATATTGATGTGAAACAACAATATATGCATTTATCTTTTTTTTTAATAAAAAAGTAATCATGATATGCAATATGTTCAATTTTACATAATTTTAATATTGAAAAATATCTCCGTCAATTCATTTTTAGCTAGTTCAATAAGTTTCATATTTCGTTTCATTGTCTTTTCATTGTTTAAAAAAGGTTGATTTAGTCCATTCAACCTTCAAAAAATACAGAACTTCCTAAATCATCATGTCAGTTCTACATCAATTTTATCGGAAAATATCATATCGATTCAAAATAGAAAAATATCATCACTAACATACATTAAAAACTATATATATATATATAATTTGGGAAAAATACACTTTTGGTCCCTGAGGTTTGGGTTAAGTAACAGTTTGGTCCCTGAGTTTTCAAACTCAACAAAAATACCCCTGAAGTTTGAGATAAGGAGCACTTTGGTCCCTGTCGTCTATTTTTCTGTTAAATACTAACAGTGGCTGACGTGGCACTATTATTTTAATAAAAAAATTATTTTTTTTAGTTTTTGTTAATAAAAATAAATAAAACAATAAAATATTATTATTTTTTATTATTCTATTATTACTTTAATTATTATTAAAAAATCTCTTTCTTCTTCCCCTTTCCTTCATCTCTTTCCACCTCTTCTTCTTCAAGTCTCTGGTGACCGACGACCCGCGACCGGCCACCACTCTCCGGCGCCGGCGCCGGCGACTTTTTTTTTTTTTTTTTTTTTTTTTTTTTTTTTTCTCTCCTCTTCCCCTTTCTTCTTCTCTTCCCCCATTTTTCTTCCTTTAAAAAAAAAAAAAAATTAGAAGGAGGAGAGACCTCCCTCCTCTGTTACAAGAGGAAAACTGGGCTTTCATCCACTGGAACTCGCATAGGCACAATGACCAGAAGCTCAAATAACAAGCCTATCAGAATTGGAATGAGAAAGATCTGAAAACCAAAACCATATGTCAGATCCAAGGAATCAAGAAATCCTCATTAGTGTTCAACCCAAATTGATATGAAAGTAAACTTTTCCTCTATTTTCTGTCTATTTATCACAGCCATTCTTACCCATATTGAAAAAAGTGCGGAGCTCTTGACAACAATGGCAAACCATTTCCATATCTGGCTCAACAAAACTGTCACTCTCCTTGCTCTGACATATTTATCACAGCCATTCTTACCCATATTCAAATCATGTCGATACAATAAGAAACCTTCTGAATTTCGTGTTGGATTTGCCGGAAATCCCAGCAGTTCTGAGGCGATTCGATAGGAATTTTTCGAACCCGAAGAACCCATCTCAAACGGTTCGCATTACCAGCATCTTCAATGGCCATTGGAATGATACACAGAACTACGAAGGTTTGAATTCATTGAGAAATGAAGGATTCAAAAATCTGCTGCATAAGTACTTCTCCGAAGAAACAGTTCCCGACACATCATCATGAACTCGAGCCTCCACGACGGTGTTCATTGGTTGAACATCCGAGCTTTCTCCGTCGGGGCAGCCTATGCTGCATCCTTTTGGAAACAGCATAGGCTGCCCCGACGGATTACCAGTCCAGAAAGTGTTCTACCAAACCACGGTCGCGACCGGTGGCTACGCTCGAACGCTGGCATTCAATCCTAACAAGATGGAAATATTCAACTGGGTGGTGCTGGAGAAGTTGAAGGAATCGGGGATCGTCCACGGCGTGATCGACAACTTCGACATGACGTTCCCAACTTCCCCGGGCATTTCGACAACTGGTGCAACGACGGTGTCCATTACGGGCGACACCGGCGAAGCTCAAATGGAGGGACGGCGAAAGGGGAAGAGGAGAGGAAAAAAAAAAGTCGCCGGCGGCCGGCCGACGCCGGCGAGCGGTGGCTGGACGCCGGTCGCCGGAGACTTGAAGAAGAAGAAGAGGTGGGAAGAGATGAAGGAGAGGGGAAGAAGAGGGGGAGAAGAAAGAGATTTTTGAATAATAATTAAAGTAATAATAGAATAATAAAAAATAATAATATTTTATTATTTTATTTATTTTTATTAACAAAAACTAAAAAAATAATTTTTTTTATTAAAATAATATGACACGTCAGCAACCGTTAGTATTTAACAGAAAAATAGACGGTAGGGACCAAAGTGCTCCTTATCTCAAACCTCAGGGGTATTTTTGTTGAGTTTGAAAACTCAGGGACCAAACTGTTACTTATCTCAAACCTCAGGGACCAAAAATGTATTTTTCCCATATAATTTTGTATACAAAAGAAAAGTAAAAAACCAGCTATATTTCATATGTGAAATTTGGACCCATGTGCAATATTTAAAAATGAAGAAAATGATATATGCCTAACACATGTGACAAAAAAGATAGGGTAATGAAAGCAAATTGAACTGCCGACAAATTGAGGATAGATTTGAAGCCATCGTAGAATTACCAAATACACAATGCCAAGCCACCTACTCCCTTTTTACTTCTTTTATTTTATTGCTTATCCATCATTTCCGTATCTTTTATCATTTCTATCGACTCTTAAAATTCTACCTAAAATCTATTAAATATAAAGATTTTTTGTACGGACCCTTAAAAATAGGCGAAAATGATAAATGTTTTGCCTTTTTAATTTAAGGATATAGGTCTTTTTGTTTGCATCAAGCTAGCCATCAACATCCTAGTAAAGTTATCATTTTACTCTCTACTATAACATCGTAGAAAGTAAAATGGTCTCTTCAAATGGGTCATCTACAAGAATATTCCTAAATATAACTAAAACGAGTTCGTTTTAAATTGTTGAGGATCCCACATCGGAAAGATTGGTGGAGACTTCACAACATATAAGCTACAAGGGTGACTCCACTCATTGCCAATTGGTTTTGAGATGGAAGCCCATATAATATAATATAAATAAAGGCAAATGTCAATTCTAAAGTTTCACCATATTGTTTAAGACATGTATCATCTACAGATTTGAATTTTCTTAGCTCGTATGTTAAACTAAAAAAATAAATCGAGAGGGGGAGGGGGAATTTTAACATGCTAGCTAACTTTATATGAATTTTTTTTTTTTTTTGAAAAATGCTAACTTTATATGAATTAAATTAGTTTATGAGTTTTCTTGAATTAGTTCTTGTTGAACTTATTAAGACAATATGGCTCATTGTAGTCATTTTATTTGTCAAATCTCAGCACGTTGAGAGTTTGCATTTATCGAAAGTTAAATCTTTTTCTTTGAAACATCTTGTTTGTCTAGATAGAACTCAACCACATATCACATCATACAATATTACTTATGCAAGTTACTCTTTATGTCTTTCTCAAAAAAAAAAAAAAAAAAAAAAAAAAAAAAAAAAAAAAAAAAACTCTTTATGTCATAATAATAATCAACAAATTGAATAAATATTCACAAAAGCTTCCCGAGCTTTTATTATGCAAACCATGTTATTGAGATAACTAGAGGACTCATCACTTTTGTTTGACATATGAAGTTATACTCATAATTCCATACGAGTCTTCTTAAATACTCTCTTTTTGCTCTTGAGAATTTCATCTATATGGTTAAGTTTGGACATCATTTAAATACAACTTATTAAGAATTGATAAAATGTATTTTGTTATTTATTTTTCTAGACTTTTCTTTTGTTTTTCTCTGTAAGTTTTGGTTATTTTGTTGGCCTGTTATCTTGCTCCAGCTGTCCATCTATTAGGCCATATATTCAGCTTTGTCCTTTGCCTTTTCTTAGTGTGAAAAACACCTCAAGAATATACACAAACTTTCCCTTTTCTCTCTGTTTGTTTTTATGGTATCAGAGTTTTAAGCTCATTCTTCTTCTCCAAAAATGAACATCGATGAAGGCTCATCTTCTCAAATTTCTTCTGATCAACAACCCACCCCTGGCGTAAACCCCAGCATTCCGAATGTAACCCCCGTTATCTCTCCCATTCACAACCCGCCGGTGATGTCGACACCCACCGCTACACCGGTTACTCGCCCTCTGTCCAAAATCGAAACCAAGTCAACTCTCCTCCCTTTGCTCCCTTCAATCCAAACTTACCTTATCAAGCTCCACCTTACTATCCCTATCATCAGCAACCTTATCCTCAGACGCAAAATTTTCCCCAGACACAACTCTTTTATCCTCGCCCTCTGTTTCAAGCTCCACCAAATCAACCATTCCCCCCAAACCCTAATTTCTTCACCCCTAACCCTTATCCTACATTACCTCAACCCCTCTCCGTTAAGCTAAAGGAAAAACCAGTTGCTCAACGCCGTTCTCGCCAATGGATTGTTTGGCTTTCTTGATGGGACGATTCCACCTCCTCCTCAGTTTCTTGATCAGAATCAATCTCAACCGAATCCCGAGTTCCTTGGATGGGAAAGGTACAATAGATTTATTATGTGTTGGATTTATTCTTTCTTGTCTGAAGAAAAAATGGGAGAAATCGTTAGTCTGAAAACTGCTGCTGATATTTGGTCCTCTCTTACTCGTTCATATGATTCGAATACCACTGCTCGTATTATGGGTCTGAAAACTCAACTGCAAAAAAAATAAGAAAGATAGTTTGTCTGTATCTCAGTATTTGGCTAAGATCAAAGATATTGCTGATAAGTTTGCTGCTATTGGGGAACCCATTTCATACCGTGACATATTTTAGATGGCCTAGGGAGCGAATACAATGCCTTTGTGACTACCATTCAGAATAGGTCCGATAATCCATCTTTAGAGGATGTCCGTAGTTTGTTGTTGGCCTATGAAGCTCGCCTAGAGAAACAAAATTCGGTTGATCAACTTAATATTACCCAAGCAAATCTTAGTACTCTAAGCATTCATCACTCTAATCGTCGTTTTAATACTAAACCTCATACCCCTTTTAACCATTTTCCTAGGCCTTCTTTTTCAACATCCTCTGCTTCCCCTCAATCCTCTATTTTTCCCAGCATCCTTGGCAAACCGCAGCTCTTCTTCACCTCAAATTGGTCATCTAAACCTTCAAATCCCAAACCTCAGTGCCAAATTTGTGGAAAATTTGGCCACACAACTTTAATATGTCATCATAGAACTAATCTTGCCTATCAGACCCCTCCCCCTCAAGCCTTAATGCACACTGCCAATCCCTCTGTCCAGCAGTCCTTTTCGAGACCTCCTCCACTGCCCCAACAGATTTTTCTCACCCGGATGAATCATGGTTTCTTGACTCGGGTGCCACTCATCATATGACACCGGATCTCTCTTCCTTGTGCAATCCAATGGCATACAATGGTGGTGAACAAATAACGGTTGGAAATGGTAAGCAAATTCTTATCTCCAACATTGGTTCTTCTTTTATTGATTCTTCTCCTCAACCTCTTTTACTTCATAATGTTCTCCATACTCCCTCTATTACTAAGAAACTCGTTAGTGTCGCTCGTTTATGTCAAGATAATAAAGCTTATGTTGAATTTTATTCTTCTTATTTTCTTATCAAGGATCTTCAATCCAAGACAATCCTCCTTCGGGGCAAGCTTGAAGACGGTCTCTACAAGTTGTCTTTTCCTTTCAAGTCTGTTTTTTCATCTCCTCCAGCCGCGTCCTTAGCATCAGTTCCAGTCCAGTCCACTTGGCACCTTCGGTTGGGCCATTCTGCTGTTTCTGTGTTGAAGAAAGTTTTGCAGCTTTGTGGTGTCTCTTCCCTCCATGTCAATGAATTTTGTAACTCATGTCAACTAGCTAAAAGTCATCGTTTACCATTTCGTTTATATGTTACTAAAACTACTGAACCATTTCAATTAGTACACTCCGATGTATGGGGACCTTCCCCTCAAATTTCTGTTAATGGCAATCGTTATTTCCTTTTATTTGTTGACGATTATACTCGTTTTACTTGGCTTTATCTTCTTAAGTCCAAGGATGAAACACTTCCATGTTTCCTTCATTTTAAAAAGCTTGTTGAGACACAATGTGGTAAACCTATTAAATGTCTACAAACTGATTGAGGCGGTGAGTTCCGATCTATTTCTTCTTTCTTGGCCTCCAATGGTATCCTTCATAGAGTTTCTTGTCCATATACTGTTGGGTTTTATGCCCTAAAACTCGTAGATATTGAATGTAACCGTTGACCGGATATTAATGAAATAATATTGATATATTTTTCCATTAATTGTTATTAGTGATTTTATATTTGTCTTTGCCTAATAATAACCCTAATCCAATAAACTAGACATCCAATGTTGTAATATGAGTCTTGAACTATATGTAGCGACATATGGGATCATTGTTCAAGAAACAGCCTAAAGGGTCTATAGTATAGGGATAAGACTGGGTGTCTTATCCTGGTGACACTATGGTTACGACCCACTTTGTATTTGATACAAACGCTGCGATCCAACGAAATGAGTTTGCATAAGACCGGACCGCGAAATAGTAACCACTGGTTATAACACCGTTAACTAGTTGGTTTTCTATTTCACTAGGACGACCTAGAAAACTTAGTCTTAATCCTGAGTTGATTATGGACTCCTGCTCATGAGAGATTGTCCTTTGATTTGTATGGGTGAGAGTGGCAAATACGCCGACTCAATAAGCCTACCACTTTGGGGACAAGACCGAATGGGGAGCTGGGAACATAATCGTACAAGATGGAATTCACTCCTTCCCGACTTTAGGGAAGCAGATGAGTATTCCCTTAAGTGGTAACTCCGAGTCTTGAACAAAGGGCCCTACCCTCTCAATGGCACGGGAGGGTTTTCTGTTTGATGGTTGGACCACAAACAGGTTGTTCATTAGAGGAGAATTGGTACTTAAGGAAATAGAGGTAACCCAGGGGTAAAACAGTAATTTGACCCAGCTGGTGTTACGGACACTCGTGAAGGACTAACTAGTCGATATTGGTCTAGATCCGTGGACACAGAAAATATGTCTGCAGTGAGAAGAGTGCAACTGTGAGTCTATAGTGGAATGTACACACAGTTAACGAATATTGATTAATGTGGTTAATGAGTTTGACCAATTAATCTCACATCGTTGGAGCTTCTGATCTGCAGGTCCATTTGGTCCCACTGGTAGCTCGTAAAGTAATTTGAGGCAACTAAGTAATAAAAGTAAATTGAAAATGTTCAATTTATTAAGGGAAACAAATATAATATATATTGATATATTATTATGAGAGAAATTAATATTTGAAAAGTTCAAATATAAATTTATGGAAGTTTTGAAAGAGTTCAAATAATGAATTAATTAATTTAAAGCCTAAAATGTGTTTGGGCAAATTAATTAATTCTAGGCCGGGAATTAAATATGTGATATTTAATTGGTGGTTAATTAATTAAAGAATTCATTAACCGGGAATTAATCAATTATGGAAATAATTAATCACTTAAGGAAGTGATTAATCATTTATGGAAATGATCTAATCACTTATAGAAGTAATTAGTCATTTGTGGAAAAGATTAATCAATTATGGAATTGATTGATCATGATTGATTAATTAAGGAATAAGATTGAATCAATTTTGGAAAATATTGATTTAATTGAATATTTTATTCATGGCCTCTCTTCTATAAATAGAACACTAGACCTAATTGGTCATGACACTTGACACTCTTGAAAGACAAGACCTAGAATTCTCTCTAGCCTCCCTCTTAGAGAAAGACTCCCACAAGTCTTTTGCTTCCTAGACTTAGAGACATACCGGTGTAACCTCTGTGGTTATTGTGTCGATCAAGAAGAAAATTCCAGCGATCAAGAGGCGAGGAGGCTGCTGCGTTTTCGTTCGTTGGAGCGTCGTTGGCAAAGAACGGTCAAGTTTACAACGAAGGTATGTGACGGTTCTTCCCCTTTTCTTTAGAAAAGCATGAAAATAAATTTAGATTTATTTTTAAGCATGTTTAAACTGAATTTCCAGCAACTTTAAAGTTGGTTTAAAGTTTGTTTGAGTTTTCGTAACGGTATTTTAATGTTAATTAATATACGGCGTAAGGTCCAATAGATGCGCTTCCGTTGCGTGGGGACTTTTATTCCCTTCATATACACCCCAACAAAATGGTCGTGTAGAGAGAAAAAATAGACATGTTGTAGAGATCGGTCTATCATTGCTTGCTCACTCGGGTTTGCCTTTGAATTTTTGGAGTTTTGCTTTCCAATCTGCGGTTTACATCATAAATCGACTGCCCACCCCAGTGTTGAATCTTCATTCTCCTTATTTTATGCTTTATAAGAAACTACCTGATTACTCCTTGCTTCGTTCATTTGGATGTGCTTGTTTCCCTTTTTTGCGCCCATTCAATGAACATAAACTTGTTTTTCGATCTACAGAATGTTTGTTTGTGGGCTATAGTTCCAACCATAAAGGATACTTATGCCTTGATCCAATTTCTGGTCGTATATATGTATCTAGACACGTTGTTTTTAATGAAAATAGTTTTCCATGTGCTGCTGGTTCCTTTAAGTTTGGCAACATAAAATCCCAACAACCTGACCATTCTGTCTTCAATTTGTCCCCATTTCATATTCCTCCCATGCATACTTTCCTACCTTCGAAGCCTTCATTGTCTCCCCCCCTTTCTTCTACTCAATCACCTCCTGCTTCCGCTCTTACTCCCTCTTTGCCGCTAGGTTTTGCTTCTGTTTCTTCCCTGTATTTAGTTCACCACCAGTCTGCCATGACACATTCTCCTCGTGTTTCCCCTTCCTTATCTCAATCACCTTCATTCTCGACTTCTTCCGTTGATCCTTCCACATCTCCTTCGCATTCCTTACCTTCACATCCTTCTCCACCTCCTTCTCTAATACCAACCAATGTCCATCCCATGATTACTAGAGCTAAAGCCGGTGTCTTTAAACCAAAATGTTGGCTAGCCTCATCCAAATCAATTCCCCCCTGTGACTGAACCTTCAAGTTTTAAAATGGCAATAAAGAGTGATGAATGGAAAGATGCTATGGATAAAGAGTATAAAGCCTTGGTTCAAAACAACACATGGATGCTTGTTCCTAATTCCCCTGATTACAAGGTTGTTAGTTGTAAATGGATTTACAAAATCAAACTAAAACCGGATGGTTCTATTGAGAGATATAAGGCTTGTCTTGTTGCTCGAGGTTTTGATCAAACCCTTGGAATAGACTATTTTGAGACGTTCAGTCCAGTGGTTAAACCTGCAACTATTAGAATTATTTTATCTCTCGTTGTTCGTTCTAATTGGATCGTTAAACAATTAGATGTTCACAATGCTTTCCTCAACGGGGATCTACATGAAGATGTTTATATGATCCAACCACCCGGTTTTGTTGACAAGGACAAGCCAACACATGTTTGTAAACTCAAAAAGGCGTTATATGGGTTGAAGCAAAGTCCAAGGGAATGGTTTATGAAGCTAAGTTCATGTCTTTTGGGTTGGAATTTCTCTGCTTCTAAGGCTGATTCTTCTCTGTTTTTCTTCAACAAGAATGGTATTTTTGTGGCTGTATTAATTTACGTTGATGACATTATAGTTGCTGGAAACAATTCAGTTTTTATTCAGAATTTCATTGCATCTATGAATGTTTTATTTGCTCTCAAAGATCTTGGAGACTTGTCCTATTTCCTTGGCATATAGGTACATCGTGCGGCTGACTCTTTACACTTATGCCAAAGGAAATATTTTCATGACTTGTTGCAACGAGCTGAGATGCTTTCCTGCAAGCCAATGGCTACTCCAATGGCAGCTGGGTCCTCTATTTTGACGCATGAAGGTGAGTTACTGCAAGATCCTAAACAGTATCGTAGTTTGGTCGGGGCTCTTCAATATTGTACCTTAACTAGACCCGACTTGAGCTTCGCTGTAAATAAGGTATGTCAGTTTCTTCATGCCCCTACTACAGCTCATTGGAACTTGGTCAAGCGAATTCTCAGGTATTTAAATGCAACAAGCAACTTGGGTCTTCATTTTTCTAGCTCGGGACCATTATCGTTGACCAGTTACACTGATGCTGATTGGGCGAGTTGTCCTGATGACCGTCGTAGCACCAGTGGGTATTGTGTTTTTCTTGGATCTAATTTAGTTTCTTGGTCGTCCGCTAAGTAGAAAGTTGTTTCGAGATATAGTGCCGAGTCTGAATATCGCGGTCTCTCTAATGCTTCTGCTGAATTGGTATATATGGATTCAATCTCTGCTTTCTGAACTTGGTTTCTCACCGATCTCTCCGCCCTTGTTATTGTGTGATAACATTAGTGCTACATATCTCGTTGCGAATCCAGTTCTACATAGCCGATCTAAGCATATTGAGATTGACCATCACTTCATTAGAGAGAAAGTTATGCGCAAACAGTTGATTGTTCGTTTTGTACCATCCGAGGATCAGTTGGCTGACATCTTAACTAAACCGTTGCCTACCATTCGTTTTCAAAATCTTCGTAACAAGCTTGTTGTCCTATCTCGGTCGGCTTCGCTTGCGGGGGGATGATAAAATGTATTTTGTTATTTATTCTTCTAGACTTTTCTTCTGCTTTTCTCTGTAAGTTTTGGTTATTTTGTTGGCCTGTTATCTTGCTCCAGCTGTCCATCTATTAGGCCATATATTCAGCTTTGTCCTTTGCCTTTTCTTAGTGTGAAAAACACCTCAGGAATATACACAGACTTCCCCTTTTCTCTCCGTTTGTTTTTAAGAATATGTGAAAGTTTGCAAGATATTGAAGGTCTCTCGTGAAGGAATGATAAATAATAATGAGAAAAGAAAGAAAATTATCAAGAGAAAATAATTCACATAAAATAAAATATAAGTTAAAAATCACTTTTGGTCCCTAAACTTTCATGAAAGTAACAATTTGGTCCCTAAATTTTTATTTGTTACGATTTAGTTCCTGTACTTTCAATTTTGTAACAATTTAGTCCTGAAACTTTAATAAGTAACAATTTAGTCCCTATACTTTTAAATTTGTAACAATTTAGTCCCTATACTTTCCAATTTGTAACAATTTAATCTTTGTTGAAAAAAAAATCATCAAAATTAAATGTCGATTTTTATTATTTAATGATTAAACTTTGTAGCTTATTAACATATTGGGTTCCAAATTAGTTTATTGATCTATCATGGTAAAAAATTTCATTAAACAATCTTTACATTGATTTTCACGATAGGGACCAAATCGTTACAAATTTGAAAAGTACAGGGACTAAATTGTTACTTATTAAAGTTCAGGGACTAAATTGTTACAAAATTGAAAGTACAGGGACTGGATCGTTACAAAATTGAAAGTATAGGGACTAAATCGTTACAAATCAAAGTTCAGGGACTAAAATGTTACTTTCATGAAAGTTTGAAGACTAAAAGTGATTTTTAACCTAAAATATATAATTTGTTTTTTTATTAAGCAATTTCTTATTTCCAAATTCCAACATCTATGGTTCCACTCTAAAGATGAACATTACAATATTTTAATAGAAAAAAAAAAGTAACAATCAATGAACCTGTACCTCTACCTAACGACCTTGCTAAACAATATAATAAAAGGCAACATCATGCACCAATGTTATTTTTTTTAAATAAAAAAAAAATTAATTTATTAGCAAAATATAATAGTTTGTAATCCTATTAAGAAAATAATGTAGTTTTGCTCAAATCATCATATGACAAATGAAGTGGAAAGAAAGTTCAATATTGAACTTTTTTTTTTCCCTTTTTTTTTCTCTTACTTCTTAGGTTCACATATTTTTATGTTCATTTTTACAAATGGAGATTAATAAATTATCTTGTTTGTTTAACAAATCCTTCTTAAATGAGTTCTTATTTGAATATGATATAAATCTTCTCCTATTTACATTGGATATCTGTCTAATTCTATTAAGTTTGATTGTAGGAAATTATCTTAAGTAGATAATAACGGATAACTAATATTTAAACTTATTTCTTCTTATTCTTCTATTACTTATATGACCCTTATTAACTACTAGGACAATAGACTGTCCTTTACATTTTTGTAGAGTCTAAACCTCCTGTATATATGGATAATAAAAATCCACATCAATTTCATCTCAAACCAGATAAAGAATTCTCGTTTTAAATAAGATAAAAAAAAGTTTTGTCAAGTTTTCTTGGAATGAAACAAAAACCAAATTTTACATCCTCTTTCAAACTTCAATTCCCTGATAGAAAAATAAAGTAAGAATGAAAACTAAAAATTTCTCACAAAATCGGAAACAAGAACATATCTCAATCTCGTCCCATTTCATTTTGATATCTATCCACATTGACCAATTGATTACAAATGCAAAATCTGTCCCAAAAAATGGAAAAAGGGCGCATAACATAATGCCTTATAAATCAAAACAAAATTCCCCATGGATTGGATTCTCTTTCATGGTGCTTCACTAGAACAATTCCTCCACTCTTCTAAAGCACCACCATCACATTCATGATGCCACTGACATTTAACCCTTAAAGAACAATGTTTCGAAGATGGGTTCACGAGAAAGCAAGCCAATGGGTGCTGAGATTTTCCCAAAGCCTCAGTTTTTGCAACTTTTCAAACTGACACCTAAAAATTTTGCATTTTTAATAACAAATTGGTCCCTTTTCCTCTTGGGTCGTTCCCTTTTGCTCTCTTTTCCCTTTCCTTACTGTAAAACTCTCTCTCTCTCTCTCTCTCTTCTGGGTTTTCGTCTCTGAAAAGACAAAAAAAAAGACCCATAAAAGAGTTAGAGAGAGAGAGAGCTCTATGAACCCTCAACCCTCATGATGGGATCTTTAGTGGTGGCGGAATACAATGTGTCCTTTATTGGTACTTGTGATTCCGCTCTCTTTCTCTCTGAATATACCTAATTTCCTTCTACTCCTCTTAATTTTATGGTTTTCTTTTTTCTCTGTGCTCTTCTGTTTTCAGGAATTGTATATATATTTGGGTTCTCCTTTTCTTTTTTTCTTAGTCCTTTTGCTTTTTGGCAGGTTTAAAGATGTTGGTCTTTTGGTGGTAATGTGGAGGCTCGAGCACTTTCACCATGGCTGCTGATTCTTCCTTTGATGGTACCCTTTTCTTTTTCCTGCTGATTTTGTTTTGTGTTTCTAATTCTTTCATTTCAATTCTTCTGGCTTTTGAGTTCTGTGTACTGTGGTGTTCTGGTTTTGGTATTTGTCTGGTTTCGCTTTTGTTTTTAATGGTACTGATGGCCTTCTTTTTGAGGCTCCCCAGGGATCTTTTGCATGAGAGTTTGATTACAAGGAGAAGTTTCTGTGTCCCTGTGGTTGGATTTGACCCAAGTTTTGGTTTTAATGGATTTATAGTTTCAAGAACTGTTTCTTTTACTTTTATACCCAGAATTTCCATGTTATCTATCTTTAAGTCCATTTGAGTTAGAGAAAGTGTATGTTATCTCCTGGTAGAGAGAGGTGATGAGCTTGTATGCCAAGAAAATATGTCATATAAGAAAACTATCTATATCTAATAATAGCATAGGCTGGGAGATTTCCAAACCATAGAGATCAATAGAACCTTTTAGAATCATAGGGGTCAAATTAAAATTAAAATTAAACAGAAATCATGGGGACTAGAATGGTAATTTAACTGTTGGATTTCCTTATATTTTTCTCCTATGTATAAAATTTTCTGTTCCTTTGCCTCTAAATTTGGCTGTTTTTCTTTTTTTGCTTGTTAGCTATGGTGTAGTTTAAGTGTTAATGAATTGGTATTCGTATGGTGCCTGTTTCGTTTGCTGAATACTGATATGGATATCGATTATCCTGCATTCTAGGTGCTATTTTCGACTCGCCAAAATGTAGTAAGTTGAGTATGCAAGAGAAGAGAGAACTTGTTTATGAAATTTCAAAGTCACAAGTTGCATGTGAGACACTGCAGTCATGGAGCCGCCAAGACATTCTACAAGTCCTGTGTGCAGAGATGGGGAAAGAAAGAAAATATACTGGCTTGACGAAGCAGAAAATTATAGAGCATCTTTTGAGACTCATATCTGAAAAGAGATCATCAGTGTCTGAGGTTTCGAAAAACCCTGAGCCACAATCTCCTGCAGGTGGCCATAAGACTACAAAAAGGCAGAGGAAATCTGATCAGCCAGCTCAGCTTTCTGTTCCTACGAGTGACTTTCCGACCAGTAGTTCTCATAATGATTCTGGTCATATGGCATGCTGCAAAAACTTGGCTTGTCGAGCGACTTTGAATCCAGAAGATGCGTTTTGTAGAAGGTGTTCGTGCTGCATCTGTCGACAGTATGATGACAACAAGGATCCTAGCTTGTGGATAAGTTGCAGTGCCGAGCCTCCATTTCAAGGTGATTCATGCAACATGTCATGTCATCTTGAATGTGCTTTAAAAGATGAAAGATCGG
The DNA here is from genome assembly GCA_036850905.1 of Luffa acutangula. Taxonomy (NCBI): domain Eukaryota; kingdom Viridiplantae; phylum Streptophyta; class Magnoliopsida; order Cucurbitales; family Cucurbitaceae; genus Luffa; species Luffa acutangula. Next base: position 47,976,079 of record CM072092.1, on the reverse strand, counting down.
GAATTTCGAAAGCTGGACAAAGCAGGGGAATTGATGGGAGCTTCTACTGTGTGTCTTGTGGGAAATTAAATGATTTGCTTGGGTAACAATCTCTTTGATACATGTTTATTTATCTTCTAGCAGCAGAATCAGTAATTGAATTCAGTAATTTTAGTTCTCTAACAAAAAAGAGAAGTTTTTTGGTTCCACAGATCCTTAAATAGTGAAGACTTTATTACATGACTTTTCTTTATATTCATGGTATCAGACCCAACCCAATTTCTGAAGTGTTATCTTTTTCTAATTAAAATTTCCTCTTCTAGCTGAACTGATCTAGTTGTATTCTTGTTTTTTTTTTCTTCTTGTTGAATAAATGAGACTTGATAAATAGCTGGTGGTTTCTTCGTTTTTCTTCCTCTGTGTTAAATTTGACAGTTGAGATTTAGAGCAGCAATCCAAATTTCCATTCCATATTCTAGGCTTTCTGGACTTCTGCCCCTTCTTTTATCTGTACAGCTATAACACTGAAAAAAGAAACATGTATAAGTACACAGTTATATAGAGGTATATGTTCTCTATATACTGCAGTAGTTTAAAATCGATTACTGTGTCATATAATTCTTAATTCTTTGCAATGGCAAAACTTTTTCTTTGACTACTAACATGAAGAAATACAACTGCCCAGGTGCCTATACAATTCCACTGATGAGTATAGCTGCTCCTGTAAACTTTCTGTCGGTGTCGATTGGCACCTCCTTGAATTGCAATTGTGTTTTTGAATGATGAAAACAAAAGTAAATTGGTTAGGATTTTTTTAAGAAGGTTGGGGATTTGATTCGCTTTTCCCTTCTTCAGTTGCTGCAGAAAACAACTAGTCCATGCAAAAGATACAAGAAGGGTCGACATACTTTGTTATCGTGTCTCTTTGAGCCAAAAGCTTCTCCATGGAACTGAAAAGTATAAAATGCTTTATCAGATTGTTGACGACGCAGTGAGGAAGCTTGAAGCTGAAGTGGGACCAATAGCTGGTGTACCAGTAAAGATGGGTAGAGGTATCGTAAACAGGCTTTCGTCGGGACCCGAAGTGCAAAAACTCTGTGCTTCTGCTATTGAATTACTGGATTCAATGCTCTCCAGCAAATCCTTGCATCTTTTGCCTAATCCTGACATACAAGGTAACATTATATTAAGCAGATCCCTTTTATCATCTTCGCTGTGAATCTGTAACACATGTTTTCAGCGTCGGTTTATTTCTGAAAGCCTGATCCTTAATAGGTTGTCTATTCTCCTGCAGCAAATTTATTGTTCTTGTAACACTGTAATGTACTTTTTTTCATGTTTTCATGGAACCTTGTTTGAAGTGCTTTCTTTCAGCATCTGATTTAGTTAGTTAACTTTGCAGATGCAAACTTTGTTCCTGAAAACATGGTTAGATTTGAAGATGTTCGGTCAACGTCCCTCACTCTAGTTTTGAGTTGTGAATGTGGGTCTTCTGAGAACCAGGTCGGCTTCACAATATGGCATCATAAGGCAGATGATGCAGATTATCCGACCGAGCCGACATGTATTCTACGACAACCGAAGGCGAGGTTTGTTGTGATGGGACTATCACCTGCTACTGAATATCATTTCAAAATTGTTCTGTTTGAAGAGACTAGAGAGTTGAGGAAGTTTGAAGTTCAGTTCTCAACAATTAGGGAGGTGGAAGAAAACCCAGGCTGCTTAGAAATTGAGAGAAGCCAAAGCCACGCAACCAACTGTAGTGATCTTTCTAATCCTTCCTCAGTTGAAGATGAAACTACCGACATTCTTCCATATGGCGATCGAACCGATAACCTAGGAAAAAACTCCACTGCCTATTTGAAGGGCACTGAAATGCTTTCCTCTGCTAATTTATCAACTGATGCTTTTAACCTCAGTGACAATGGTGAAGAAGGGACACCTGCAGGTACAGTTGCTTTGCTGGATGAGGCAAATGCTGCAGGAATGATTGGTTTGATTCCCAACTCTGTTGGATCAAAGCTCGAGAACAAGCACGGACCACCTGCCCCAAAACTCAACCCCGATAATCCATTAAGCGCCCTTGTTCGGTCTGGAATAGAGCGTGAGCCATTTGTTGGCTGTTCTGAAGATGGCTTGCCTATTACTCCCTGCAAGCTTGAGGTGCTAAAGGATAGTCTTGGAAGGGCCGAGAGACTGAAATCCAGCTGCAAGGACCCCGACAATAGGACTCGAAAAGGAGGGGAACCCCAAGATGGTGGCACGTCAAAGATGCGAACTGGGGAAAGGCAGGACGACAAGTCTGCTGAACACAGTGTCTCGGATCGGGATTTCGAGCACTATGTGAAGGTAATTAGATGGTTAGAGTGCGAGGGACATATCGAAAAGAACTTCAGGCAGAAGTTCCTCACTTGGTACAGCTTGAGAGCATCCCAACAAGAAGTAAAGATTGTGAAGGTGTTTGTTGATACCTTCATTGAAGATCCAGCATCTCTTGCAGAACAACTTGTAGATACTTTTTCCGAAAGCATTTCGAGCAAAAAACCGACGACTACGCCGCCCGGGTTCTGCATGAAGCTGTGGCACTGATTACCTTCTCTGGCATTCTGCTATGAAGTTTTAATCCAAAACTGTTGAAAGGTATGATGGTAGCAATTCTTTAGACATCAAAAAGGTATTCTTAATTTAGACTCAACATTTCTGTTCATCATACTTGTGACCATGTAAATATTGGTATTTTTCATTTCACTATATGGTCTGATGGATTTGGTTAATAATGTGAGAGGATCAATTTCTTGAAATCATTGTTTGATTTTTAGGTTCAGCATATTTTTTGGTACAGAAGTGACTTGTTTAATCATCATGGCTTGGGTTGGCCAAATAATTCATGGCCATCATGGATTTAGATATGGTTATTTTTTAAAATCATGGACACATAAAAGTGTGGATATGTTGATCAGAAAATTGATAACTTTTGGATAGGTTTGAGCGTTGCTCCTAGACTTTGAAAAGTTTGATTTTGATATTTGAATTTTGAAATTGTTCCAAAAAAAAATATCCTCGGAGGTTTTTCTATTAAAATGATAAATGAAAATTAACGTGATAGTTGATATGTAAAATTTGAAAGACATCTACCAATATCATTTACAACATCATTTACGTAAATTTGCTTGATAACCAACATGTTAGAATTAATTTTGGAAATGATATTGTCAATGATGTTGAGGATAGTTGAAACTGAGTTTTCAATTAGTCACCGCATTAATTTTTGTCTTTTATTTTAACGGTGGAACTTTTTAAGGATTTTTTTTTAGAACAATTTCAAAGTTCAAAAGTTAAAACATAACTTTTAAAGTCTTAAGAAAATAATTCAAACTTATCTCGAAGTTAACTAATTTATTTAAGTTGGTTGACCCAATAAAATAACTCTCAACTATTGTTAAGATACAAAAAGAATGAGTTACACCATTCTTATTCTTTAATTAACATTGAAATCTTGATCTTATCAATTTGAACTCTTAATAAATAGTGAAATCAATTCTCTTTATTAGTTGTCCTTGTTAAAGGCTACAGCTAGATAGGTGGCTCTAATAATTGGCCAAAGCTATTTCTATAAGTGCAAATTTTGATCCCTTTGTTTCATTCAATTTGCTGAATTTCATGCCAATGTTGCTTCTTAGTAGAATTATTTTTTAAAAGTTTTTAACATTAGCATAATCACTACATTTCTTAAAATACAAAAAGTTGATAATCGATGTTAAACTATAAATTTAATATCTGAGTTTGGATGATCTAAGTCTATTTGAAATTTAATTTTGGAAAATTTTTTATTACATCTATAGGCTTTTAGAGGTTCTAGAAGTTCTATAGTTTTTTTCTTTTTTTGAAAAAAAAACAAAATAGCATTAATTAGAAACAAGGGTAGATACACTAGAATCCTTTACAATTAAAGACAACAACCAAAAGAAAGATCAGAGGACCCAAAAATAATATCTTCCTCTAGGGTTGAAGAAAATCTCTTTTCTTCACCAAAATCGCATGAATCACTCTCTAGTAATGCTGCTTTGCATGCCAAGCCAAGGACGGCAAGATTACGCATTCTTGGACAGTGCTTGAAGGAGAGCGCTCCCACTCTCAAAGCCAAATCAGTAGTGGCATCCTATATTTTTTTTAAAATATATAATATTATACATCCATAAAAGTAGGGAGACTCAAACCTATGATCATTTAAAGAAAAGTATAGATGATTTTACCATTGAATTTCAGCAAAATTCTATATTTAATGTCACAAATAAATAATAGAAGAAAATGGACAGAGTAACATTGCGTATACAAGATGATATATATTACACATGTAACTTCATTTTATCTATTTATGTATTTCATTTAATCATCACATTGAGTCAAAACAAAGATAATTTGCCTAGTAGACATCACATTATCACTTAATTGCGAGAAAAAAAATTATATAAAATCACAATTCATAATTCAACATCATAATTGTTTTTTTTTTTTTTTTCTTATTCCAGATACTAAAGAAAAACAACCATCAAAATTAAGTAATTAATATAATTTTTTTGCCAAGAAGGTATTATGAAATATAATTGTCTTGACTTTTTTTTTTTTTTTTTTTTTTTGCAACCGAGTTGAATTTTAGTTGATTTATTAATTAACTTTTGAGCAATTGTAAACTAGATTCTAAAAACCAACTACCATACCTACCTATCTAATTTCAATATTTTTAAAGTTGACTTGTCCAATTAAATCTTATTGTTCAAAAACTCAGTCTCAGGAACGTGTTTTTTTAACATTTTTCAATCATATCCTTTTCTTTCTTCAATTTAAAATTTAAGTTTTCATAAATTTACCTGACATAAAACTTCAATTAAACCACTCCAAAAGAAAAGTTTCTAATCTCTCCTTTGAATTTCAAGGTTGGTAGAAATTTTTCTAATTTCTCCTCTGAAGTTCAAGGTTGGTAGACTTCTCTTCTCATAAATGTGTTGAATCCTCTGAAGTTTTACCAACTAATTAAATATCACATCAGGTAAGTTTATTATCAACCAAACCAATTTTCACATTCACCAAGTATACAGTTAAAAAAATTTACAATGTAGAGGCTAAATTGAAACTTGTTTTACCCATAAGAACCAAACATATATTCAGCTAAAAAAAGTGAACTTTTGGTTAGAAAGTTTTGATAACCTGATGAATAGCTGGATAAAATCTCTATAACAGCCCCTGGTAAACAAAAGCATCCTTGAAAAGAAAGGTAAATCAAAGCAGAGAAATGAGCAAAACTTAAGCTACACAGCCAACCAAAGATAGCAGAATATATAAATAAGATAAGCAGAGTGTTTACTTTTACAGAAAAGAGAAAGGTTTTGCATGATGCCTTCCTTCTTCCTTCAGAGGCTCAACCAGCAATGTTGTTTCTATTTCACATCTTCTTGAGGTCATGAATAGATGGCCAACCTGAGCAGAAAGTTATTACAGACAGACATGGACTCACTCCCTCTTTGTTCCAAATCCTATAGAATCTGAATTAGACCAAAATATTCTTATAATAATAAGAATATGCCTACTTATATAGATCATTACACCTATCTGTCTATCAAGGTAATCTAACCTACTATGGAAGAAGAATATACTTCATTGTGCATACAGAAGAAAAGATTCTTGCTAAACCTCACAGAGATCACAAGAACCGGTATTGGCGTCTCACTCGTTTGAAACTGAATTTAAAGTTTTATTCTGAGTCAGAACAATTCCTTACAAGAATATGCACTTTTGGAACAAACATCTAATACAGAGTCCTGACCAGAGCAACAACATTTCTGCCAACACATCAATCTCATAAAGATCCCACAATCTTGCAATTCATGGCTCTCTCAAGTGTTTGTTTCTTCCATAATAGTTTCCTTCATGACTCTACACTCACTTCGATCAGATGACAGAACTGGCCAATGATAGTTCATGAAGCTCACTTAGCATCCACTCCTCTCCAGTTTGGCCACCGAGGACTATTGCCCTCGTTCCCCCAACGACACATGTGCTGTGTCCCCATGCGAACCTTGGAGGCCGTCCAGGTACTTTCAATATCCTCCAAGTTGGTTTCTCTTCTGTTGGATCCAGAAGATAAAGCTGTGATGCAGAGTGAAGACCGGCAACTGACCCGCCAAAGATCAGTATTCTGCCACCTGGGAGGCTCACAGCAACATGGTCCAGTCTAGGTGGAGGTGCTACCCCTCCAGGGTTTCCAGCACCTGGCACGCCGCTTCCAGCTACACATCTCCAACACGGTTCCTCCTCACTTAAATCCATTGTGAAGACATCACTTGATCGAAACCGAAGAGGGCCACTTTTGGCTAAACCCCCAAACATCAAAATCTTCCGGCCACCATATACAGATAATGTGTGCCCCAACCGAGAGGGAGGAGTCCAGGATACAGGTATCTCCCTCCATACGGGTTTCTCCATGGAGAGATCAAGCAGAAAAGTATCACTAAGAAGTACTCCAGAATCTGCACAACCACCAGAGACTATCAACTTGGTGCCATCGAGAGTGCAGGAGCTATGCCATGATCTTGGGAGCGGAGGAGCCAATCCAGATATTTCACGCCAGGTAGGAGGATTCGCATCCAAATCCAACAAGAAAACATCATTAAGCAAGCCCTGTCTTCCACAACCTCCAAAGACCACTAAATGAGAACCATTTACACAAGAAAGAGTATGACCCCATCTACCAGGAGGTGGAGAACTAACTTGAACATGCTGCCACTCTGGTTTACTGGAATTCAAATCCAATACAAAGGTATCATTCATAGGTTGCATATTAACACCTTCCCCACCAAATAGTACAACTCTATTACCAACTGCACAAGCACTGAAGTTGCATCGTGAGGGTTCAACAGATCCCCCCACGGTCAGCTTCCTCCAGGCAGCAGCTTCGAGAGTCGTCAATTCTCTGGCTAACCGGCCCCAGCCGAGAGTTTTTGCACCAGGCACAGTCTCTAGAACACGTGTTGTTTCACTACCCCAGGCATTCTGGCAGACCATTCTCCAGAGATCCTCATTCTTTGTCAGCTCATAAAACCGCCTACAGACAGATCCCACTGACGCAATATCTCGGGGTGTCAACCGTGAGAGTATTTTCAAAGATATTACCTCATCACTTAATTGGAAAATACCACATACACCACGACAAATATTTCGGTCCCCAGCAGATGTGAAGCGAAAAGATGAAAGGCCGGAACGAAACCTATCAGACGATTTTGCTAATTCCTTCGTGGTAGAACTGGTCACTGGTCCCAGATCAATATCTGCTTCGGTGAAGAACTGGATACCAATTACATGGGTAACTGTTTCATCGTCTCCATAGATAGGTGTCAACCTCAATTTATTCATCAACGGGGTTCCATCTTTCCTAAAGTTCAACAATTCACCTTGAAATTCAGTGCCATCCTCTAGACATCTTCTGATCTCTGAAACCACTGAAGAGTCAACCAGTGGGTGCCTTCTTTTTGCAAATGGACCTCTACATTGCAAGAATCGACTGCAAGAACATCCCAAATTTGTTAGTAATCAAGTATCTAGTATATATGAGTAGAAAAGATCAACATGGAGAGTAACAAGAAGCTAGAATGATCCTGCACCGGCAGACAGAGAGAGGGTACATACACATCAGAAAGCTAAGCATCATCACGTTAGAGAAATAATATACTAATGCAAATCATATAAATCCATTCATCTTATCCTTTTACTAGGCCAAGCATTAGAATTGCATTTAAAACACTCCTAACTACTAGAGAAACAACTCAACATAAGTTATCTGAAGATGTATACTAAAAAATAATGTTACTTATACAAAGAAAGCCATGAATCATTAGTGAGAATACTATTAATTTAAGATATCCATCCAATGCAAGAATTGATTTTTTTTTATAGGAAACGATAAGAGATAGTTAGAACAACAAAAAGACAAATACAGCCTAAGGGCCAGGGAAGGAGATTGCCCTTGCCCGAAATCTATCTCAAAAGAGCCTGCCAATCGTTAATAATCATAAGTTATGCAAGAATTGAGATTGTAAAGAAAAATGTTCAAGTAGCCATTGTATTGAACGATGCCTATAGTTGAACTTGTATTGCTCATGATTGATCACCCCAATAACAAACGGCTAGAGAACAACATCGGTTATACAATACTCAGGTGTACAAAAATGCTGCAGTACATATATATGTATAGTTAGAACAGTTTATCTAAAATATTTTAATTTTTTCCTATTCTTTTTCTTTCAATAAAGGACGAAGCGGAATTTTTTTTCATGTTCATCATATAACACTCACAAGTTGTAGATATGCTGGACTGGAACCTTAAAAAAATAAAGAGAAATCAAGGGAAAATAATTGAAATAAACAACAAATGCAATCTAACAAGTTACTGACCGAGAAGAAGACTAAGGCTGACAAAACATTAATAAGAGAAGTTGGGTTACCTAAAACCTCTTAGGGGTAGTTGCCCTCACCAAGGAGGAAGTTGCAGCTGGTGAGAGTAAGAGGTCCTTAGGTGCGGGATAAACGGAAGTGTTCACAAGATTGAGGCCTAGCTGGACTGGGCATGCATGACCCACTAATCGAAGAACTAAGCTATGAATTTAGATGCCTTGAATCCGTAAAAATCATGAATTCAAGTGTTAATACCATGTAACTATAGCTTCGCCAGTGACAACCTTGATCAAATGTGTAGAATAGGTTTCAACTCCAAATATTGCAAGGTCAGACTCTTCAAAATTGATTATTGATTCTATACTGGTGGCTAATTGGACTCGAGTTGGAGGAAATGAGAAATGTAAGGGTTGGTCTTTGAGATTAATTTTTGTTTTAAAAAAAAAACGACACAACTTTTCATTGATAGATTTTTGTTTGTTTTTTTTTTTTTTTTTTGTTGGTTTTTCAGTTGTAGCTGTCCTTTAGTCTTTTTTTGCGGTTCTCTTAGTTCTTTGGTGGCTTTCTTTTGTAGTTTTTCTTTTTCTTTGGTATGTATCTTCTTCTTTCCTTTATGGTAATTGTAATTTTGAGCATTAGTCTCTTTTCATTCTATCAATGAAAAGCATTGTTTCTTTGGAGAAAAAGAAAAAAACAAAAGCCAACAAAATAAAATGGGCTAAAATAGCAAGCCTCAAAAGAAAGAATCCAAAAGTAAACCAAAGAACACCATAAGAAAGAAAAGAAACTGCCAGCCTTTTTTTTGGCTTGCTGTGTAGGTCTTTGAATTAGAATTTTCAGAGGGGTGGGAAAGTCTAAGGAGGAGGATGTGTGGACACTTGTTAGGTATCATGCCTCTCCTTGAGCACTGATGTTTAAGGCTTTTTGTAATTATTCTTTAGGTCTCATTTTGTTTGATTGAAGCCTCATTTTGTTTCAGTTTAGCTCATTCTGGTTAGGACTATCCGGCTATATTTTTGTACGCTCCTGGTATTCTATCATTCACTCAAGAAAACTCGGATTTTCATCCAAAAGAAATTCCATTGCAGATTTTATCATTAGTTGCTGAGATAAATAGACTAAAGAACAAACTTTCACTTTTTCTCCAAAGAGCTTTTAACATCTACTTGAAAAATGATCTTCAACGTCAAACATCAATCAAGTAGTGTGCTAATTCCACCAGAGCTGTCCTTTGCCTTCTATGGAAGGAATGAAACAAAAAGATTTTTTAAGTTAAGTCGTCGCATAATTGCTCTTCTTAGGATTCCACCCACAGGTTCTTTTAGTGGACAGAGCAAATAAAAGGGAGTACCTTTACACGAGGGGGCCCTTTGTAAGCCAAGAATCTCTCCAACAAGATATGTGAGCTCCATTACCAACTTTATAGGAGAATTTGTCGATGAAAAAGTTAATAACTTCAAACAAGCTTTTTCTCCACCTTCCATCAAAACCTTAGGAGATTTTATCAAGCTTGTTCATAACTTCAAATAAGTTATAGTTCACTTGTTGATAGAATGAAACAGAAGCTTATCACCAGCGAATTGGAGGTTCACAACAAGATTTACCATTCCAAGGTTAAAATCATCAACATAGTTCGTCCCTTGAGCTGTTAGTCAACCATCTAAACAAGTGACAACGTTAACTAAAAAGAAAGGAATATTGGGTTGCCTTGACTCAATCCTCCAATAGCTTAAATATTTCCTCTAGGCTTTCCGCTAACAAGAATGAAGAATTTTGTCAACACAAGGCATCCTTGAATCCACTTTGTCCACCTTCCATCAAATCCCCAGGAGGACGGCATCAAAGAGAACATTATTCCCATCCACAAAGCATACTTGGAGACAACCCCCTTTCTTTTCTGATTCCACTCCACCAACTAATTAGCAAATTTCACTTGTGGAAGAAGTCTTGAAATAATACCAAGAGGTAGAATCAACGGATGTTCCAAGTCTTTATGAAAATCCAATTTCAAAGCCATCAAACCTGGGGCTTCTCTGACACCAATTTTTTTTTTGTTGGTGTGTGTGTGTGTGTGTGTGTGTGGGGGGGGGGGGGGGGGGGGGGGGGGTTAAGAAATGAACTATTCAAAGTAACTTTTAAAGAAAACCACCCAAATGAGGATCAGTTTGGCTAACTCAAGTACTTCCCCCCAATCTATCGTTAGCCCATTGGAAATTATAATGGTTTCTTTCCTTCCAAATACACCCCCGAAATGGTTTCATGGAATTTATTCAAAGCTACCTTATTTTCCTCCAGAAAAGGTGACTACAAACACAAGTTCAACACACTATGATGATTTAAATATTCTTAAACAAGAGCACTGATCCTCAATACTATAACTATGAGACAGGGGGAAAGCATACTTGATTATTAGCGATTGGCAGGCTCTTTTGAAGTAGTTCTTAGGCAAGGGCGACCTCCTCCCTTGGCCCTTAGGTTGTTATTGCCTTTTTGTTGATAATATATACTTCTTATTTGTTTCTTATAAAAAAAACAAAAAAAAAAAAAAACAGTGAGAGAAAGGGGGAAATGGATAATTCAAATCTTCACAGGCTCTGAAGCAAAGACACATCTTGACGGGTTCAAAGCCAACATGGGGCATTTCCTCTAAAGTTGATTTGAAATATTATGATGCCAAAGACAAGCGGATCAAACAAATACTTTAACATTTTTGGGGCACATCTCATTCCAAGTCTCCTAGGAGAGATCTAAAGCCAAGCACCTTTTCGCTAATGTTAAATGATAAAACAAGGATTTGATTGTAAAGACACCTGAAATATGAATATTCCAAATCTGCACATCTCTTCCAACAGCAACATGATTAATGTCAAGTAGATTTAGAAGATCAAAGAACTCCTTGAATTGAATCTCCTCCATATTTCTCCTAATCAGAATATGCCATCTCTTCAAAATCATTCCAATTATCAAAAGCACATTTCCCGAGCAATTGTATAAACATTTGGAAGTTTTACAGCACATGGTTGAAAATCATCTACAGATGCTGATCCTCTTGAAATTTGATCTGCTTCCTATTTCCAAAATTGTTCAAAAATGTTCTAAAACTAAGCTTTTTTCTTTTTGTCATGGAAATATCCACCAAGGACTAAAGCGCTTCCTCTTTTTTCTACCAAGTCAACCACGCCACCATTAGCCAGTATATACTAGTGATCACAGATCACTTTTGCCAAACTTGATCAGTCTCTCTGAAATATCACTATACTTGCTTTGCCATAAGAGCTTCACTCCTTTTCAAATTACCAATTCGCAATTCGCCACCCTACCATGCCAAAGGAAGCTTCTCATCTTTCTTTCCACATTTACTAACACTGTGTTTGGCACAAGAAACATTGACATGAAATAGGTCGATAATATAGCTAGAACTGCTTGATAAAGAGCCAATCTACCTTAAAAAAGTACTTCGTCCATTTACCCAATTTATGCAAAACTTTCTCCATCACCAGCTTCCAAAAATCAATCTTACCTACTTATCACCCAAAGGCGTTCCAAAATAGGAAACAGGCTAATCACAAACTTTACATCCAGATCTAAAAGACATTAATTTCGCAAATTAGCATATTTTTCTCCATTCATTGTCAGACCTGAGGATAAGTCAAAGATCGTTAAAACCTTGAACAAATTTCCCAACTTTTCCTCATCATCTTCACAACAGAATAAAATATCATCTGCAAAACGGACATGTTAGATGTAAGGTTCATTCCTTCCAATTATAATTTATAAACCCTTCCAAGGATTGAGTTCCATGTTCAATCAATGCAATTAAAATGTCGCCAACCATTACAAAAGGACAAGAAGAGAGTACATCTCCCTGTTGCAACCCTTTGGTCTACTTCATCCATCCCTTGGACTGGTATTGATAAAAACAAAACAACTGGTATCGAAAATGCAGGCCTTAATGATAGCTAAAGATTGGAAAGCTCTTGTTATTTAGTTTGTTTTGGGGGGTTTTCTCTACCCGGCCCTTAGGTTGTCTTCCTTTTTTGGATTGGAATGATATCCCTTTGTCGTTTCTTATCAAAAAAAAAAAAAAAAAAAAGAAAAAGAAAATGCAGGCCTTAATCCATCGAATCCATTTCAACCCAAAAATTCTCTTTCTAATAACCATTAAGGAAAAGTCAACAATCTGCCATATTATATGCTTTCTCAAGATCGGTTTTTTTGGGCAGTCCCTTTCTTTTGATAGAAAAAACTGCATTCATTGAGAAAAAATGAAAGAATACATGGGCATACAAAAATTCAAACCCACAAAAGGGAGTCCAATTAAAGAGAGAGGGACTCCAATCCAATAAGATAAGACCTAAAAGATAATTACAAAATAATTTCGTAATCGATTCTCAAAGGGATGCATGGAATCTCGATAAGGATCATATATTGCCCGGGCTTCTAACTATCTCCCTAAACACCCTGTTATTTCTCTCCCCCCCCCATAAATTTCATAAGAGCGCACTCATGCCGGCATGCCATAAAAATCTTCCTTTGTCATGGAAAGTCGGATTGAGGAGGAACTTTTTGATCAACACTCTCAGATCCAGGTAGCTATTCCTCTACCGCCCAAATGAATGAAAGAAAAGGTCCCAACTAGAGCGGGCAAAATCATAGCTCCAAAGAATATGATCCAAATCTTCCTTTGCTTTCCAACAAAGGATACAACAAAAGGGGCCAATTAAGGGGACATTCCTTTTCAGGAGCCTGTCAAAGGTATTAACCCTACCATGGGGAATTTGTCAAACAAAAAATCTAACCTTCTTCGGCACTTTCACCTTCCACAAAAGAGAGAAGATAGACTCGTTATGGCGAGGGGATTAAACAAAGAGAGAAGTAGGATTTACACGAAAACCCCTTAAAAGGATCCGAGCTCCCACAGCGAAAATCTCTCCTCTCCAACCTGAACTCAAACTCCTCAATCAAGGAAAGAAGAGCCATGACGTTTGTCATTTCCTTATCGGTCAACTCACGATAGAACCCAAACAAAAACGAAGGGGAGCTCCTTGAATGGAACAGAACATGGGTCACTGAATGTTTTCATGAAGGACAACTGAAAGAGCCGAAGAAAGGTAAGATGGAGGGGTATATCCCCCATCCATCTATCCTCCCAGAAGTTCGTGTCATTCCCATCCCCAACCACATGAGGTACAAAACCAGAAAAGGAGGGGAGCTCCATGACTATATCTTTCCATGGGTTTCTAAACGTGCCATTAACCTCACCCAGTAACCACTCAAAAGGATGAGGACCATATTTACTCACAATTATCTTGTACCACAGGGAAGACGACTCAAGGGAGAAACGTCAAAGACATTTTGCTAATAGGACTTCGTTACAAGTTCTAAGGTTACCTATCTCTAGACTTCCAAGGTAGATTGGTTTTCTCACAACCTCCCAACTCACGAGGTGCCCTTTTTCTTCATGGGCAGCCCCTTTTTCTTCTTTTTATTATTAACTTTTTCCTTTCACGAGAGAAACACGAAAGAGTACTGATGGACATGCAAAAAGCTCGGGCATCATAAGGATTCAAACCAAACTAACTATACAAAAAAAAGGCTCCAATCCAAAAGAATAACCAAGTACATAATTACAATCATCTCCTCTTCTTTTGATAATCATTATTTCATTTGCCACAAGTATAGTATCAAGGATTTGTCCCCCCTCTTTTGAAGCATTTAGATAGGACGAAATTGGAGAATGAAGTGCACCCATTAACCTTTCAACCAAGACATATGTAATAATCTGGTAAATACTTATTTTGGGTAGGCAAATTCTAGATCAAACCCTTATTGCTAATGAAGCTATGGAAGATTATAGAGCTCGCAAAAAAGAGGAGATTATTTTTAGGATTGACTTTGTGAAGGCTTATGATCACATGGATTGGAACTTTTTTGACAAAATTCTTGTGGAGGAAGGCTTTGGGTATAAATAGAGATTGTAGATTTTGAGTTACATCAAAATGGCTAAGTACTTCACTCTCATTAATGGTAAACCTAGGAGTAGGATTCGAGCCTTAAGAAGTCTTAGACAAGGTGATCATCTTTGTCCTTTTCTCTTCCTATTCGTCCTACTCGTAGTGGAAATTCATAGTAGGACTATTTAGGGGGTTAAGGGCAATAATCTTGAAGGTTTTGAGGTTAATAAGGGATAAGGTCTCTTTGTCTCTACTTCAGTTCATCGATGATATCTTTATCTACCTATGCAATGAGGAGTTGTTCCTCAATCTAAATCACATTTTAGCATTCTTTGAGGCTATGCCTAGGCTTCATATTAACAAATGTAACGGTCATATTTTGGATTTGGCCCTAGGAAGAATGATAGATGGATTGCTCTTATGGTTGGGATGTCAGGTCATTTCCTTCCTCCTATTTAGGCCTTCCTCTTGATCATAACCCTAGAAATATCTCTTTTTGGGGTCTAGTAGAGGAAAAGGTTCCTATGAGACTAGCCTTGTGGAAGAGAAGTTTTTTCCCCAAAAGGAGATAGGAGGACTCTTATTCTTTTTTTTTAATATAGAAAACCAACCTTTCATTGAGCAAAAATGAAAGAATGCACGATCATCATCCAAAAAACCAAGTCCATAAAAGGGACTCCCATTAAAGAAAAAGGGCTCCAATCAAGCAAAATAAGATCTATCGAATAATTGCAAAACAATTGTGTCAATGACATCCACAGAGAAACATAGAATCTAGAAAGGGTTCACACCTCACTCGAATCCCTCTCGAACCCTCTAAAGGTCGTAATGTTTCACTCCCTCCATAAACCCACAAAATTACACATACCCTTGTCTGCCATTAGAACTTCCCCCTTCTCTCAAAACGGAAAATAGGAGAAGAACTCCTCAAGCATCTCCCAATGACTTTTGTGTCTAGCGAATTGAAAATCAAACACCTTGAAAAAAGAGTCCCGAGTAAAGTCACAATTCCAAAGAATATGGTCAAAGTCTTCCCCTGTCATCTGACAAAGAATGCAACAAAACAACCTGACCAAAGGAGCCACCTTCCTCAAAAGTCTATCTAAGGTATTAACTACCTGACCAAAGAAGCTACCTTCCTCAAAAGTCTATCTAAGGTATTAACTATTCCATGAATGACCAAAACAACTCTTATTCATTTGGTCTTGAGTGGTATCTCAATCTACTTTTTGTCCCTGTTTAGAGTCCCTGGTATTGTTTCTAATATTTTAGAAAAGCTTACGAGAGATTTTTTGTGATAAGTCCACTAGAATTAGGCCTTGTTGGCTAAATAGTTGTAGTACTTCAACTTTTGTGGGAAGGGGTGGAGGAGGGAGGTGGAGCCCACCTTGTTAAGTGGGAAATGGTCTCTAAGCCGACAAATGTCGGGAGTTTGGGTATTGGGAACCTTAGACTACATAACCAGGCTCTTCTGGCAAAGTGGTTGTGGTGTTTCTTCTTTGAGCAAGACGCTTTATGGTATAGGGTTATCTTGAGTAAGTATGATGGACCGCATCCTTTTGAATGGGTCTCTGGTCGAAGGCTAAGGGTTCTAGCAAAAACCTCTAGAGTGCAATTGCTTCTAACTTCCCTTTGTTTTCTCATTATATCCAATGCTCTATAAGGGATGGTTCGAAAACATACTTTTGGGAAGACTCCTGTGTGAGGGAAAGACCTTTGTGTTCCCATTTTCCTCATCTTTATAACCTATCTGAGAAGAGGTTGCATCCAGTAGCCTTTGTTTCACCCCACATGATCCCGCCTCCTCCCTCTCCTTGGGCTTCAATCGTCCTCTCACCAACCATGAGGCAACCGACCTTGTCAGTCTCCTTTCGATTCTTTCAAATCAGGCCAATCACCATGGGAGGAGAGACTCGCGAGTCTGGATCCCTAGATCCTCCAAAGGTTTTTCTTGCAACTCTTTTTTCCAAGTTCTTTGTGTCTTCCTCCCTCCCTGGGTGTATCTGTTTTCTCTCTCTTTGGAAGGTTAAAATTCCTAAGAAGGTGGGATTTTTTTTTGGCAAGTTTTACATGGCAGGTTGAACACGCAGGATCGTCTCCAAAGACATCCCTCTTTGGTGTTGCACCCCCAATGGTGTGTTCTTTGCAGGAATCAGGAGACTCTTAACAATTTGTTGGGGGATTGTTCATTCATGTCTTCTCTTTGGAACCGTTTCTTTTGTTCCTTCGAGGTACTCTCAGTTCAAAATAGAGATTGTGGTTCCATGATTGAGGAAGTGCTTCTTAACTCTCCCTTTCGCAACAAAGGAAAGTTTTTGTGGCAACTTGCTACTCTGTGGAATATTTTGGCTTGAAAGGAATGGTCGTATCTTTAGAGGGATCGAGAGATCAGAGGAGGATATTTGGAAGTTGATTAGACTTGACTCTTCTTTACGGGCGTTTGTTAGTCGGATCTGTTGTAATTACTCTTTGAGACTTATTCTTTTGGGTTGGGATTCTTTCTTGTAATTAGGTTTTGGGGCCTTGGTTTGTGGGCTTGTATCTAGTTTCTCGGAGCTTGTTTTTTGTATGCTCTTGTTCTCCCTTTCATTCATCTTAATGAAAGTTTGGTTTCTTATAAAAAAAATAAATTAAAAAAAAAAAAACTTCAAGTACAAGATATCACGAGCAAATGCGATCCTTGGCCTTGTGAGTGGATGTCGACTGGGGTCAAAGGCACTTCCAAAAATCCTTGGAATGATATTTCCAATGAGCTCCCCTTCTTCTTTCCATTTGTTCAGTGTTCCATGGGTGAAGGGAGGAAACTTAATTTTAGGAGGATAAGTGGTAAAGGGACATACCCCATCTACTTCATGTTTTCCTGCTAATATCATCTTTCCTCTATGAGAAATCATTTGATAGTAAGTGTCCTTTCTCATTCTGAGAGCTCTCCTTTGTCATGGGGTTCTATCGCCCATTGTTTGATAGGAAAATGACGGATGTTGTAGCTCTTTTGTCCTTGACAAGGGAGTTTGAGGTTCGCTAAGGGAGACATGATGTTTGTCTTTGGAGTCCAAATCCTTCTTAAGGTTTTTCTTATAGTTACCTCTTTCCGTGTCGAGTGAATCCCTTTCCCTCTAGTGTGTCCCTCTTTATCTCGTTGTGGTAGTGAAAATTCCCAATAAGGATAAATTTTTCGTGTGGTAGGTCATACACAAAAGAATTAACATCTTGGATCAATTATTGAAGAAGTTGCCTAGTTTGGTAAGGTCGTTTTGTTGCATTATTTGTCAAAGGTTGGTGAAGACCTTGATCATATTCTTTGGAGCTAGAACTTTGCTCGAAAAGTTTGGAGTTTTTTTAAATGAAACCGAGCTTTCATTGAGAGAGAGAGAGAGAGAAAAAAAAAAAAAAAAAAAAAGAATACTAGGGCATCCAAAAAAAAAACCAACAGATAATTACAAAAAGCCTTAGAGGGGTTAAGTTTCCAAAAGCAAACATCTCGTCTCTCCGGCCTAAGACCAACCCCTTCTGACAAGGTTTGAGGGTCAAGATGGAACCGCCAAAGCCACTTAGGTAGCAAGGCTTTGTTATGAGTTCTTAAGTTCCCCAACTCCAACCCCCATGATTCAAAGGCTTCCCCAACGTCTCCCACCTCACTAAATGTGCCCCTTGCCCTTCCTTAACTCCCTTCCTACAAGAAATCCCTCAAAAGTTTCTCTAAGGAATTGCAAACCGATCAGAGGCTCTAAAAAGGAAAAAGAAACAAATCGGAATCCCATTAAGGACCGAATGGATGAGGGTCAATTTGCCACATTTGGAGAAAAAACTTTTCTTCCAAGAAGTAAGTTTTTGGCAAACCTTCTCTAAGACAGAATCCCAAAAAGGAATAGATCTTGGGTTATGGTCAAGAGGGAGCCCAAAATAAGATGGGAATGACCCAACCTCACAACCTATTAGAGACGCCCAATTGTTCGACTTACAGGGGTCACTATTCAAACCCAAGATTTGAACTTCCCCCTAGAAACACATGATGTGATTCATAATTAAGAAAGACTCCTCTTTACCATAAGGAAGAAAATGATATCATCAACAAATTGAAAATGAGAGAGGGAAACTTTATCCATACCAACTTCAAAACCTAAATAATATCGCCATCCAAACTTTTGGAAACCATCCTATTGAGAGTGTCCACCACCAATAAAAAGAGAAAAGGGGAAAGGGGATCACCTTATCGGAGACCTCTCGTAGCTTGAATCCTACCCCTAGGCTTACCATTAATGAGGAAGCAAAACTAGACTGACCTAATGCGACTCCAAAACCAAGACCTTCATTTATAGCCAAAGCCTTCC